>VXBS01000012.1:448373-493094 GCA_013400255.1 Sitta europaea
TGTTCTAACTACAATTATGAGCAAAGGCACCAATGTTAAAAGTTTAGTAAGAAAACCTTGCCCTGGGGATAAAAGAGGAAGACTTCTGTTCTCAGAGATGAATGGAAGGAACGTTTATGTTATGTTAGAATGCCTCATCCATAAAAATAACACCCCAATAAGTTGACATGAGCCAGAAGCACAGTTGTGAGAAAAACTGTGAAAGATGAGAAGAACTGCACAAATACAAATTCCAGGCAATTGTTATTTATGAAAATTGAAGTCAAAAGAACTTATTTCCTTGTGAAGAGTTCTCCACAGCATTAGCAAAGAATACTTTTCTCTCTAAGTGAACTGAAGAAAGACTATTCTAAAAGTGGAAAACTGACTGAAATTTCTGGGTGTTGTTTTCTTCTGTACATTGTCAGTTGGAAAGAAGGGAAGTGTGGGAAGGGAAGGAAAAAGGTGTTCTGAAAGTTTTATTCTGATTTCTTGTTATTTGGTGGTTGGGGTTTTTGGGTTTCTTTTTGTTCTGTTAATAAAGTTTTTCCTTGTATCCTTTCAAGTTTAGGCCTGCTTGTTATTTTCTCCTAATCTTATCTCACAGTGAAAGATAAACCCACCACATTTTTTGGTGCGTTGGCTGGAAAAGGTCTAGGATTGGCAAACCAAGATCACTATACATAGCTGGTATTTTTTGCCTTGTTTCAAACTGAAACTATGACAGCAAGTTTTCCCATGACACCAAGCTGAATGATTGATCTGCTGGAGAGATGGGATGCCATCCAGAGGGACCTTGGGACAGGCTGTGGTGTGGGCCCACGAGAACATCATAAAGTTCAACAAGTCAAGATCCTGCGTCCATGTGTCCATGTGCCAGAGCAATGCCAATATCCATACAGACTCCGATATTGAGAGCAGCCCTGAAGAGAAGGACTTGGCATACTGGAGGATGAACAATTTGACATAAAGTGGCAATGCTTACTTGCAGACCAGAAAGTTAGTCATATCCTGGGCTGCACAAAAAGTCTAGCAGAGTAAGGGAAGTGATCCTCCCATGGACTTCACTCCTGGGAGAACAGGAGGCTGCAGGGACACTTTTTATGGCCTTCCAATATATAAAGGAGGCTTGTAAGAAAAGTGCAGAAAGACCGTTTTCCAAGGCTGTAGTGAGAGGACAAGGGGCAAATGAAAGAACATCAATTTAGATTGACTGCAACAAGGACATTTTTTACAATGAGGGTAGTGAGACAATGCAACAGGTTGCCCAGAGAAGTTGTGGAGGCCCACAACAGATTTGGTTTATGTGGAAAACTAAGAGCAGAGGCTGCCTCCATGTAGACCAGACACTGGCAAAGGCTGAGCCCACAGAGATGTTGGTAGTGCCTCTGGGATAACAGATTTAAGAAAGGGTAAAAACCACTGTTTAAGAGCAGCTGGAAGAGAAAAACAATAAAATGTGACACATCAAGGTCAGCGAAGAACTATGGGAAGACAGTGTTCCAAGTGCTGCAGTCACAGGAGAATAACATGGTGGAGCAGATATTCAGCCTTCAGCCCATAGAGGACCTCACATTGGAGTGTGTGGATGTGCCCCGAAGAAACTTGCAGCCTACGGGAAAGACAATGCTAGAGTAGGCTTCTGGCAGGATCTAACTCTTGTGGAGAGGAGACCACATAGGAGCAAGTTATCTGGCAGGAACTGTGACTCGGTGTGAGACACATGCTGGAGCAGTCTGTTCCTGAAGGATTGTATCCAACGGAAAGGATGCATGCTGGTGCAGTCCATGAAGAACTGTGGTCCTTTGGAAGGACCACAATGGAGAAGTTCGCAGATGACTGTCTTCAGTGGGTGGGACTCCTGCTGTGGAGTGCAGGCATGAAGAGGACAAGGAGGGAGCAGCAGAGACACTCTGTGATAACCTGTCTTAGGTTACAATGGAAGATGTACCCAAAAGCTGGTAAAGCCAGGTGCGGCAGTGTTCCTTATCTCCTTCATGACTCATCCTTATCTCCTTCATGACTCATCCCTGATAACTCCAGGGGATATCTTCTGTTAATAGGCCATTAAATCTCACTGAATGACTGATAAAATTACATCATCCTATTGTGAGATGCTCCACCCAGGGGCAGGATTCAAGTGTTTCTATCTGGATATAATCTGAGCTTTGGAACACAACAGGCAGCCACTGAATTCCCAGAAGACAAGAGCTCCATAACCACCACTGGATCTTGAGAGGAAGGAAGATCAAGCCCTTCTACAGGGTTATTGCTTCAACAGAACCACATCTATTACTTCAAGAGGACTGCAGCCACCATTTAATCAGACTGCTACCAACACCCTGACACTCAGGGTGTCAGGTTGTATTCTGACTCTGTCAGTATTTCAGTATCATTGCATTTGTTTTGTTTTTCCTATTAAATTGTACTTCTGACTTGGGATCTCCCACTGGATTGCTTTCAAACTAGTACACGACCTGACTGCAAACCCCATCCTCCCCCATCGCCCTTTGCTTATCGAGGTGGCAAGACAAACTGCTCAGGAGTGAAATCGAGACTTTGAAGAGGGAGAGGTGGAGAAAAGGTGCTTTGAGATTTGACCTTGTTTCTCATCATCCTGTGGTGTTTGACTGGCAATAAATTAATATTGCCAAGAGGAGTCCTTTTTTCCCATGACACTAAGTGGTGAGTGGTGTCCCTGTCCTTAAAGCACAAGCTTCTTGATGGAGTAGGAGTGACAGAGAGGCTTGGTGGGCACCTGGTGACCAGCCAATGTCAACTGATCACAATGAGCCTTGGAGCAACCTGATCTAGTGGAAGGTATCCCTACCTATGACACGGAGACTGGAAATGAATGACCTTTCAAGGTCCCTTCCAAACAAACCCATTCTAGGCTTTCATGATATTGGAGAAACATAGTTTCCTTTTCTCATCTACAAATGTAACATAAAAAAACCCAAAACCCAAAACCAAACCAAACCAAAAGAAAAAAAAATCAAAGGAAAATAAAACAAAAACCCAAACAAGCTCCCTTCCCCCCTTACATACATATTTGCCTTTTAAAACAAATTCCTGTCTTTCTATCATTTTGATTATTACATTTAGGTTAGTTTTGCTGAAATGGATGAAAAAGGTCTGAATTGTGGCTTCTAAATGAGGTACCTTTGTAAGTGCATCATTTTAACAGCCTTCTTGCTGCCATTATTATTAGTCACTTTTCTGCACTGCATTAGAACAAGAGGGCTAACATAAATAATATAATTTGCTAATACAGATGCTATGCAGCTGCTCTTACCAGAGCAGGCTAATGATAAAATGTGAAGGTCAGATATTTCTAAACTGTGTATGATGACATATGAGTAGAGCACGAGAGTAATCATGAATTCTCTTGTTGATCTGGGTTTTGGCAACAAATCCTTTATCCTTCTACCTGCTAAAGTAGGGAGTAAAACTGCTACCTCAATCATTTGTGATGATTTTTAATTTAATGTTCAGCATCCACTGAAAGAACAGCCTATTAAAGCAGGCAGCCTGAGCTGTTCAGCAGAAAAGTGAGTAACCTAACCCACCAGTATGCAGCAACAGCCACAATGGGAGGGACATGGAAAGGTTACATCTATTATGTTTTACAGTTTTACTAAACTGAGTACAGAAACAGATACCAGGACATAATCTGGCATACACCAGTAATATAAAGAAAGTTGCCCATAATAAGGTATTCATTCAAGATTGGCTCATTGTCCTGTAATATTTTGTGCATTTGCCATATTCTGCTTTAATAAAAATTCAACAGTAGAATAGGTAGGAAAAAAAATTCTCTTCAAAAGGAATTTGTCAGTGAATAAAGCATCTGGAATGTTTTAAAACGACTCAAGAGTCCCAAATGCTAACGGGAAAACCAGGCATTTTGTGAAACAAAAAAAAAAAAACAAAACCCCAAAAACTATAAAACTAAGAAACATGTGTAAGGAGATGGTGGTATACTTTTGTCTGAAAACTGAATTAATAAATTCTCTTACAAGGGATTTAATTTATGTATTCAAGTCTATTTTTTATCAAACAGTGAACACATGAACAACTCTACTGCATAAAAAGCAGAAACACTGCCAGTAGGTGTATAAGTAATAGAGAAATACACACTACCAGTGCCTCCTATAGAAACACTAAAAATGTAGAAAGTAACATAGCAACATGATAGCACAGTATTTTTGCTTGCAATTAGGGCTGTTTTATTTGTGACACTAAGGATCACTGCTGACTATGAATCCCTCAAAGTCTTTCTGTCTCTTTCTGAGCACTCTCATCATACCTATTGATAAATCAAGCTGTACTGCGAAATAGCTGCTGGTGAAAAGGACAAAGATGAGAGAGCAGGTTTTTTACAACTGAAATACATTAGACTAAAAAAAGTAAACTTAAAATGTTGGTGTTTAAGGCTAGCACTACAGCACACATAGCTCATTCAGAACAATACAGGAGAGGAGCAACCCAGAAATGAAAATAATTTCTTAATTTTGTCTACAAGTAATTTTTACTACCTGAAGGAGAGGAATCAAGTTTCCATTCCAAACTTTTTTGAGAGATTTCCTTTACAAACATCCGATTTTTGTTCTAGATCCAACCTCTCTAAACATTCCTTTATATGAAGCAAAAAGAAGTGTGGTTTCTAACAATAGTGTTGCTTTTTACACCAGAAATGAGATATCTAAGATTGTCTTAACTTGAACAAATGAAATAAGACTTGTACTTACCGATATATCATCACTAAAATCTATTTCATCCAAATCAAGGTATTCAGGGGCTTCCATTATTCTCTAATGGACATTTTTGGTGAGTCAGCACATTAAAGACCTAATTAAGAAAAGAGAAATGTGTTGTCTTTAGAGAGTCAAAATCACACAGAAGAGTTTTCATACAGTTGCTACATTACTGAAACATTTAACTTGAATATTAAAGTGTTTTATAACTTAATCTTAGAGGATAAATACAATTTGCCATCTCTACTCTGCATAATGTGAAACAGACATTTCAATTTTTTGGGAGAATAGCCAAGTGCTACTAGAAGCAGAAGTAAAAAATAATTGGTTCAGCATCACTCAGTCCCTCCAGAAGTTCAATACAGGTATTAAGACCTAAGCTGTGGAATACCCTCCTGACCTTGCAACCACAGTTGTGTTTATGATGTGCCTTCTCATAAGGATGAGATATTTGCTCACAGTAACTCCTCTTACTGTAGTTTTCCTCTGCCCAAGATGGCAGAAAACAACTGAGAACCTGCTGTGCACAGACAACAAAACCCTATCACACCTTATCTCTCCTTGCAAGCAGACTAACACACAATGCAGCCAGTGCTTTACAGATTAATGGTTTACCACCCCTCAGGCTCTGAATGCACAACCCCCAGGGCAGCAACGAATTCAATACCAGAATTATATCATTGGCACTAATTACGAGGGGCATTAACCATTTTCTTACAGCTAGAGAAAAAGAAGAGCAAATTCTCTTGCAAAGCAAGAAATTTGGCTGGAAAAGTCAATATTAGATCTGAATAAATTGAAGCTTCAACAACCACAAGACCAAAGACAAATAAACCCCTCATTGTCAATCCTGACTACAATGAAGGTGTGTGTTATCCCTACAGAAGAGTGCAACAGAAGTAAAAGTAGAAAAGGACAGTATTTTAAGGGAAGCTGAAAAACAAAAGCACAATGCATTTTTAAATAATGTGAGTCACTACATAAGGATTAATTATTATTGTAGAAGAAAATTAAGTTCTCCAGTACTTGTACATAACAAAGGAAACACCTTAAGAAAAAAAATGAGACAAACACACAACTTATTCATATGACAAATACCAAGAAATAAGTTTATGAATTATGAAAATAATAAAATAATGAAAATAATTATTTTATTTAGGCCTGTGTAGGCCTAAACAAAGTAACTGTCTGAAACTTTCACATGCATTTAAAAATGTCCTAGGATATGGGGTCTGAAAAAAATCTTTCTCTGTAGCATCCAACAAAACAAAACCTCAGTAATTAATCTCCCTATTAATACGCTATCCAAGCACAAAGCTGACCTTAATACACCTGCTCTTGAGAAGCTATTAGAAAGAGAACCAGCAGGCAAAACTCCAGTAATATGCTGAAATACATGAAAAAGCGAATTTTCGTTTCTCACCAAGCTGTTGAAGCACTATCAGCATCATTTTCTCATTAAGTGAATGCTCCAATTTTGGCTGGGGTGGAGTTAATTTTCTTTACAGTAACTAGTATGGGGCTGGAATTGGGATTTGCAATGAAAACAGAGTTGATAATTCAGAGATGTTTTCATTACTGTTGAGCAGGGCTTACAGAGCAAAAGACTCTTCTGCTCCTTACCCCTCCCCACCTGTGACAGGATGGGGGTACAAAAGGAGTTGGGACAGCCAGGACAGATGATCCTAACTATCTCAATGAGATATTCCACAGCAGATGACATCATGATCTGCATAGAAAGCTGGAGAAAAGGAAAAGGAGGGTGTTTGGAGTGATGTAGTTTGTGTCTTCCCAGGTCAGTGTTATGCATGATGGGGCCCTGTTCTCCTGGAGATGGCCAAACATCTGCCTGCCCATGTGAAATGCTGAATTAAGTCCTTGTTTTGGTCTGCTTGTATGCATAGCTTTTGCCTTCCCTACTAAACTATCCCAGGAGTTTTCTTATTTCTACTCTCCAAGCAATTGTGTGGTAACACTGTGGTGCACAGCAGCGTGTAAGAACAACTTCACCTACAATTTTATCTCACTGTGACTGTTAGGCTGGAGTGAAACAGGAGAAAAAGAGAAGGCTACAGAAAGGTAAAACCAGAAGTGTCTCTATTGTGAAACTCATCAGAAGCATTTTATTTTGCACATTCCCAAATGCTAAGTGTATTCTCAGAGAGACCCACTAAAATCAGACAAAAGCCTGACAATGAAAGGAAAACAGCTATTGTGAAAAGCCATGATACAGTCAAGTCTACAAATTTCTGCATTGCAGATTTTCCTTAGCATAAACATAAAAACATATTTTTTAAAGACTTACGTATTTGGTAGACATTACAGCTTAATTGTGACAAAGTGCACTGGTAATGTATTGCAGTGATTGGCAAGGCAAGGTTTTGGTAGTGGGAGAGTTGCAGGGTTGGCTTATGAGAGAAGATGCTAGAAGTTTCTGGTGTGTCAGATGGAGCCAGTTCCAGACAGAGCACTCCAAGAGCACTCCACAACAAGACCCACTGCTGATCAGAGCTAAGCCCCTCAGTGATGGTGGTGGCACCTCTGGGATAACAGATTTAGGAAAAGGAAAATGTTACTGTGCAACAGCAGCTAGGAGAGAAGGGTGAGAATATGAGAGCAACAGCCCTGCAGACACCACAGTCAGTGAAGGAGTGGGACAAGGTGGTCCAGGTGCCAGAGCTGGAAATCCTTCAGTCCATGGTGAAGGCTACAATAGGGCAGCTGTGCCCTAAAGCTCATGGAGGACCCCAAGTCAGAGCAGTTGGAAGCCCAAAGGAGTCTGTGATCACATGGAAAGTCCATGCTGGAGCAGGGTCTTTGCAGGACCTGTGAGCATGGAAAATGGAGACCCATGCAGAAGCAGTTTACATGCAGGACTTGTGACCTCCCTCCAGAGAAGCAGAGACTAGCTGTCAGTCTATCACTGTGACTACTGACACCAACTCAAACCAAATTATTATCATTTTTTAAAGTAAGACAAAGGCTGACTGTCTATGCCAAGTGCATTTGACAAATTCTGACTGTATATGCCAAATACCAGAGAGTGGCTGGGCACTGGAACAGGTTTGCCAGGAAAGTGGTCACAGCACCAAGCCTGACAGAGTCCAAGGTTTATTTGGATAATGAGCTCAGACACATGGTGTGACTCAGAGCTCTCTGTGCAGAAAGCTGGATTCTGTGATCCATGGTAGGTCCCCTTCCAAACCATAATATTTTTGTATGATTGTACGATTCTGTATATATTGTCCTACACAAATTAAAGGACTGTGCTACTACATAAAGTGATAAATGAATGAAGTACGAATGTGCATTAAAATATAAGTTTAAAGGTCAAAAACATACATGGACCACATAACATAGAAATAGTCACCAAAGCTTCAATGAGGTTCAGGTTTTCACTGGAATTAAATGGATAAAAAGCTGCCCACCCACTATATTTAAAAGTCAACAGAAGAGATAAATATAGCTACTTTAAACATGTCATGTAAGAAAGAATCAAGAAGTGACCCACAGTTTTTATTTTCAATTAAACTGAAGTTATTCAGTCAAAATTAAATTATAATTTTTTAAATAAAATTTTGAAATAATTAAAAAAATAAAATTAAATTAGTCACTTAAAAAAATATTCAGTTCATTAACACTCCAGTAAAAAAAAAAAACTCCATAAGCTTTAGTAAAACAGGTATTATTCCTGGTTACCACATATCTCAAGATTTTGAATAGAAAGGTCTCAACCTTTCAGACTTATTTTTTCACTCCAAATTGGAAGAAGCCATTGAAGCAAAAGAAATTTGCTGTATCCATGCATAGCTGACAAATGGACTTCATTCCACCTAATGATGTACAAAACCCATGAAGTCAGTCCACATCCTGAATCATTACTTCCCCAAAATGTTATCTTCTGTCATTTCAAAACTTAAAGGCTATGAAACACACAGAGGCTGAAGAGAAAATCAATAAACAAAAACAAAGACATTCTCTCTATGGAAAGCTTTCTTAAAATAGTGTTCAATTACATGAAAAGAAAGGGCAAGAGATTAATGTATTCACTACAAATTTTAATTTTTTTCTTAATGAAGTAAAATTGAACAGCACCTCAATTCAATTATTATGATTAAATAAGATTTCTCATTACTATACTTTAACGCAAAAGGTGTACTTTTGGGATACAATTTAACACAGGAGAACTCCACCACGCATAATCCAAAACATATGGTAAGGATGATACTCAGAGCCATGACTATTTTGAGAGCTTTGTGATGGCTGAATCCAGCACACCACCAGAAGCAGAAACAATCTGAATAAGATTCTCAGGATGATCATAGCACAACTGGCCAAATTCAAGGTAGAAATAATTGCAACCAAAATTGCAACTGCCAGCAGTGGCTGACATGAGATGAATTATTTGTTTCCAGTATCAAAATCAAAGCAATACAGATGACAGTCTCTAGCCTGTCAGCAGAAATGTCTGACATTTAACCCATAAATGTTCCTAACTGTATTTTGGAAGCTAGTAATTTAATATTCCACAAAATTTTAACCCCAAAAAGGGCATTTCCTGTCTGGCAATTTGACTTGCAAAGAGACATATGCACACACATGTATGTTTTATACAGGTTAAAGAAATCTGGTAGACTCTCAGAATTCACAACTAAAAGAAGAAAACCACATAAATATCACCCATATGTACTTAAGAGAAAAAAAGTGGGTTTTTACAATTCTGTGAACCAGTTCACCAGGAGAAATCAAGCTAAAAGCTGCTACACAGAAATGGGGTAATACTAAGATTATTGGTACAAAAACATATTGCATATGTTGCATTGCAACAGATAGTAGTCCTTCTTCTTCTCAAACATACAATCATTGTTTTTCCAAAACAGATTTCCTCTGCTCTTGTCCTTCTCAGCTAAAACTAGACACCTGAGCTTAAATCCTGTTGCTAACATTCAATACAATCAGACAAATTAGGGAAAAAAGGGACAAAAAAAAACAATTTCCAGAATAATACTAATATTACTACTAATAGTAGCAATGAAGATTTAGATGCAGGGAACAAATCCATCAAGTTCTGCAAACACTAAAAACCCACTCTGGATTGATGGCACATATTACTAAGACATAATGCTTACAGATACAGTTTCTAAGGTAGTTCAAGCCTTGGATTTTCCTCTCCACACAGTCTCAAACAAACAATCACACCATCAGCAATCCCTAGGGCTGGTATGCCTTTTGAGGATGAAGTAGACTCAATGCAGAAATGGCAGAAATGCTTTAAGAGTGAGATAAGCTCTAACACATAACCCACACTAGTGCTCATAGGCAAGAATAAGGCCCTACAGGTGAGCATTTGCTGTCAGGCAATTAACTGAGTGAGTAAGGATATGATATAAGAGGCAGGAAATGTGCAAACACCAGGTTCAGGTTCTTGTTCCGAGTGCTCAACGCAAAACTGTNCTTCAATGAGGTTCAGGTTTTCACTGGAATTAAATGGATAAAAAGCTGCCCACCCACTATATTTAAAAGTCAACAGAAGAGATAAATATAGCTACTTTAAACATGTCATGTAAGAAAGAATCAAGAAGTGACCCACAGTTTTTATTTTCAATTAAACTGAAGTTATTCAGTCAAAATTAAATTATAATTTTTTAAATAAAATTTTGAAATAATTAAAAAAATAAAATTAAATTAGTCACTTAAAAAAATATTCAGTTCATTAACACTCCAGTAAAAAAAAAAAACTCCATAAGCTTTAGTAAAACAGGTATTATTCCTGGTTACCACATATCTCAAGATTTTGAATAGAAAGGTCTCAACCTTTCAGACTTATTTTTTCACTCCAAATTGGAAGAAGCCATTGAAGCAAAAGAAATTTGCTGTATCCATGCATAGCTGACAAATGGACTTCATTCCACCTAATGATGTACAAAACCCATGAAGTCAGTCCACATCCTGAATCATTACTTCCCCAAAATGTTATCTTCTGTCATTTCAAAACTTAAAGGCTATGAAACACACAGAGGCTGAAGAGAAAATCAATAAACAAAAACAAAGACATTCTCTCTATGGAAAGCTTTCTTAAAATAGTGTTCAATTACATGAAAAGAAAGGGCAAGAGATTAATGTATTCACTACAAATTTTAATTTTTTTCTTAATGAAGTAAAATTGAACAGCACCTCAATTCAATTATTATGATTAAATAAGATTTCTCATTACTATACTTTAACGCAAAAGGTGTACTTTTGGGATACAATTTAACACAGGAGAACTCCACCACGCATAATCCAAAACATATGGTAAGGATGATACTCAGAGCCATGACTATTTTGAGAGCTTTGTGATGGCTGAATCCAGCACACCACCAGAAGCAGAAACAATCTGAATAAGATTCTCAGGATGATCATAGCACAACTGGCCAAATTCAAGGTAGAAATAATTGCAACCAAAATTGCAACTGCCAGCAGTGGCTGACATGAGATGAATTATTTGTTTCCAGTATCAAAATCAAAGCAATACAGATGACAGTCTCTAGCCTGTCAGCAGAAATGTCTGACATTTAACCCATAAATGTTCCTAACTGTATTTTGGAAGCTAGTAATTTAATATTCCACAAAATTTTAACCCCAAAAAGGGCATTTCCTGTCTGGCAATTTGACTTGCAAAGAGACATATGCACACACATGTATGTTTTATACAGGTTAAAGAAATCTGGTAGACTCTCAGAATTCACAACTAAAAGAAGAAAACCACATAAATATCACCCATATGTACTTAAGAGAAAAAAAGTGGGTTTTTACAATTCTGTGAACCAGTTCACCAGGAGAAATCAAGCTAAAAGCTGCTACACAGAAATGGGGTAATACTAAGATTATTGGTACAAAAACATATTGCATATGTTGCATTGCAACAGATAGTAGTCCTTCTTCTTCTCAAACATACAATCATTGTTTTTCCAAAACAGATTTCCTCTGCTCTTGTCCTTCTCAGCTAAAACTAGACACCTGAGCTTAAATCCTGTTGCTAACATTCAATACAATCAGACAAATTAGGGAAAAAAGGGACAAAAAAAAACAATTTCCAGAATAATACTAATATTACTACTAATAGTAGCAATGAAGATTTAGATGCAGGGAACAAATCCATCAAGTTCTGCAAACACTAAAAACCCACTCTGGATTGATGGCACATATTACTAAGACATAATGCTTACAGATACAGTTTCTAAGGTAGTTCAAGCCTTGGATTTTCCTCTCCACACAGTCTCAAACAAACAATCACACCATCAGCAATCCCTAGGGCTGGTATGCCTTTTGAGGATGAAGTAGACTCAATGCAGAAATGGCAGAAATGCTTTAAGAGTGAGATAAGCTCTAACACATAACCCACACTAGTGCTCATAGGCAAGAATAAGGCCCTACAGGTGAGCATTTGCTGTCAGGCAATTAACTGAGTGAGTAAGGATATGATATAAGAGGCAGGAAATGTGCAAACACCAGGTTCAGGTTCTTGTTCCGAGTGCTCAACGCAAAACTGTGGAACAAAACAGTGTAACTGATTTGTAGTGATGCCTTTGCCACAAGACTGTAGTGAATTCAGTAGCTTTGAAAGCAAACTGATCCAGTATCTCAGACAAAAGCAGCTGTAGTGTAGCAAGTGAAAGGCTAAATCCAAGAGGGAACACAGGGAAAATGTCCTTTGCTGAGCCAAAATAAAACAAGTAATTGAAAATGCGTAATTTTAATTATTTATGGATACATAAAAACCAAGAACGAATAACAATAAAAGATCTGCTGTCAATTAAATCTTTATTTCAGTTGTAAGCCTAAGAAATCCTGCTAAATGCCACATGGGATTTTATTTTCCACATGTCAGAACTACTTTAACAAAATATTTGGGGATTTACTTAAACTTTCAATCAAATATAAAGTGAATCAGATGTAAAATACTTCTAAGTTTCTTTTAGCACAGTAAATATTAAAGATTTAGATTTTAAATGCCAGAATGCCATTTTTAAATGACAGTTGCTTTTTAATTAGGGATAAGGTTACATTTTTCAATTATAGGTCTAAGATAACAAAATAAACATATGGAACTTTCCTAAGCACCAGGAGCAATAGCAGCTCAAGATGAACAAGATCTGTGGGCAGAAATGAAAGACTTTACATCTTTAATTTAAGCACACAGTATGTGTTTCTACTAATGCTTGAAATCTGGTAAGCATCTGACTTATATTCCCTACCATTAAGCAATACCAAGATCAGAACCCCAAATTTCTTCACTTTCAAACAAACAGAACATTGTAACATTACATTATGTTAAATCTACTTGGCATGTAATGAAAAGCCCAGCACGCAATTAAAATCTACTGTTGAGTAAGAGACGTCAGCACTAGGAAATGCTTAAAACTGAATTCAGTTTTATTACTACATCCTCATATTCTACCGCAACACCTAAGTCCTACCAGAAATTAATTTGGCCTTCTATTTAATACACAATGTGCAGAAAGCAGTACAGGACCTCCACAGCTACCACCGTAACTGGGGGATGTGAGAATGAAGGCAAGAAAGCTTATTTGCTGGGTCGTAGAGGAGCTACTCTGGCTAACACTACCACCTATCCTATCATTTCTTACACTCACTTGTACCTGGCTGTGCGTTGTTTCCTATAAAAGGTTACATGTTCTTTGAGACAGGGATTGTGTGGTCACTCTACAGTTGTCTAATTTTTCATATAGCTGGAGTCCTTGTCTACTAACAGAGCTTTGTGGTGCAAGAGTAATGCAATTAAATAGAAACATAATGCAAATACACTAGAGTGGGCCCTGGAAGAGGACACATTTGAAGCTTTGTAGAAGATCCCCAAGACAACATCTTTATTCACAAAATACAGATGGTGCCTTTGCAGATGATAAATCCAGAAGTCAAGGAGAAAGCATCAAAAACATAGACAGCATCAAACACAAAGGAAGCATACAGTTTCATTAGAATAGAATAGAATAGATTAGTCAAGTTGGATGGGACCTACCATCACCATCTAGGTACGAGCAATTGTTTAAATTTAACACTATGCATATATGCACTCTTAGAAGACCCCAGCTTCTAACTCATATTTCTATTATAGTCATCATCTCTAAAGGGGAAATTACTTGGATATAATCAATAAATTTTTAAGCAACATGATTTGAGGAATATAAAGAGCAACAATGAAGCTGAAATGGAGGTTGATTGCCTTTGCAAGCATACTACTTTAACTTCAAGCATGCAAATAAAATGGCAACATGATACATGATTAGACTATTTATTCTTTTTAAGTCATAAAAGAGTTTGTGATAATATAATGTACTCTGAACTGCATTGTGCAAACAATTTTTGTTACCCTCTAGATCTCCCAAAATATTTTTTCTAATTATGCAATGTAACATTTTTTTCTACAACTTGTCATTGAAATTAACTATCAAGTCAGACCTTAAAGGGAAGGCTCCAAAGAAGTTGTAGGATATGTTAGAGTTAAGATGAATTTTAAATAACAATTTATTTAAAAAAAAAGAAATAAGTTACAGTGAAACTGAAACATTATGTGATTTATTTCAGTGAAGGAATGTATTCTGCAACCAGGATTACCTAATCCCTTATTGCATTTTTCAAGAATACTCCTGAGTTTAAAAGTTCACAACAGCAATTCATAACAGTATGATACTTCTAAGGCAAGTAAAAATAAAAGCACTGCTTTTAATCACCACTCAAATACTATCAGTGCACAAGCTACACTGATAGGACAGGAAGACAGAACTCAGCAACGCACAGTTTTCCAAGACCAAAAGATGCTGTTTGTAAAATTTTACTTCAGAAAAACGCTGCATTCCAGATATAAAGAAAAAATCCACCTACAGTCCTAAATAGTCCAAAATACTGGTCAAACATAGTTGAACCTCTCCTGGTTATATACCCAGGCCCTGAGAACAGATGTTCATCTATATTGCTTCCATGTAAAGGGCAGGACTGTCCTGCCCTGCTCTGCAATTTCGGGCACCACAATACAAGAAGGATACAAAGCTATTAGGAAGTGTCCAAAGGAGAGGTGTGAAGATGGTGAAGGGCCTTGAGAGGAAGCCACAGGAGGTGCAGCCAAGGTTGCTTGGCCTGTTCAGCCTGGAGGAGGGGGGGATCTCACTGTAGCTCTGCAGTTTCCTCATGAGGGGAAGCAGAGAAGCAGACATTTATCTCTTCTCTGTGGTGACCAGCGACAGGATTCAGGAGAAGGGCATGTAACTCTGTCAGGGGAGGTTTAAGTAGGATACCAGGAAAAGGTTTTTCACCCGGATGGTCCCTGGGCACTGAACAGGCTCCCCAGGGCAGTGGTCACAGCACCAGCCTGACAGAGCTCAAGAAGTGTTTGGACAATGCTCTCAGATACACTTTGTGATTCTTGGGGCTGTCCTGTGCAGGGCCTGGAGCTGTACTTTGATGATTCTTGTGCTTGTCAGCTGATTCGGGTTTTTCTACACTTCTATGATTCTGTTATTCAATCCCATGGTATCTTAAGAGAGATGCACATTGTGCACAATTTTTGCAGCCCAGAAAGCCAAAAGTGTCCAAACCAAAAGCAGTGTCACCACCAGATCTAGGGAGGGGACTCTGCCCCTCTACCCTGCTCTCACGAGACTTCAGCTCAAACAGTGTGACCAGTTCTGGGGTCCTCTGCACAGGACAGGACCTGTGGGAGTGGGTCTACAGGAGGGCCACAAAAATAACTAAAGGGACAGAACAGGTTTCTTTCACAGTAAGGCCCAAAGAGTCAGAGATCTTCAACCTGAAGCAGAGAAGAAGACCTAACTGCAGCTTTTCCATACTTCAGAGGAGGCTTACAAGAAAGATGGTGACAGAATTTTAGTAGGGACTATAGTGATTGAACAAAACATAATAGTTACTTAGTTTAAAACAGACATGAGGAATATTTTTTTTTTCTGCAATGTGGGTGGCAAAACACTGGAACAAGTTGGCAATTTGTTATCTGCCAACTACCCTTGCCAACATTCAAGGTCAGGTTGGACTGGGCTCTGAGCAACTTGATCTAGTTGAAGATGTCCCTGCTCATTTGCAAGGAATTTAGACTAGATGACCTTTCAAAAATCCCCATGATTCTATGATTTTGAAGAAGTCACGTGGAAGTAGGTAATAGTATGTGGTTCACCTACTCTTCTAATTCCATGAAATGAATGGAAAATTCAGGCATTTTAACATTTTAACATCAAAGACATTTAACTTCTACAAAGACTGACACTAGGTAGTCTAAAAGATGTGCGCCAGCATACACAGAGTGAAGATAAAGCATGCTTATTAAGACAGTTCCTAATGTTGCTTGGGGGGGTTTTTTAGTACGGATTTTTAGCACATACTTCAGAAAACTTCCTGCAAGTGTTACCCTACAGATGACATCTGAGCTGCAGTAACATACAAGCAAGCTTTGCCACTGATATATGTGTGACTAAGATGCTACCCACCTTAGTACAAGGAGTGGTTTTTTTGGTTGTTGGAAACATCTCCTTCACACTTTTTAAAATTCTGGTCCATTTCACTGTCTCATGAACAATCATTGCAATTTGCATTAAAAGAGAGTGACTCCACTTCATTTCCAAAACAGCAACCGAACAAGAATAAACTAATATTCAGGCTACTGGGTGATCTGACTACCTGAAGAGTTGGTTTTACTGTAACCCAACTGAAATCTGCTCACTGCAAACCACCTCAGATTTCTTATTAAAAAAAATTCTTTCCACCTAATAGTTTAATATTCTTTCAATATTCAAGCAAAAGGAAATGTGGACTCCAAGCATTCAGCCAGAAGTATGCACTTGAGCATTTTGGAGAGAGGCCTAGAAAAATAAAGTTGTTTGTTTCAATTAGCCTTGAAAGAGAAACCTCAGGGGTTGGAAATTAATAGCTGTTATTTCAAAACTGCCACAGCATACAATTCAAGCACTGTAAAAAAGCTAATACACCATCTGCTTAACTTTGATGACAGAATCAACAAATAAGAGGTCAACTGATTTGTTCAAGAATATCTAATTTGCTGTATTTGATTAATTTATGGGTTTATTCCCTTTGAAGTGCTACATGGTTATTTGTTCTTAATATGAAATATCCCACACTCAGGCAAAATTAATTCACTTATCTCACTGCAATCTTGCTTTATATGGCAACTGTTTCAGTTATTTCAGACCAGCCAACTCTTTCTATATGCTTTAGGACTTATTGACATGCAGATCAAAACCAGATCAAACAACCTGCCTTTGTAAATAATGTATGTACATACACATGTAAAAGCAGGGAAAGACTGAGCAAAAACCCCACTAGAAGACAGAGCAAGAATAAGCACTACTCCATTATCACAATTTGTTTCCACAGTACCACTGCTGGCAGTGATCTACTGACAACAGAGGCCAGAGCGGGAAGGTGGCCGCATTGGACACTATGTTTGGACTGAAACCTCCTCAAGTTTCACATCCAAGTGCTGCCTCAGATGTAGTCCCAGACAAACTTTACGAAAAGCAGGTGGTGGGACTCACTTCAACTTCTAACATCTTAATTTTTGCACTAGAAGGGGAATTGGGTCTGGCTTTGCCACTTACCAGTTGTCAACAGATGCCAGTAAGAAAACCACTGCTTTATCCAGGTACCACACGCAAAGGTACAGCTTCTCCTGAGTGCACTGCAGCAGCATCCTCTCCTCTTCACTGTGACATGTTGTTATATTTGCACACAGGGACCACAGAGTAACTTTAACTATTAATGTCTCATTCTTTATTTAGTAATTTTCCATATTAAAAAAAGAGACTCTACCTTCGAGGGGAGATTAAATGAAACAATGCACTATTCATTCTTAGCCATTTTCTTGTTAATGGCCATTAAACTAGTCAAGCATAGAAAATAGCCTGTAGTTCTACTTATTTCTACTGCTGCATTCATGACACTTACCTAAGCTGTGGAGTACTACTTTCTGCCAGCCACTGGCCCTACTTGGGCATGAGGGCTGCTCCCTTCACTTGTTTAAAAATGGTCTTTAAATGGTAATGAACTTCTGCTTCTTCCTTTATACTGCTCTGTGAATATGTATTTATTGTCATGTTATCTTCAGTTACTATCTGTTCTCAAAATGAATTTGTTCAGTCTTCCCATTAAACATTTTTGTGACACCATGACTCTAAAATAACAAAGTGTTTCTGCTTAGTGCAAAGAATAATAATTCTTAAATTTCTATTACAATAGAAATAATGTCCATTTGAAATTACCTACTTACAAATTTTAAAACCTGTCACCAGAGGCATAAGAAATAGTCGCAAATAAAGCAATCTACTTTAAGTGTGAAACTCTTATCATTCATATTTGAAATGGCCAGTTCCCACAAAAAAGACCAGCATCATCTCCATGAAATGTAATTTACTTTCTCAAATGAAATGCTCCTATAATTCCAAAAAGGACACTTCAGGTAAACACTGCGTTTACAAGAAAAAACTGTAACAGCAAAAACTCAATTAAAAATTATTTTCCATCCACAAATATCAACTTTTAGAAAAAAAATTTTAAATTATCATTTTAGTAACTTTATATATCCTCAAAAATACCTAGCAGATAGATCAACATTATCACCCAAAATAGCAGCGCAGAGTGGGTGAAGTTAAAGCACAGAATGTTGTAGGCTGAAAGGGTCTGACTGAGTTCATTTAGTTCAACCCCTCTGCTCACACAACGTCAGGTAGAGAAGTTTAAATACAAGGATGCAGCCAGCTGGTTTCTGCATATCTCTAAGAATGGACACTCCAAAATGTCCCTGGGCAACCCGGACCAGTGTTTGACCAGCCTCACAGCAAAAAAAGCATTTTCTTTTGTTCAGATGGAATTTCATGTATTTCACTTTGTGTGTCTTGTTCTGTCAGCGTGCACTAGGAAAGTCTTCATGGAGAAGAGCCTCACTCTTCTTCACTCTATCTCAGCCTGGAAAAGAGAGGGCTTAGGGCCACCTTATCGTGGCCTTCTAGTTCCTGAAGGGAGCCTACAAGAATGATGGAGAGGTACTATTAATAAGTTAGTGACAGGAAAAGAGCAATGATTTCTGACTGAAAGTGGGTAGGCTTAGATAAAATATTAGAAAGAAATTCTTCAGTATGAGGCTGGTGAGGCACTGGAACAGGTTGTGAAAAAAAGAGGTGGATCCCTGGAATGTTCAAGGCCTAGTTAGATGGGAGGAACATGAGGTAGTGAAAGTAGTCCCTTTCACTGGGGGCAGAGAGCCACCAAGGTGGGAAGAGACCTTTAAGATCATTAAGTACAACCATTAACCCAGCACTGACACTATAATTCCTAAACCACTAAACTACATAATCCAGCACCTGTCTCCCTTAAACATTTGCAGGGATGGAGACTTCACCACTTCCCTGGGAAACTTATGTCAATGCCTGACCATGGTAACAGGGAAACAAATTTCCCGTGTCTCAGTTTAAGGCCATTTCCTCTGGTCCTCTCACTGCTGGCATGGCAGAAGGGACAAGTCCTACCTCACCACAACCTCTTACTAGAGTGCTGTAGAGATCCATGAGGTTCCCCTCTCTCCTTCTCTTCTTGAGACTAAACAAACCCATTTCCCTCAGGAGTTCCACATAAGACATATTTTCTAGACCTTCCAAGATCTTTGCCGCCTGTCACTGGATGTGCTCCAGCACCTCCATGTCCTCTTTAAAGTGAGGGGCCCCAGTGTGGCCTCACCACTGCTGAGTACAGGGGATGAGCAAACACTGGCTCACATTGAGCCAGCTGTCAAACAGCACCCAAGGTCCCTTTCTGCTGAGCAGCTTTCATGCCTCTTCTGCCCAAGAAGCCTGTGGTTCTGCAGGGGGTTACTGCAACCCAAGTGCAGGATCTGGCACTGAGGCTGCAGCTGAACATCCTTCAGTATCCTCATCCCACTGACCAAGACTGTTCAGGTCTCTCTGCAGAGCCTTCCTAGCCTCCAGAAGATCAACACACCCACACAACTTGGTGCCATCTTCAAATTTACTGAGGCTACCCCATGTCCAGATCACCACTAAGGATGTTGAACAGGATTGGCACCAAAACTGAGCCCTGGGGAACACTGCTAGGGCTGACAACTGGATTTTCTCCATTCACCACATCTCTGTGGGCCCAGCCATGCAGCCTGTTTCTTACCCATTGAAGAATACACCCATCCAAGACATAAGCAGCCAGTTTCTACAGGAGGATACTACAAGAGATGGTTACAAATGCTTCACCGAAGTCTAGATAGATGACGTCCACAGCTTTCCCTTCAACTACTAAGCAAACTATTACTTTGTCATAGAAGGTGATTCGGGCTGGCCAAGCAGGAGCTTCGTTCCATAACTCAGTGCTGGCTGGACTTGATTCCCTGGTTGTCCTGTGTGTGCCATGCAATGATGTTCAGGATGATCTCTTACATAAACTTGCCCACGACCAAAGTTAGGATGCATAGCAGGATGCTCTGCCATGGAAGGTGGTTCAGCCACTAGACAACATCCTATTTGAAAGGCTATCAGTAGTGGATTGGGAGGGGGAGTCACGTGCTGCTTTTACTGTTGAATTATACTAAAACCAGTCNCATCTGATGTACCACCTTTAATTCTGTGAGACAAAGAAATTTAAATTGTTGACAAAAGTCTGAGGCTAAGACTGGATTCAGCTGCACCCAAGCTCCTCTTATAAGAGGAGTTTAGAAAGTAAGGAGGTCCTTTTTGCACCTCATGACAGGACAGCTTCTCTAATAAACTTTGTCTGANGCTCACTAACCCAAATTAACATCCTGATTACTAAGGGAACTGGAGACATGTGACTGGCAGTCAATTACTTTATACTATAAAAGCCCAGTCCNCCTCCCACCAGTGACAGGCCTATAGATCTCTGGATTATCCTTCCAACGCTTCTCATAAATGGGCACTATATTTGCTAATTTCCAGGCAGTTGGAACTTCTCCACTAAAACAGGACTGCTGTTAAATGACTGAGAGTGGTTTGGCAAGTTCTTTNACTCTCGCGTAGTTAGGTTCTCCTAACAAATTCCTTCTTGCAGTGTGTATGATGTTTCCTTCCCTAAAGTGGGAATGCCCCTTCAAGGATACTCCTTGAGGCTGAGAGAAAGAGAGCTGTCTGCAAGCACTGATATGGTGAGTTACATCAATCTCTACTTAATAATTGTTTCTTCTTGCTAGCTTTAATATAATTCCTTTGATATAGTGCACTATCTTATCTTATACTATATGCTACTAGTAGTTTCAGTTTTTATACCTTGTAGTAAGTGATTCTAATTAAGATATTTTGTCTGATCATTTGTCATCATAAATAATACATTACATATAAATATANACTATTCCGGGGTGTATCCCACCACAGCCCATGATCCTTAAGGTCCCTCCCAGGCCAGCCCTTTCTACAATTCTGTGATCAACAAATGCCTTCCAACTCTTCTTTCCAGGGCTTACCCATGGGATAAGCAGGTCTCTAAAGTATGGATCAGTATTGGTGGTTTTTACACTAACAATGGCTTCGTCCTCTAAGCATTTATTTTCTATTATTTTGCTAGTTTGTAATGTGTGTAATTCAGTAATAGGAAATTTATACTTCAAACACAGGATATCATAATGCCAGTAATGTAAGATATCCAACACTGAGAACTAAATTCAAGGCAGAGATGAGGACTAATTTTGCATTTTTCCAGGTTGGCAGGGTTTCAATACTTATTCACTCTAGTGTCCTTTTTGCATACTGAAGTATTTAGCAGAGATGAGAACAAAAAAGAGATAATGCTGTTTAAAGGCTTTTTAGCATATGTAGAAACAGAAACACTTATCAAAATAATTGTTTGCATAATCATAACATAAACAAGCTGCAATCAGACTGTACTTATCATTTCATTATGCTATTCATTATGACCAAGATATCCTGTTTGTTCTCCCTGTTCAAACAGAAAAAAACCAACCCTTCATGAAAGCGATTCTTTAATAGTGTTTCAGAAGGAAGCTGTAGCTGGTAAACACATGTTCTTATGGGAAATTGCCATAATCCTGACTATATCCCAGCAGGCTCTGAAAATATTTCTCACAAAGTCTCTTACATAAAATCTACAACATATGTACAGCAGACTGTGCTTCACATCCTTTTAAGGAACTTGCGAGATTAATGAAGAGGACATTACTCTTGCTTTTCCTTCCAAATGTCTAAGTCTTGCAACAGGTATTCTGTAATATTTGTTTTCTCTCCTATTTTCATGATTTCTGCACTACCATGAATCTGTAAAAGAGCCTGTGAAAGTTTACAAGTAGACCCCTTATTGACAGCGTCTTACTGTAGGCTTCTAATGCAGGCTATCCAACACACAGTCTATTGATAAAATGCATTTCATTACGTTTGTACCACTAAGCTCCTACCATTCTTCCAGGGCAATTATCAGAGAAATCAATAAAGTTGTTATTTTTTATGTGGTTGCTAAGAGGTTTTGAAAATCAATACAGTAGTTATTTTTATATGGTTGCTAAGAGGTCTTGAAATTGATCTCACTTTTTTCTTTTTTTTTTTTTCTTTTATTACTATTGACTGATATGTCAAAAAGAACACAAACAGATCAACACAGCTCCCTTACTAATTGTCATTCAGCTAAATATCTATGAGCCATTAGAGACATATAAAAGTCACAAATTTCTAGATGGGGAACACTAACATTGATGAAAATTTAAAAAAACCCTCACCATTTGAAAAATATAGATTACTCTTCACAATATAAAATGGACAGAATTGTTTTCCCAACTATTTTTTCTTCAGTACTTCTTAACTAAATTTTTGCCCTCTTGCATCAAACAAGACAATTCAGTTAAAAGAAAATGAGACCACATTATAGACATGGAAAAACTGTCAATGCAACCAGAGAAAAATTCAAGAAGCATAGCATCCTGAGCTTTTTTTTAATTGTAAAAATAGTTTCTTTGATATCCCAAATCAGAAACCTAGCAATTAGCCTTTCTGAAAAGCTCTATGATCCAGTATCACCTACTGTAATTATCTATTTTTATCAAAACCAGAATCAGTAGCAATGAGAAGTCTGCCAGGACGACTCTGTATGTTGTCTCATGCCTCATCTTCTTTTTCAACTGTTGTTTATTCTGGAATTGTTTACCAGACAGATGAACAGCCATGTCTCATTGTCTTCTACTCACTGGAACACAACGGACATTTACAATTTGTGCAACTTGAAATTGTGTTTAAAAGAGAGCATGGATAAGAAACAGGGTAGTACACTTCTGACCTGTGTAATTTACTAGATCTGTAAAAAGTGGCTTTAAAACTCATCTATTCTGATTTACCAGAACTATGCTCATACTTTTACTGCATTTATAGAAGTAGCTGCAGAAAATGCAGGAGGGAAAGAAAAAAGTCAGATCTCTAATGAACATACGGAAACTTATAACCAATGTCTTCGAGATGAAATATCACAGATGGTAAGATTAATTTTTAAATGACAGTGCTTTCCTTTACCACATGCAAAAATATTGCAATGGTATTTTTAACTTTTCGGATGTCAGTCGGCCACAATGACTTGCTACTACAGTTGGAAACCAGACCACAAATGTTCTACCACTAAAGTTTAAATCTATCTCTTGGTTTTGACTCCACACTATAAATTACTAAAATAAACAAGAAAACTTTTCATTTGCTCTTCTGTTACTTTCCATCCAGGACTCTGCCCTCCAGAAACTATTCAGACTTCCCTTCTCTGCGTTACATGTTACTCTCTTAAAGCCCAAGTTTTAAGAGCTCTGCCCAAAGGACTCCAGCTACTTCTGTGGGTGTCACTGTTAATCAAGGACACATGGAAAGGAAATGAAGGAGCCAAAAAGCAGCCTTGTTGTCTGGAAAAACCTCAGAATACATGGACATGGGTGACAACAGTAGGAAAATTCAGAGCTGGAAAACAAGAAATGTTTTCAGCTTACTGAAACAGTTTAATTAGAGCCTCCTTTTAAAGCATATGAAGCTGAATGAAAATTCAGCCTCAAAATAATGGAAAATTGGGGCAATGACCTCGAAGTTTCAAATGAACCCAAAACCCCTCAAGATATTATTATTATAATTATATTATTATCTATTATAACAATGAGCCTACCACAACTGTTAAAACAAATTTTATTTTCTTTTTACATAGCCTATGCAAATTAAAACATTTTATTTTTTTTATATGTCCCACTCAAACGTCACTAAACCTGTAGTAATTTGCAAATCTAGCAAGCCATGTAGTCATCTAGACAGAATGAATTAGGATGTTTTAATAGCTAAAGATGATCAGCTAGGCCCTGGAAGTAAACCAATAGGGAGCAACAGAGATACACTTACTTATTGACTGATTTGAAATTAAGCTTTTTACTCTGCAGTAGCCTCATTTTTGCTCTACACCAACAACATTTCTGCTCACAGCAACAAGAAAAGCATGCCAAAGCATGTCAAAACCAGGCAATTTCACTCTCCGGTTAATACTAACTAATACCGCATTCTGGTTTCTAACTGCTAGCCTTCACAAGTGAAACATTAAAACATACAGCTTAGGATGCCTCTGAGAAGGACTTCAATTTAAAATAGATAAGCTGTATGCCCAAACTGTTTATCATACAAAGAGAAGAACTGATCTTTCACCACTGAGCCATCATCTTCATTTCCAGACCCCCTTGACTCCTCCACTTCGACTGTGATGGCCTGAACTACAAACACAAACTCTTTTCTAGTGATGACTCTTTGACCCACCAAGAACAGCTAGCTGTTACATTCAGAACAATCTATTGACAGGGATTTTAAAGAACGTATGGCTAAACACCACACTCTCTTGTTTTTTCACTCAAAAATTATGCCAAACAACATTTCTACTCCTAGTTCGAGGAGGATGCAAAAGAATAGAACTTAAAACTGGGAATAGAGGGGAAAAAAAACCCAAACTGACAATACATGGCAAACAGCAGCTTAGCATGACAAGTAGGCATTTAGTTGTCCACAAGTGAGAAGTAAGCAGAAACACTGATTGGCTAGACTTGGTTCAAAAATCTACGCAAGCAACTTAGAACCAATGTTAGAATGTTTAGTTTTCCAATAAATAATATCGTCATAAGAAAGCTTGTGCTCGTGGATAGTAGCACTATAATTTGTAGCTTTATTAACATAATTTTCAGCATCTATAAAACAAATTATCACTCTTGGCATGTGACCAAGGTACAAGTGTAGCCGCTTCACCAGGAATAAATGCAGTTGGCTAGACAGTGTTATAAGACTGCTATTCCATTTTTTTCAACAAAGGAGTACTTTTACTGTCTCTTTTTCACACACATACACACTGAAACAAGCAACCAGTTAGGATCTCTCCCAGTTTCATGAAGGGAAGACAGCTTTAATACTACTTAGAGTAAATCAGCGCCAATTGCAGCGTTTAACATATTATTCCTCTTAAACAAGCTCCATTCTTTTCCATTCATTTGTTGCAACGTAAAGGGGCATTACATCTGGTGAGAAAGAGGAACAAGGATTTCCTGCTTTGTATATCCTACTACACAGAAGAATGCGCTGCCAATCCCAGAAATTAAATTCTGGAATACTGACAAAGTTATGAACCTTATGTGGTCCAGGATGTTCATATGGTGTTTCAATTACACAGAGGATTCACTGATATTTATCATAACCATACAGTCTGAAAAGGAACATTGGACTGCTATGTCAATTAAGCAGTTAGCTGCTACTGATGAATATGATCTTAGGTTGCTTGTTATCTAGCAAATCTGTCTTTGAAAAAGCAGAGTCTCGCTATTCAAAAGTCAGTTGTTACTCTCACAAATGGTCTTAAAAGATAAGAGATGATGTCTTAAAATTCCAGCAGAACCATGCTGGACAAAGAAAAGAGTGTATGGTCTGCAGCTGTCAGAGTCCAATCTGTCTGAAATCCTGGATCCAACTGTTTCCAGCCTCAGAGCCAAGTTCTCAAAGTTCTGACCATTATTGAAGAATTTCACCCTCTTTGGCTGTGCAAACACTCACAGATGCAGCACCGTCACAATTGTAGACTGAGTTTTGTAGCAGTAACGTTCTTTGAGGATTTGCAGAAACTGCATGCAAAGCTATAAAGTGCTTGGAAAGTCACACAAAGAAACTGCTAAGTGACTTATGAAAGAATTTCCACAAGAGATCAGGCACATCTGTAGAACTGTAAGTGATAAAGACACTAATCTCGCCCCTAACTGACAGATCCAAAAAGCCCATCACCAAAATACTCAGGAAGCTACATTCTTCCCTGAAAGATCACAGCAACTTCCCTTTTGCCTGCAAGCTAGTTAATGCTTGTACAAATTCTTTAAAGCCCTAGCAGAACCTTTAAAGCATGGAATGCTTAATCCTTTAATGCTGAGGAGAATGGCTCTTTCCATAAGGAAAAGCAGGTCTAAGTAAGATCTTTCAGAATCAGCTGGCAGTCTCACTAGGATGGAAAATACACTGTTTTATACTTGTGTACATACAGAAACCAGGACTCAATATAGTAAGTAAATATACAGAATATACGACTCTACCGTGTCTACCACAGAATCTAAAATTCAAACTTACACTGAAGAAGGCAGGATTTGTTCTTAATGAAAAAGATTCACCCACCCATCTAAAATCCACGGCTGCTACATCAGCCAGTCTCCAAAAATTAACTTAAGTGAAGTTATAACAGATATATACTGTAATAAATGTTTTAAAATTAGTGTTTTTATAGAGATAATAAAAGCACAGTAGAGTATTACAAAAATCCACCTAGGCTAGTGTAATGCTTGCACAGGGATTGGGGAATTGGTTAATTCATTTACTTGCTGCTTATACAAAAGATCTGTTCCAAATTAACATCTCAAGAGGGCGTCTCCCTGAAAACTCTCAAGCTACCAATGGCCAATAATGGCCACTGAGAAGCTAGAGTAACTCAATTCTGGGAAAACCACTTTCCATATCTCTTATTCCCAGAAGGCATTTTTCACATGTATCAGCTCCTGGGCAAGGCATTGATTGTCTCAGGCAGAATTCCTCCCGTAAAACTTGGTTTTTCACATGTATTAAGGTATTGTATCTTATTGGAGCTGGAGACAGCATTCCTCCAACACTAGACAGAAAACACTAAACTACAAAGTCATCCCGGACATGGTTGACTCTACCAACATAGAATACATGAATATTCAGAAAGAAGACAAAGAGACAAAGAACATCTAGCCCCAGCAAAAAAAAAAAACGTATAAAAACCACTCCTGCGAAAATGAACTTTGTGAACAAGGGGAGATTCTAAGTGGACAGAGCTAGAATCTTAGTTCACCTGGCTCCAACTCCGGGCTCGAGCCATATCTTTGATTGTGGCTACCAAGCAACCGAATTTTGGTCTTGAAATAAAAATCCATTTTCATTTTCATTAATTTGGCTTTATTGTTTTATTATCAATAACATATACTTTTCAATTCAGATACTCGAAAAGCTTCGAGTCTAGAAAAGAGCAAGCACTGATTACCCTTCCACTCTCATGAATGAATGATGTAGAAGTTCTAGAAGCAGCTGTGCTGACTCCAAACCACCACCACTTCCACCACCCAGGAGAGGCCACCTTAAGGTAGGTGACAGAGTTTGAGTGAGGGATGCAAAACAATTATCCCAATCTCTTTTTTAATGTACACTAAATTTAGTTTACAAAGCCAGAGACAGAATTACTTCCTTCACTCTGCAGAATTACAGTGATGTAAATAACAGCACCAGAGATTTTTTCACTTTCTCAATTTTATGGAAGTCACCTCCCTCAAAGCATTTTAATTATTTTGTTGCCATTCTGCAGGCCCATGCTAAAAAAATTGTAATCTGCAAATATTTAAAAAATATTTTCCAAGTGCTGTATTTTTTCAATTTTTTTGTTTGGTTTAAACCACTCCACTTACGGAAAAACAATATTTATTTCTGTTGGTCTTGGTGAAACTTGTATTTTCCATGTTGCAGTTGGACATCTAAAATACACTTAAGGAACATTATATCACCCTGTCCTGGGTTGAAGCATATTCTGTCACCATCTTCATGAACTGTTGAAACCAGGTGAGGCAGTGTTCCCTGCCTCCCCCACTCTGGATTATTTTCTGTTAATGGGCCCATCAGCACCTTGCCACATGACTCACAGATAACTCCCTCCTGGACTATCTCCTGCTAATGGGCCCATCAGGCCTTATCCCATGACTCATCATCCCATTGTGAGATGGGCCCAGAGGGAGGAACCAAGCATTCCAGCCTGGATATAAGCTGAGACTGAACATCAGAGCAGTGCTTACCTACTGGACTCCCAGAGGACAAGAGCTACTGCTGGATCTTCACTTCATCAGAACCACTCTGCTTGGACTGCTACCACCAGAGTGTTGCGTTGTATTCTGTCTTTGTCAGTGTTCTTGTACTTCTGCATTTATTTATTTATTTTAATTTTTTTTTTCTATAAAATTATAATTCTGACTTACAATCTCCCACTAATTTGATTTCAAACTAGTACACACCCTATACCTGTAAATAAAACACAGGTTTTGCTTTCTTCCCCATCACAGCCACAAGCCTTTAAATGTCTTAAAATGTTAATAAGAAAAAAAAATAAGAAAAANAATAACATATACTTTTCAATTCAGATACTCGAAAAGCTTCGAGTCTAGAAAAGAGCAAGCACTGATTACCCTTCCACTCTCATGAATGAATGATGTAGAAGTTCTAGAAGCAGCTGTGCTGACTCCAAACCACCACCACTTCCACCACCCAGGAGAGGCCACCTTAAGGTAGGTGACAGAGTTTGAGTGAGGGATGCAAAACAATTATCCCAATCTCTTTTTTAATGTACACTAAATTTAGTTTACAAAGCCAGAGACAGAATTACTTCCTTCACTCTGCAGAATTACAGTGATGTAAATAACAGCACCAGAGATTTTTTCACTTTCTCAATTTTATGGAAGTCACCTCCCTCAAAGCATTTTAATTATTTTGTTGCCATTCTGCAGGCCCATGCTAAAAAAATTGTAATCTGCAAATATTTAAAAAATATTTTCCAAGTGCTGTATTTTTTCAATTTTTTTGTTTGGTTTAAACCACTCCACTTACGGAAAAACAATATTTATTTCTGTTGGTCTTGGTGAAACTTGTATTTTCCATGTTGCAGTTGGACATCTAAAATACACTTAAGGAACATTATATCACCCTGTCCTGGGTTGAAGCATATTCTGTCACCATCTTCATGAACTGTTGAAACCAGGTGAGGCAGTGTTCCCTGCCTCCCCCACTCTGGATTATTTTCTGTTAATGGGCCCATCAGCACCTTGCCACATGACTCACAGATAACTCCCTCCTGGACTATCTCCTGCTAATGGGCCCATCAGGCCTTATCCCATGACTCATCATCCCATTGTGAGATGGGCCCAGAGGGAGGAACCAAGCATTCCAGCCTGGATATAAGCTGAGACTGAACATCAGAGCAGTGCTTACCTACTGGACTCCCAGAGGACAAGAGCTACTGCTGGATCTTCACTTCATCAGAACCACTCTGCTTGGACTGCTACCACCAGAGTGTTGCGTTGTATTCTGTCTTTGTCAGTGTTCTTGTACTTCTGCATTTATTTATTTATTTTAATTTTTTTTTTCTATAAAATTATAATTCTGACTTACAATCTCCCACTAATTTGATTTCAAACTAGTACACACCCTATACCTGTAAATAAAACACAGGTTTTGCTTTCTTCCCCATCACAGCCACAAGCCTTTAAATGTCTTAAAATGTTAATAAGAAAAAAAAATAAGAAAAAAATGTCTTTTTTTAATTAATTCAGATTCCAAAGTGATTCAAGAGCCAAAACTACAAGAATGAATTGATAGTGCAATATTTCCTTATGGAGGTTCTAGTAAGATTGAATTTATGATTTATCACAGTGTACTACCCCATAACCAAAACAACCTCTCGAACTGCAAGATCTCAGCAACATGTAAAAAGCAGTTCTGTCAGGGTCTATGAAAAGGCATTTTCCTTTGTTTTTGAATGGTGAAAAAACATAAAGGATATTGTGTAAATGAGTGGACCAAAACAAAACAAAAGCAACTGAACATAAGGGAAAAAAATTACATATCCTATCAAGCCATGAATAATGTTAAATTAGACCAAAAGCAGAATCTGGAACAACCGGTAATAAAACAGAACATGCACAACAGTGGGAAACCTGCCATTGATATATTTTGTAGCACTGAATGTACAAAAGCTCAAGTTTAAATTGTGCAGCTAGTAACTAGTTCATTGTACTTCCTCTGAGCTTTAAAAATATTTTCTTAAGCAGAACTAGCCAAAGAGTCTTCAAATATATTTGTTTTGAGTACTGGTAATTCAATGCTAACACCAAACCCAGGTTAACATAATACATTCACATATAGATCTGGAAATTATGTATGACATAATCTTCCATGGAAAATTATGACTGAGCAGAACATCAGGAATTTAACAAATCTGTTCTTCAAGCATTTTAGAAGTGTGAAATCTGACCAGAAAAGCTTTCTTTACAAACTAATCTTAAGACACTCATCTTTTTTCTCTACTTCCTGCAAAATTTCAGGGGAAAAAACCCACTGCTATTCCAAAGTGTGACTCCCTGGAGAAAATGTACACACAATGTTTGCAATTACTAGGAAAAGTCCACTGCAAACTGAATTTATTACTTTACTAGTGGAAATTCAGCAGCTGTACTAACAAAATCAGGTTGAGTGTTGATTCTTTTTAATAACTGCCTCTTATATCAGTAAATTCTATGGCAGAAATAAATTTTATTTCACGTTACCTATCTGTTCTACCAATGCCAATGCAGGAAGTTCATAAATGTGAATCCTCAGGAGGCTTACACGCATCGCTGAGAACAGTAAAATGAATGGTTACACATCTGCAGTCTGAACTTTGAGATGAATACAAGCAAATTGTGAATGCACGTTTTTCAAGTGATTGCACCCATTATTTTCCACTGAGTCATGACTGTTGGCAGAAATGAATAATACATTTTAATAGGTAGAGGTTCAACAATCACAAGTACAGAGAGAATGTATGTGTATATATCCATCTCCTCTGCATACATAACACTAAAGCTATAGGTTTTCATCTGTTTTTTATATTTAAGCATCAAATAATTTATACTGCAGAACAGTAAAATACATATAGAACACTGCATCAATCATGTAAAAGTAAAAGTGCTGTTCAGCATTTCTGTAAATCCTCCATTAAACCTAGATTTGAGACTGAACCAAAGACTTACATGGATCAAGTCATGATCACTTGGAACACTGAGAAACATAAATGCTGTGTTATTTCACGTCAAGATTATTTGCAGCTCTCTTCATTATTTCAAAGAATGTTAGTGACAAATACAGTGTCACACAGCCACAATAAAGCCAGTACTTATGCCCTTAAATTCAGGAGGCAACTACTAAACAAGGACTGGTAAATCAGCTGACTGAGTCCTGAGGTATCTTACACAAACAGTACACTGTTAATGTACACACAGAAAGCACAAATGTGTAACTAACTTTCAGTAACATCATCAAATGAGAAGGAATTAACTATCTGAATGTTGCTAATGTCTTACTTTCCATGCCTACATTCCCTACCAGGCTTTGTAACATACCATAAGCCACTTCTCAAGACATCAACCACTATGTGTTCTGCATGGAAATACACAGGAAGAAAAAAGGAAAATTCAACCATTATATCCTAAATGGTGGCTGAAAGTGTAAAGCCCCTAGAACCACTTCAAAGCAGCACAAAACTTTACTAAAGTAAAGAAACAGCATAGAAGAAAATGTGTGTGTACACTGGCCTCATATTTACTTGAGTAAGACTTCGGAGATGTGCATTTTAGGAAAATTAAACAGAACATTCAAGAAATTAATGGCTCAATATGGTTCCAAATCAACTCAAGAAGAAACTGATAAAAATATGCACAATATTTTGATTTAACAACTTTTTACTCCATGTACAATCTGAAAAGTACTGTGCTGTCAAAGCACTCACAACTTCTAGTCTTTTGGCAAAGGTAATGAATATCAAACATCTGCAGGGCTGCTGCGAGTTCATGAACTACAGAAAAAAAAAAGCGCCTTCTTTTGGTAGCCTCATTCTTATGTAAAAATCCAAAAATAATACACCCTAGAAACCACATCCACAAGGAACCAGATACTTGGCCCCAAAGTAAGAGAGAGCAACATAGGGCTTATGGCAACTACCACTGCTAATGTAGGCTCCAGCACTTACGTTAGGATGAAATCAAGCATAGCAGAGCTCGGCCTTTCCAATTCATGCGTTGGTTTGGGGAGAGGTGGAGGATTCTGTGTCAATGTCTTTAATAAAGCAGATGTGACTCCTTGCACTCTTTTTTCAAACCATAAACTGAGGTTTCTCTTCTTTCTCTGAATTAGTGGCAGCAGTACTGGGGGCAGTAACACTGGGGCAGCAATCCTTTGTAAGATTTTGCTCAGTACAATAATTTAAATTATATTATTTGATGCTGCAGTTTTGTGACACCAAAATAGAAACTGACTTTTCAGAGAAACTTAAGTTTCTCTCCTTAATACGTTGCATCCTTATTCACCTTATCTTCTGCAGGTATTGATCACAGAAAAATATAGAACCAATTTAATGCGTATGTCATCCCCATAAATCTTCCTATGCTGCATTTTCTTTTCGCTGAAGAACACAATTTATAAGTGTTATTTCAATAAAACCAAGTAATCTAAAATATCTTTCCTTGACATACTTTTAATGTTGAAAGCATATGTTAGGTCATATTAGGGTTTGAGGCTTTTTTAATTACTATTATTTTTACATAGATGAGTAAAAGGATTTTTTCAAACACTTGCTTGCATCTTTCCTTTTCCCATTTAAATTACTCAACCTAAATTCAATAACAGTCCAGTAGAATTTCAACACCTTGTAGCCCCATAGTGGCCTGCTCAATTATTTCTAGAAATATCCTGGAAAAGAATTAATGCCAAACAGCACTCTTAAGTTTGCAAAATTCAAATGCTATATTTGAAGTTAGAAATTTAGGACTTCCTTTATTTACATTTCCCTGCCAAAATCCTGTGTTCTGTCCCATGACGATTTGTTGCTTCATGTGAGCTTTAATAATTCATGGAAAAACTCCTATGTAAGTAGATTCCCTGCTTCAAGGGTCACAATATGCCAAGTGTATCCACCATTTGTGTGAAGACTATGTACCATCCTGCTGTCTTGAGGGAGGCCTCTTCTCTCTGAAACAAGGTTCAAACCACTTTCCTACTCTGTTTTTCAATTAACACCCTTTTTTATTCTCTCCTTTTATACTTTTGTGCTGACAATTCCACTGCCCCATCCTTTGTGCCCTGAAACTGACTAGAATACCTGAGTGCTACACTCTAGCAAATTCTGATACTCTAAATTTCAAAGCTGAATTTTCCATTGATGCAAAGTGAATTCCACAAAAAGTCAAGATTAGGGGGCAGCAGTGGGTAACCAGCATTACACTTCAGTTTGGGATGAGAGCCTCACGCAGGGCACAACACAGAGCATATATCTGCACACATGGTGCCCATGGACCAAAAGAACCAAACATCAAACTCAGAAAATCAAACCTTGAACTCAAAAACTTCACTCCAGAACTCACATTCCTTGTCACTCAGATCAACACACTTTCATCTGAGATCACTTGATGAATAAAATAAATTTGACAAATACTATATGCATATATTACAGGTATTTACTTTTAAAGCAAAAAATATTGAAAACACTAAAAAATATTATCATTTCTACTGCAAACATTAACTTTAACTTAGAAGTGACACTTCACCACTAACATCTATGCAAATATTTTCATTTTGATAAAATTAAAATTAAGACAGTAGAGAAACTTCACAACTTTTCATACTTTATTCTGTAGACATAGACTATGACGTTGTTTGCAAAAATTATCAAAAGTTAAACAGTGTAAACTACTGTAAATTTAAGCACTGTCAAAAAAGAACATCTTATTTCAGTTACAGTTAGGTGGAAACAGGAATATTCAGTGAAAACCAGCTAAATTATTCCTGAGAGACATCTATGCCCCTGAAACCAGCATGCTGTCTTCTGAAACTGTCATTTTCTCATCTGAGAAACAGACTGCAACTGAACTTTTGCAGCTATACAATGTTATATAGAGCACTGCTATGCAACATTATTTGTTTAAATGCTATGGGCAGCAAATACAACCAGCACTAGTGTTCAGTTGTGTAACTATTAGTGCTGTAATAAAATGTGGGATGAGGTGGCAGAAATGCCCATTATGGAAGTAGTACTATTATTTCAAGCAGAAATTTTGTAGTGTCTTCAGAGATTCTTAAGACCCTTCTAACAAAAAAAAAAAAACCAAACAAACCTATGTTAAAGATATGAACCTCACTACTTCACTGCATCAAAGACCATGATGCTACAAAATTTACACATGAGCATGTTTCTTTGCTTGTACTGATTTTGATGAGGAGACAAACTACAGGATCCCTCTTCAACACTTCGCAAAAGGTGATCTGTCTTACACAGAGCACACATAAACTATTCACAAATATCAGGTGTGCATTTTAATTTCTTGTGTTCCCCCATCCAGAATTTGACTAGCCTAAATTTATTTAAAATTTTAGACTGACAAAGCCCTATAGCAAGCGGAAGGTATACTTGCAGCTTTTTTCGTGGATGCTTATCAGTAATGTCCAAATGTTTCACAAGCATTCCTCAATTAATCTACAGTCTTACAGGATTACAGGATGGAAAGCATTATCCAGAAGCTGAAACAAAGGGGCTTATAGGAAGCTGCAGAAAAACACAGCAGAAGGGCCAGAACGAGAAGCATGGGAGCACACAGGTGTTCCTGTGCATCTGTCCACATCTCCAGACTGCACTGTGAGAGTGGGAGGTGGCTCTCAGTGCAGCTCACTTACTGCATACATCCGACACCAAAAGGCTCAGTGAAGACAACCCAAATATGAAAGCACATCTTTCACGGCTACAGCCATGCCATGTTTTGGGTTGTGCTTAGCAGCGTGCAAGGCTACCATCACAGCACAAGACACACAAGCCATTCCCTGTAGCCTTGTGTATATGAATTATAACAATACTTCTTCTTATCACAGTGTTTAACAGAACCACAAAACAGCTGAGGTTGGAAATCAATTCTGGAGATCATCCAGTCCAACCTCCCTGTCCATGCCTCAGACCTAGAGCCGGTTGCTCAGGACTGCAACCACATGGCTTTTGAGTACCTCAAAGAGTGGAGAGAGACTCCACCACCTCTGAGAAATCTGTGGCAGTTCTTGGCCACCAAGATACAATGTCTTCTCAGCAAGGCTGCTGGTGACATCAAGCTGATACTGCAGTTGACACTCCTGAAGGGCAGGATGGCATCCAAAGGGATCTGGACAGGCCCAGGATGAGAACACGCGAGCTTGAGAGGAGGTTTAACAAGATCAAGTGCAAGATGCTGTACCCGGGCTGGGACAACCCCCATTATCAATCCAGGCTGGGGGTGGAAATGACTGAGAGCAGCCCTGCTGGAAGGACATGGGGGTGCTGGGGGCTGAGAGTCTGGACATGACCCAGCCATGAGCACTCACAGCCCAGAAAGCCAAACGTGTCCTGGGCTGCATCCAGAGCAGCGTGGGCAGCAGGGGAGGGAGGGGATTCCGCCCCTCTGCTCTGCTCTGCTGAGACCCCACCTGGAGTGTCCAGCTCTGGGGTCCCCAGCACAGGAGAGACAAGGACCTGTTGTATCAAGCCCAGAAGGGGGCCGCGAAGATGATAAAAGGGCTAGAACATATCTCCTAAAAGAATTGGCATTGTTCAGCTTGGAGAAGGCTCTGAGGAGACTTCATTGTGGACTTTGGTACCAGAAGGTGGCCTGCAACAAAGCTGGAGAGGCATTTAATACCATGACTTGTGGAAATAAAACCATGGGCAATGATTTCAAACTAAAAACCAGCCAGTTTCCTTTGGGTATTTTTTACTGTGATGTAGATAGAAACACACAGTAAACACACAACAGGCGTTCAGTTAGAGAAGAAGAAAAGAAATTTCTAGTTTATTATTGATCTCATGTATATATAAGTTTCTGGACAGTGATCAGAGATTGGACAGAGAAGTTACCACCTCTCCATCCTCACTGGTCACTTGAGAAGTCCATCAGGTGATATCTTTTCACAGAGGAATGCAAACATGATTCTTGTTTATCTTACAATTCATGAGAACTGACTCCACTATACTAAAACAAATCAGGTAGCTTACTTTCAGGGACAACAGGTATTAGGAATAAATTCCAATTTGTGGGACTGGTGAGGCACTGGAACAGGTTGCCCTGAGAGGATGTCCCACTCTTGGTCCCAAACTCTGAACCTCACAGTTTGAAGGTGCTGGAACTGTTCAACGTAAAGATTCCTTTTCATAGCAAAAATATTAGGCACTGTTTGATCACAATGTTACAAAAAGATGTCGTTATTGTTAAATTGCAATTCTCTATTATATTTTCTTATTTTATAAGTGAAAAGAATTAGAAAATTTATTCAACACCATGTGTGGCTGAAACTAGGCTTCACTTGAATTCTTGTGCAGCATCCAGTGAGCTAAGGCTGTTCTTTTTCCTTAGAAAGGTGTCAAGGACAGGAGTAAGAAACACTTCTTTAAAGAATTGTTTGATGAAAGATTAGAGAATATTTTATTTATTTCAGTTTAAGCATTTATCTAGAAACAAAATATTTTCTTGGCAGACAAATAAGTGGTAGCATTCCTCCAGGCTGAAAAGCTCAGCTTCACCTTACTCCTCTACAGCATATCTCATGTCACAATAACATATGCTTTGTTAGAGTCTATTTTGTATTCCTCTTTGTCTGACAGTACTGCTTTTATGTGAGATATTTTTCTGGCATGAAAAAAAATTGCACTGATTAATCCTTTTATGTTCTAACTTTTAAGCCATGTTTTCTCCCTTGTCTTTGTTAAATAGCACGGAAGTTGCACAGTAAAAGAATTAGATATTTAACAGATGTTTTCAGACTATATCCTTAGATACAAATCAGTTTAACTGTTTTCTGTGAGTTTTTCTGGTTTTTTTTTTGTTTGGTTGGCTGATTGGTTTTTAATGAGGAATGAAAATCTACTTCTGCATTAAAAAAATTACTAAAATCTGATGTGCAAGTATACTTGTTGTCAAACTTCCCTCATACAATACAGCACCTCAATAAGGTTTACTGACTTCATTTTCAACCATATGGAGTAACTCAGCAATTAATTTGACAAACCAAAAATAACCCTTATTACATAAAGTGAAAAACAAAAATCCCCAATCAACAAAAAACCCCACAAATCAAGACAAGAAACTCTTAGCAGTGCAAGGAACTTCCTTGAAATGTTGAAAAAACATACACATTCCTTCTCTTAAAAATAATTTCAAATCCTTTTAACAGAATTGGATTGTGTTTTATACATTATAATGACTTTACTACTATTGCTGATATTTCTTGTAATTCATACAATTCTACTTTTTTCCCCCTATAATTGTGTTCTAGATTCAATGTTTTGATACAGAACATTTTAAAAGGCTCACTTCCTAACACTGCTCCTTTAACCTAGTTTCTCATGTGGATTTTAACACTTGCAAAAATGTACGGCCTGGATATGATGGCTATTTAAGGCTGAACTTAACATTTAGAATAGGGACTATAAAATTAATTTTTGGAGTGGAAATTTGCCAGAAGTCTCTCTGACACTCTACTGCCCTTTCTGTAATTCCTTACAGACGTGAATTAAATAGGGAAACAGTCAGTCCATGAGAAAGCAGACTATCTCAGTACAAAGACTAAGGGATATGCACCCAGATGCAGAACATCCACCAACAATGCTTGCAGGAGGCACGAAGTGGGCATGCAGTTGTGAGCATTTATGTCAGCATGTGTAGGCGTATCCACGACAGTGCAAATCTAGAGAGGATAGTTAAAAATAGCAAGTGGAGACAGATGAAAGCAGACTTCAGCATGGTTTAATAATCTGTCCAGAAGGCTTGGAAAGCCCTCTCTTAAGTCTAGGCTGGCATGTCTTCACATCACATACAGATCAAAGCAATTACAGAGCGGCCTGCATGTCCTGCAAGCACACTACTCGACTGCAGTGTAGACACATCCAGAAATAGTGCTACTGTAGATATGTTCATCTAAAAACTGCATTTGCAAAAAGCAAAGCCTGGAAGCATACTGTAAAGCATATGGGACCTGATCAGGAACATATGCAGGAGAGTGTCCATTTTGCTAAATTCTACTAGCTGGAATTGCACTAATTCTTCCCTCTGCACAACCTGCCTCCTGTGTACTCCTGGAGGACTTCCTTTATACACTTGTACCACTGGTTGGCCTTTCCTGTGGGGACTCATGGTCAAGCCAGATTAACCTGAACCTTTTAAGGACAGCAGCTCACCCAGCTTTACTGTCTGATGAGACACGGTACACTCTGCAGGCAGCTGGGGGCAACCTTGTGACACATAAACAGCATTCATTCCTCTGCATTCCAGTGCTGGGTTCTGAACCCCTAACCAAGCAGGCATTTTAGTTGCCTACTGATTCCAGGCCAGCCATTTCAGAAGAACATCAAGACACCAATGCCTTTATCTACTAGTGCTGCTAAAAGGGGCAAAAATTACTGTGATGCAGAAACCCAGAGCCAATAAAATCCTTTGAATTCCTCCTCTCCTCCAACAGTGGTTTGCTGCATGGCAGCAACACTACAACTACTCTACTGGCTGTAGCCTCTACTGGCCACAAACTACAAACCACAAGACACTACATCCTCTCAAGGATGGCTTACTACCATTTGTCCAGCAAGTGACCAAAGGGATCCATTCATTTTATTAAACTGAATAGTGAATGATTCACTCTGAGGAGATTTTGTGTGCATTTTGCTAAATCACAACCAGAAGACAAGAAGAAATGTAGTTATTCAGCATACTTTGCTGCCTTATCAGGAGAGTATAAAGACACACAAGATCTAATGTTGACTCAGACAATTAAAGATCTGGTAGGAATTGGATCACAGCAGCAGGGATTACACACAGGCTAATTTACCAGGGGAAGAAGCAAGCCAGTGAAATACATAAAGTTTTGGGTGCAGGGATAAACATTCTGTGCTGCTGCCTGTCTCTTTGTGGAAACCCTGACTGCGTGCTGTGCTCCAATTAGTTGTCTGGACCTGAGCATCTCAGCACTCAAACACAGCAAAACCTCCAGTCACCAGGCAGCACGAGTCCAGCAAATTCGACTAAACTGGGAGGAGCTGCTGACTCCATTGAAGAGACACCCTGCAGACACCTCGATAAATCATAAGGCTGCGCATCACCAACCATATGAAGCTTAACAAGGGCAAGAGCCATATTCTGCACCTGGGAAAGGGCAACCCTGGCTGTAAGGACAAACTGAGAGGCTGGAGAAGGAATGAAACATCCCATGGAAAAGGATCTGATGGTTCTGATCAAGAGCAAGTTGACTATGAATCAACAGTATGCCCAGGCAGTCAAAAGACCCAACTGTACCCTGGGGTGCATCAAGCATATGGAAGAATTCCTCTACCTTATAAATGTCAATTTGGTACCTACATGAGCACTACTCTCAGTTCTTGTCTACCAAAGAACAATACCCCACATTCTGGGATGCATCAGGCACAGAATGGCCAACTGGGCAAGGGAGGAGATTGTGCCACTCTGCTCTGCTCTGGGGTGGCCTCACCTCGAGTGCTGGGGGCAGGTCTGGGTGCCACAACATAAGGAGGATCTAAAGTTACTAGAAAGTGTCCAAAGGAGAGAAATGAGAGTGGTGAAGGGCCTAAAGGGGAAGCCATATGAGAAGCACCTGAGGTCACTTGGTCTCTTCAGCCTGGAAGAGAGACTTCACTGCTGTTACCACTTCTTGTGAAGGAAAAGAAGAGGGTCAGGCACTGATTTCTTCTCTGTGGTAATCAGTGAAAGACACAAGGAAATGGCCTGAAGTTGTGTCAGGGGAAGTTTAGACTGGATATTAGGAAAAGGTTGTTCACACAGAGGGTGAAGGTTCTTCACCCAGGGAAGTGGTTACAGCATCAAGCCTGTCAGAGTTTCAATGCTAATGAGAAGCAAATAATTAATGATGTAAGTATAACTCATTTTTCTGGTGATTCCATTCTATAACTCATGATAAGTTTTTTGCCATGTCCTAGCAACAAGAACAAATATTGTGCTTTATCCAGAGCTCAGTATATAAGTTTGCAAAATGGTAATATCCTAGACATTAAGCTAATTCAGACACATACTGTAAGACTCTTTCCATGCAACAAGAGGAGAAATGAGTACACTTATACTTAGCAAAGAAGAATATGGGTCAGGGAATATGACACAGCTTATTTACCTTACTAGCACTCTGCTATGCTTGTGTGTGGTATATATTTCGCACATATTTTTTCGCAGATATATTTTGCTTCATTTTGTTTGGCATTTTTTTTTGTTTGCTTTGAAAATCAGCTTGGAGACAGCTTTTACAAATATTCAAATAAGTGTCTCAACAGGCTGACAACTTCAATATTTAAAATCTTGAGCCCATTTAAAAGCAGCTCATGGGATCTTCATGAATTTACAACCGTGACTCAACTGGAACTGATAGCATAGCATACAAAAGGCAGATTATTTACAAGCAAATTTTAATAAAAGAGAATGTAAGGTATGTACATGTATATACAAGCAGTTAAAAGTATTCACTAGTTCTAAAAAAATATGAGGCCAGTCAGTATGGCAAGATCCCGCAAAACATAGACGAGTAACCCACAGAGAACTACAGCTCAAAATCACAATCACATGCATTCCCCTGTCATGCACATAACAGATTCACAGAATGGCTGGGGACAGAAGGACCTCTGAAGATCACTGAATCCAATCCCCCTGATAAAGCAGGCTCACCCAGAGCAGGCTGTGCAGGATCGTGACCAGGCTGGTCCAGGAAGAAGTCTTCACAACCTCTCTGGGTAGCCTGCTCCAAGAAAGCTATACAGCACAGATTGATTTTTAGTCACAGATGTAAACAAGTTGGCTAAAATGGGGAGGTTGAAGGGAAGTGCTAAGTTCCTGGTTAGAATTTAATTTTAAACGGAAAGCTCCAGATTGATTCAGCAACAATAATGCATAAAGGGGGAGAAAGGGGGAGGATTTATATATAAGAAGAGGTCATGTAGTACACTGTATTGAGTTTAAAATATAAGACAATGCTTTTTATCTGGGATAAACAAAAATAATGCCAGCAGTTTGAAAGCAAACAATAACTGTGGAGGAAATTGAACCAAAAAGGAAATGCTTACAGCAAACCTTTACAAATGTAATGCTGTGTTTTAACCAGAAAACATACACTTTCAAGCTTTGCTTCATAATTCTTTATGAAGTGAAAATCAATCATTTTCATATTTAAAATAAGCTTTTGTAAACATTCCTTAACATACAAGAAAACATACCTAATAAAGGACTGCCTCAGTTGCCAAACTGTGATGGCTGAATTGTACTTTTCTTTGATAACGCTAAGACCTTCAGACCTCTGAATCACTTGGAGCTTTATTGTAGAAGAAGAAATCACAGTTCCACCTTACACAGGTAAACAGAGACAGTATTTCTATCACAAAAATTAATTATTTCCCCCCCTCAGTCTAAAACTCTCTTAGGGACTTAAATCAATAAAGTATCTGATGCATATGTTCTATCTTCTTGTTTCCAATGGTTCCACTGTGCATATAAATCTAATGTAGAACCGCATTTGCATTTAAAGAGAAATTCCCTTGTGTTTACTACGCACCTGCTCCATGTTAGCCTATCTTCTCTAACTCCTTTGAGAAACAGATCTGTCAGAAAAAGAGGGAGTGCAGACACAACGCTACTCCAAGTCCTCTTGCCAATTATCTAAGCACCATTTCCTTCAGTTTAGTTTAGTTATGGTCCTATTTGGACAAGAGTTGAAAAGAATTACTACTTGCCCTTCCAAAATCCAATGTTTCTCAACTTTTCCTAACATATTTTTCATTTTGACAATGAACATATACATTTCAACAGTAAAAAACCACTGTATTTGCTAAGCAACACACAGTAAGGCAATGGCAAATAGATTACTTACAGATTTGCACATGAAAAATATAAACTTTTATTTTACTTGGCCTTAATTTTAATTATCATGGCTGCATAAGGAAGCATGAGAATATTCTCCTCTTGACATCTACCTGACAAGATATGCAGGTTTATGTTAGTAAAAGCAAAATTTAAAAAAAAAATTGTTCCCTGCCTCCTTGGTCATGAATTCATGGGTTGCCTCTGGAGCTTCATGCACACAGAGATAGACAGGGGTGCAGATAAAACTCTGCTACACACACCTCATCTAGTCAGCTGAAACGTTTAAATGCCAGATGCGGGAGATAACTTGCTGCATCTCACACAGGCTGCTGAACTACTGGTCATTGTGCTCGTGAGGTGCAGCATCACCGCTCCACGACACCAAACAATGTTGCAGGTACCACCATCCTGGCATCACTGCCAACAGGACTTTTGTGCTGCTGTCAGCAACAGAGGAGTCACCCCACGGGGCTGCCTCTGGCTCTCTGCTCCCCCTTTCTTGCCAGCATCTCCTCCTCACACGTGGAGGCAGCGCTACTTGCGTGTCTCCATTTCAGAGGACAGAAGCTACAGCAACTGCGGCAGGGCTGTCGTGCCTTCCTGCTTCTAATCAGACAAGTGTCCAAGGAGAGAGCTGCTGTGGAAGTAAGTATAGGTCTGAGATGTCCTGGAGGAGGACTGTGAGAAAGAGAGCTGTGCCAAGGCAGATGGCATTCCACCTCAGGTGAGTGTAGGGAGACTTCTTGCACCTAGGGAATCCACATGGAAACAGATTTCAGCTGCCAGGAAAACTGGACAACTGGGAAGCAGAGGGACACTTCACAGTTTTCCAAGCTCTGCTGATGCCCAGTCAAGAAACAGCTACAAAATATATAATATTTGGGATCATGGTTTTGCAATTATGAAAAAAATTACTTCTCACTTATTCACATTACTCCATGAAGGGACTGAATCTTCAAAGGTACCTTCAGTCACCTTGTCCAAGCAATCTAATTATTTTACACACAGCTCTCTGTAAACCCAGAAGCTGTCCCCAAAGACCCCATGACATACTTACTTTCCATGTTGTTGGAAACTTGTCCATTAGAGAAAAAAAATATTATGACGAGCAGCTTCTAGCTAGTATAAACTACTATCTTCTACAGAATTTCCTTACCTGAAAGACTGCCCATCTCCTTATGCCAAAATGACACTTAAAAGCATTTTGAGCAGCCTGCACTGGATTGCTTGCTCAAAAAAGAAGGAGGGTTTTTTTAACAGGCTCCTTGAATTTGCAGGTAAAATTACACTGGGCCAGTATTCTGTTGGAGTTCTATTTGACTCACTTTTTCAATAAGCTACAAGTCACACAGATGCTTTCTGCAGCACACTGTATCAATGACACAGTCCAGAAATCACAAACACCTGAAAAATAAGTGAACTGCAAGTTTAAGACAGTGTAAGCAACTGTATTAAGCACAATGGTCAGTCTGCATAAGTTGGTCTTTGACACATGAAAACGTGCAGAAATTAAGCATACCAGACCTTACAAAGGGAGTCTTTTCACTAACAAGTCTTTTCACACATGGGCTAACCACGATAACTAAGGAATATTTGAAGGAAACTTTACAATTTTTGTACTGTAACTACAACGACAAGACAAGTGTTTGACAACTTTACAAGTGTTACCTGTTTGACAACTAAACAGGTCAAATTCTAATTGTTTTATTCAGATGAAAAAGGCTTCTCACTGTGTTTGAACTACCTCTTAAGCAACACCCCCCAAGCCTGCTTCTGAAACCAGTTTTCCAGCTTACCTGCTAAATCTTCAAAATATGGCTCCAGTATTGTACGAGGCATATTTGCAGGCTTAGCAGTATGAAGACAGAAGTGGCTCACCAAGTTCACCAACTATGAGCTTGCACATGAGCTAGTTGAAGAGGATTTCAGGGTGAAGAAACTCATGTTTATGGGTGGCAGTAAGGCAACAGGTCATGCTTTTTATGGCTTGCTGGAAGCACATGCAGTGCATGTAATTCCTAAATTCGGTAAGGGCAGGACACCATTAAAACTCTGCTACAGCATGCTGTACAAGGCTAAATGCATGCGCATCATTCAGTATAATTTCTGGCTGCAGGATCAGTGCTATTTGCACAAAATGTAATTTTTTTTTTAATTTCCCAATGCTATGATTGTAAGTATTTCTTCAGCCATTTAAATAACAGAAAAGTGATTTGCTTCAGATTTTTCAAATTCAAATTTTTCAGAAATTTTTTTTCCGTTACCTTTTGCTGTTCAAATGCTGAGATATAAAACGAGGCTAAGATACTAAGATTATCCATGGCAAACACAGGCACTAGCAGCTTTCCAGTGGATTTTGGGGTAAGGGGACTTTTTGAGGAACAGTTGTGACTGATTAATATCTCTGCAAGAGATGTGGCTGTAAGCCAACCATTGAAAGTGCTCTGATGTGATAACACTGACAATGAAGACTGAGACCGTTTAGGTGCTGGTTCGAATCCAGTACTATCAGAACCTGATCCTCGACCTCTTCTTTTTATAAATTACATCTGCTCACATAAAACACTCATTGACGCGAGTATTAAAAAGGTTTGATCTCTACTGCTACAAAAACACGATTTTGGACTGACCCAAGTATAAGCCGCTTTTGGACTGACCCAAGTATAAGTCTTGGGACGTGTTTCTACCGGACAACTTTGCATTTGTTTCCCCCCAGTCACAAACATGCAACTC
>VXBS01000012.1:493674-506051 GCA_013400255.1 Sitta europaea
GGCGTCGGGAAACGCTGCCCCGGCGTGTCCAGTGCGAAGCGAGTGGCACCCCGCTGCGCTAAGAATAATGGAAATGCAGAGCTCGAACCTGAAAATGCCGAGTTCAGTCCGCTCACATCTGTTTAAAATAAAACCCGGTGGGTTTGGGAGTAGAATTATTTAATTTTTTTAAAATGTTGGTCTGCTACAAAACCTGGAAAGCCTCGCTGCTTCACTCTGGTTCATAGGCTCACGAGGACAGAGGCGGGGGCATCTTTGTACACCTTCCCATGGAGCTGGTCCCACCTGCCTTGGCAAGAAACCAGCATTTTCTCCCACAGTGCTGCTCAAGGTGCTTCTGCCCCCTGCCGCTGCAGGTGTTCGATGAGCCGGGCAGAAACCCGGCGGCTGTCCCTCAGACGCTGCAGGGGTGCACGAAGAAAAGAGTCCTCCAAACCGGTTAGCCCGAGTAACGTCCTGCCGCCCAGGCATCTGATGGCAGCAGGAGGAGAGCACAAAAGTGAACCTTTGGCTGGGTTTTCCTCTTTGTGATTTAGCCTGTTTTGTTTCCCCCTTACTTTCCTTAGGCATATTTTCCATCCTGTCTCTTATACCTTTCCACCTTTCGCTGCTTTTTTGTGTTTTTACCTTTCAAACACAGAACATCTTAAGTTTCATTTACTCTGATGAGTGAGGACTGCAAAAGCCCGAGAGATGAATATAGGAAATTTAAGTGAATTTTTGCTAGTTAGGCATTTTGGAAAACTACTGCCCACAGAACACACAGAGCGCAGTCAGCAGTACCACAAGCATGCCCACATCAGTCAGCACATACCACTGCTCTGGACGAGTGTCTCTGGAAATGGGGGAAACACTTTAGTCTCCAGTTAAGTAGGTCTCTGTTTTTCCTGTCGGGATTTCTAGTGAAAGTGCCTAAACTCCCCTACTCCCCCCATTTTAATTCTGCTTAATCCTGAGACACAGTCATCAGACAGTAGCAACCTTGAGAAGCTTGTTATCTGAACCCAGCAACTTGGACATGAAAGAAAACACAATCCTCCTTGATACGTTACTTGAGCTATCTAGGAGCTGCAGCATTGTGCATTTTCAGCTTATTTAAGACATTTGCTCAGAGGTGGAAAACTGTTACATTTCTTTTTTTTAATTACATTTTTATAATATTCAAACTTACGGTGGTGGATTCAAATGTTTATGTGCAACTATATGGTGCAATACTATCTTAACCACCTGTGCATATTGAATGTGGAGAAAGGAGTACTTTGGACAAGTCTTCTGCTTTTATGTCATTTGTTTTTAGGAAAAGGATATTTGGATACTGCACATTTCACACTTGTACATATATGGAGATTAGTAACCATTTGGGATATTTGTAATGCACTTGATTAGGTGGTTTTTATCCAGGAATGTTGGTCAGCTGTGTGTGATTAAATGGTTTGAAAGGAATGCAGGTCAGCTGCAGGATACAGGAGTATAGTCTGCCTGACAAACAGTGTTGATGAAAAAACAAAACCAAAAAAATCTTATTTTAATTTAGAATCTATAAATATCATTCATAAGCAAATACAATTAGTAAGATAAAAGCTTGTGAAGCATCTTTGTATGTGTTATATATATTAGTATCTCAATTAGTACTGGTAACCCTGTTTGTGTGTGTACTTCTGAAATCATTGCTGAAAATATTGTTTAAATAAGAAGTGCTGACTAGGCTGTATGACTGTAAAAAACCCTTAAATTACAAAATACAACTTCAGTTCTTGTAAGAACTTCAGGATGGATTTTTACTGCCAACTATATGGTCCCATCATTACTTTTTGTCTAAATTAAAAAACCAAAATCTTAGCAAGAATCTCTTCTTGCTGTGCGTGCAGATACAAACATTTGCTGAAATAGTAAAAAGCTAGTATGTCTCTCTAGGATCACTTAGTGGCTTCTTGAACCTCGGTATTCCTTCGTGGTGAAGGCAAGGCCAGTATTCGTGTCAGCTGCAGGGTATGGCTGGATGCACATGAGAACAGACTGATCCGTGGCCCACATCAAGGGCCTGTGGCAGTCAGCAGCAATCACAGCATCTGTCAGTGTTCACACACATTGACTTTAATGAACACAAGACAAAACCCTCCGTTACTTTTGAAATTCTTCCAGGAGATGAGTTTGAGACAGATTTAAAAGTGTGGTACTTGATGACACTGCTCATGAAGACATGACCACACTATATTTAAGGCACAAATTGAGACATGGAAACATTTCCTGCAGGAGATTTTTTTATTCCTCCACGGGACCAATGCTGGTGCCTCTATACTTGTTCCTAGTAATGTGCAGCAGTCTTGTGGAGCAGAAGGTAGACAGGACTACTGATGTATAATATCTCCACCAAGGAACATCACCAACAGTATCATATTAAGCAAAACCTAGCAATTACAATGTAAGGGTATCTCCTGAAATAACAAAGAGCGAGCTTTAGTTTGGTCAAATGATGAACGATGATGACTCACAGTCATTCAAGGCAGTCATCAGGGCACTTATATGTTCTCTTAAAAAAAAAAAAATTAAAACCACATTTAGCTTTGATAATCAGTAAGAGCAACTACCATTTTTAGAGCATGACAATTTATGTACTGATTTCAGAAGAGTGAGTCCAAACCAGGTGAATTGCTCCTGTGTCTTCAGCTTCAGATTCTGAGTGGAGGTAAACAGGACTTAGATCAAGTCAACCATGCATCTAACTTTTGAAAAGCATCATTCCTAATTTTTCCCACCTTCAGTCTAGTCTGCAATAAATATATAAAATATTTTGCTCAATTTGAAAAACAACATTTTATTTCTTAGAAGCACATAAGAATATAGCAAATAATGGTATATGCACAATTCTGTTAGGCTGAGAAAATGATGACAATATTGCATAGACTTCTAGAAATATTGACCATTTCACCTTATGACAATTGGTACCACACATGTGCTGATGAATAAGTCAACTGTCTTGGTTTCATGGAAACTGCTAAATCTGAAGGAAAATTGAGACTACGTAGCTGTAACTGCAGTAAAACAGTTGTTTTTCTGCTGTGTTTTTGCATTGTTTTCAGTGCTTGTAATGCCTGATCCTGATCTGTTAGCCCACAGTGGGCCAATCTCACATCAGCAGAATTCAGAAAGCAAGAGTTTGCCTTGAAAAGAATGCAGATCAGTTCCTCATCCATTAGAAGAGAGAGGCTTACAAAACCACAAATAATTAGTTCAAAACCATCTTTCAGTGCATATAGTTTTATTTCTGGGATTGGGCAGAAAGTATTTTCTGCAGTCTTAAGAGGCCATTTAGTTGGCAGTATCATGGGTGGAGAGATGACTCAAGGCTGGGCTTTATTAAATGCTTATTTATTTGATCTATTCTGCTGGATAAATCACACAGAGAATTTCACGATGTGACATCCAAGGTCCTGCTCGCACATTTGGCGCAGCTGTGCAGAAGAACTGAACATGGAATGTATGGTTAGAAAGCTAGTAAATGGCATTACGGCATCAAAAGGTCAGGGACAATTACCATAATCAGCTACTCTGATTTCTGGCATAAAGCCCCACAATTCCTGGTTGAACTAGAGAATGTTTTTTAGAAAGTGATCTAATTAATTACTACACTCCTAACAAGGTTGTTGTAATAGATCATTAGCTTTACTTTTAAATGATGTATGCTTTGTCCATCTTCTCATTCAGCTTGTTTGAGTTTTGAGATTCTGTCTTTGCCCAATGTAAATAGGAAGCTGTCCATTCTCATAGGTTTTCTTACCATCTATGTTTTTACGGTACGTTTTCAAGTGTCCTTCCAAAAGTTTTTTGGATAGGTTATAAAGGATTTATTAAAATTTCCCTGCTATTTTGACAGTAATAAAAGCCCACAACTTTGAATTTGTGAATATTTGACATCCCAGATTTTCATTCTGAAAATTAATTTTGGCAAATTGGAAAGCTTCTAAGTGCGATTCTCATAACAAATTACAGATTGTAATAAATCTTTCTCTTTTGTTTCTATCCATTATTCCTCAGCTTTATGTACCAAGACCACCTTTGAATATGGCCATGATAGCAAGTTGCCACAAGGCAAGACAGAATTTGAAGCAATGGATTATGTGTCTGCTGCATAACCATCCTGTAGCTCTTTCTCCCTCCCATGCTGAAGACAGATCACTTGCTAGGGGAACACTCCTGTTTAAGGGGCAAGTGTATTTGCACTCTGCAGAGGATGAGAGCATTCACAGAAGCAGATCACACAAAGCAGCTGAACCCGACCGGTTTTTGCATTATCTTACAGCATTAGAGCTTTGTGGGATTACTTGGCTACTGTTTTATGCTGGGAATATGTGTGGTTGGCTGCCCAGAATTACACTCCACTTTTCTCCCATCCTGTATATATGACACACATTCTCCGATGTGAGCTCATTAGGCAAGAAGAACAAGGAAGAAGAGTTGGTTTTTAAATGTGATTAGGATATAAAGATGTTGCATGGTGCCAATTCAGAGATAAGATAAAAAGTCAAAAGCCTTAGACTTTAGGTTCAATGTCAATTTACACATATCCTTTTCAATTCATTAGGGGTACGAATGAGTCATTAGAGGAAATCCTGACTGGAGAACACATTAACTTGGATTAAGACCAAATATTATGTTTCACATGAGCCTCAAGCAAAATCTGTACCGCCATAAACTTATTGTAAGAGCCAGAAGTGAATTCCGGTCACAGCAACTCTGTGAATTAATAAAAAACTTTATAGCTTTAACCAGTACACCACTACTGACTGGACTGTTTTGAAGATGCCCCAATTAATAACATTATTTTGAGAATGTTTAAATCCATGCTTACTGTCAATCCCTTGGCAGAACACTCTATTTCCTGAATTAGATCAAAGTAAGACATTTCAAACAGTCTTTAAGTAATTGCTAAAATAATGATTAAAAAAAACACTCTAGAGAAAACACTCTGTAAACCAGCTGAATGTAATAAAGACCTAAAAGGAAGGCAAATTCCCATTAAAAAGTTAGGGCAGAAAAGCTTCAGCTTTGGGGGTTGACCAGTGTATTGGGGCCTGTTACTTCTCTGCTGAAGAGTCCTACAATAAGTCTCTGTGGAGGGAACTCGGGGGACACAGACCAAAACAAAATGTTTCCAAGCAGTTAGAGAGGTGGCTGTTTGCTGTTTTCTTGTCTTAACTGAATCTCAGGCGACACAGGCAGACATGCAGTTGCACACAGACACGCACATCTATCTGCATCTCTCCCTGTATGAAAAGAACTTGACACAGTGACAGCTAAAACTAGACCTGAAATTGTTCCTTGGAAAGTGAACATCAGTTCTTCATCCCTCTTAGTTCACTTAGAAGAGAGGGTTCATTTGCTGGGTTAGCTCAACAAATGAGAATATAAAGTGGTGTGATTTGGTTCTTATAAAAGTAAAGGTGCAAACAGTGGCCACAGACTACTCTTACTGTGATGTCTTCTTAAACAAACTCTCAGAGGACTTCTGTCATGATCAAAGGCACTATTTTCCTGTAAAAATAGTAACAAAGTTTCAATGTATGGAGAGTCATGACAGCAAATAAATGCATCATTTAAACAGAAGGTTGAGTACAGTGTTTGTGTGTGAGCATCAGCACAACACTACAGCCACTTTCAGGAAAGGTGCTGCTTTGTCCTGGAAGAAAGACAGTTCACCTGTAGGATCTGATCATTGCTGTGATGATATATTGAGTTTCCACCTTCTCAGTTGCTGACAAGATGCTTCTGAACATTAATGTTCACATAAGGAATAAAAATTCCCATTCAGATGACTTCTTATTTGGCAAATCTACGTTTACCAGAGCTTACTAAAACCACCTGTCTGCCTGAGCTTCCATCTGTAAGACTGGAAATAGTTCTGTGAACAAAGGAAAACAAGGGAGAATTCTGCTTTCCTTTACCATAATTAATATTTAGCATTAAAGACTTTTACATATTACTATACATTCCTACTGGAAAAGAGGAAATGTCTTGTGAATCTTCAAGCTGACTTAACCTGACTGCTTTAAGGTTAAGAAATCAGGTTTCAGGCTGATTTCTGTACAATCAGAGAATCATAGAATGTGCTGGGTTTGAAGGGACCTCAAAGACCATCTAGTTTCTGCCATGGGCAGGGACACCTCCCACTAGACAGCAGTGTTCAGGGCTATTCAGCCCAGTCTTGAGTATTTCCAGGGACAGGGCACCCACAGCTGCTTTGAACAATCTTTCCAGTGCCTCACAGCAAAGAATTTCTTCCTAATACCTAAACTAAACCTGCTCTCTTTCAATCTGAAATCATTCCCCCTTCTCCTGTCAATACATGCCCTTGGAAAACATTCCTCTCCATTAGGCTCTCCTCAGGTAAGGGAAGGCTGGAGTTAGGTCACCCCGAAGCCTTTTCTCCTTCAGGCTGAACAAATAGAATTCTCTCAGCCTTTCCATGTGGGAGAGGTGCTGCATCCCTCCAATCAACCTGGTGGCCTTGCACTGGCCTCTCTCCAACAGGTTGATGTGCTGGGGACCCCGGAGCTGGATGCAGCACCTCAGTGGGGCTGGATGCGGCATACCAGAGGGGAGCAGAGGGAAGAACCACAGGAAAGTCTGCTTTTCTTACCTTGTACAAAGGCAGTTATAAACAAGCTTATTTCAGACAGCATTTCTCTTTCACTCTACTGTGTTCTATTACACGGTTGTTTTTCTTCCACTGTTGTAATTACCTATCTCTTTACCATCTTTGTTATATAACAGGTACCTATTTAAAGTATGAGAAACTAAAGAAGAAACAATTTATGTTCTTTTTTTTCTCTACTACTCTGCTGTTACTACTAAGTAGTGTTGATCTGCAATAAATAATTCATAAAAGAATCACAATTATAAAGGCATATTAGACTGTGGTACTCTTTGTAAATATCCTTGACAAGAAGATAAGGACTGTGGTTAAAATAGAGCAAAATCTAATTAAGAAACAACATATTGTTCTTTATGAAGAAGAGGGCATATTTTCAAAGCACAAGCTGAACTGAAGTCTAAACTAAATCCCACTGAACTCAGGATGCTCTCTGAACCTGGAATACCAGTTCTCCCCACATGGTCAATAACACAGAATCAACTTTTCACTTTCCCAACACTCACACGTGCAATTACGAACCAGCAATAGCGCAATTTGGTAATTATCATTTGAAGTCATCATTTAGTTGTTCTGATACCAAATAGGGTTTCTGCCAAAGAAAACTTTGTTAGTTATTCAAATAGCATTGTATTAAGCATTCAAAAGACTTTGAAAACTCAAAACAGCAGTCATGTCCCATGGGGTTCACCATTCATATTGTCAATCCATCCTCTGTCCCGTGATCATTGATGTGATTTACAAAAATAAGACCAGAAAAAAAGTCTAAAATCAATATGGGCCAAATAACAGCTGTTCTAAATTTTCTTAACTTTTCCAATCAAAGAAGATCAATGTTGATGTACACCCGTGAAGATTCCAACTCTGATCTTTTATTTTCTTCCTTCCAATATGTTATAAGGAGGATAATAGTAGCCAATGATAACACATCTTGCATGGTATTCCTATTCTCTTTATATTTGTCCTACTAGTATTGTGTACTACACTACAGTTATTCTTCTCTTTTCTCCAGCTGTTTCTGTTTCTCCTCCTCTTTCTTTTTTTGTCTTTTCCCTTGATATATTATTGTTATTTGAAATGGCAAAGGAATAGGTTCCAATTTTTTTTTCTCCAGAAAAAATGGATTTATTTGAATCTCTCTTGGCAGCATATTCCCTGCTCATGGGCCACCATGCAAGTACTAGCATCTGTGCTTTGTGACAACTCCATTGTTCTAGATACTGGTTGTTATTGTGGCGTGCCTGCATAATGAGGAAAAAAAACCCAGAATACTTAGTCTCTTGAGAGCTTGGAAAATGAAGATGTGAAATTATATCATCTCCTTCTTCCACACTATTTGCAATATGAGGTTTAAAACTTACCATCAATCAAGGGGTTTAAAACTTACCATCTACCAGAGCAGAATTTCCTCGTTTCCAAGGAAGCCTTGTATTAGCATCTAGATGGTTGCTTACATACAATTTGTCCTCCCAGTCCAAGAACTGGAAGCTGGCACGACTGCACTGGGATATGCAAACCTGGCAGATGTTTCCTCCAGCTGGTATAGTTTAGAAATGCCTTTTAGTCATTTGAAATGGTTTGGGAGCTGGTCTTGGATCAACATGAGGACAAAGCTACTCAGTCCTCCTTCCCCCATACCCCTTTGTGTGACTGACAAGCCCAGACTGAACATCTCAGACAATCTGCACCAAAAATTAGAGTTTAACCCAGAAAACTACTCTGTCACATGCTGTATTTGTACTATCACAATTTGTGCAGCAACAGCCTATCACATCCCTCACTCTTTGGGAGATTATCCTGGGCCATGTATGGTACATTGCAGTTATGAAACCTGAAGGCTCATAGGGTCATCCTCCATTAGTCAAAGCAGGCTGTCTCCTGGCCAGCCAAAAATCCCAAGGTGTTTTTTTCCAGCTATTGCTTTTTGGTTGTCTATTTTAAATAGTTAAGCCTGAAAAGGACCACTTTAGAACCTGACCTAAGGGTCTGAGCTTAGTTCTTTCTCTTAAGGATGCTATCAGCTAAAATAAAATGTCAGAGGAAGTTTGAGCATTGGATACCATGGAGGTAACAGTGACTTAGCTAAAAAGGATTTGTAAACTTCAAGGATAAAATAGACAGAACACAAGTAATTGTGATCTGACAGTGGTGTGTGCCAAAATCCTGCATCTCCATTTGAAGCCACACAATTTAAGAAAAGCTGTGGAATTTGCAGTCTCAGCACCTGTCAGGATTACAGACTGACTTCATAATTTTTTTCTAAACACAGGTTGAAACAAGAAAATGGAAGGATTCCTGAAAGCAGGAAAAGGAAGGCACAATTAGAAAAATACAAAACATTTAAGAAAAGGATTTTACTAGGTCTGGTGTGAGGGAGTGAGAATTTGATTATGGCATGTAAGAGGGTTGGGAATACAGTCAGCAGATTCAGTGAAAAAAATAGGTCAAAGCAGTGTTAACTGCAACAGAAATTCCTTCATGGAATTTCAGGCCATATGGAGTAATTATAAAATGTATTAATGGAATTATAAAATATCCTGGGTTGAAAGGAATCCATAAGTATTATCAAGTCCAGTTGCTAGGCCTGCAGGGGTGACCCCAAGAGTCACACCATGTGTCCAAGAGCTTTGCCCAAACCATTCTTGAGCTCTGTCAGGCTGGNTATTGGCTTTTGGTTGGCAATAACGGGGAGCAGTAACTGTGCAGGCAACAAACTGACATTTATAAGGTAGAATAATTCTTCCACGTTTCTTTGGTTGTCTCTCTACACGAAAATCCAAAAATGTTTCCAGCATCAGATTGTTTTCGATTGTCTGCTGTGACATTGCATAGAAATAGCAGATGTCCCTGCATTGCTGGATTATTTTTCAATGACTTATTGACTTAAAGGAAATGGTAAAACATTTGATGCAGTTGAATATGAAGTAATCCTGACCCAGCAGTGAGATGCCTATTTCTTGTATTGTTCTCCTTGCCAAACATTGTCTCAGCCAGCTGCTATTTTAGACTTAATATTCTTGACTTAACGTATCCCTTCTGTTCGCATTTATTTGCTTCTTCTTTTTTTTTTTTTTCTAGTTTATGTTATTCTCCTGTATGGAATAAATAATTTAAAAACCAAAAAAAACCTCAATAGAAGTATTATCAGGAAAAAATGTAATGACCAAATAACCTCATATTACCCAGCATAACTTCACAGATAGTTGCTGTTGAAATGAAACAAAAATTTATTTGCCACACCTAATTTCTCCAATAATTTCCCTAATAGACGTGATCTATTTATCTTGTATCTCTTTCTCCTACTTTAATTCCTTTCATTTTGATGTATAATTTATGGAATCTTGCCTTTCCATACTTTCACTCCGTATTTATCCTGCATTCTCCCTCACGGTCAGAATCACAACAGTATGGCAAGAAATGACAATGTGGACAAGCCACTTAGAACTGAGTTTCTACTTCATTCTGATTGCAGAATGGCTTAGGCTAAATGTGCTAGGGAAGAATAGAGTGTTTGGTGAGAATCCTGCAGAAGAATTCATTTAACTCCTAACCTACATCAATTACTCCATCAAAAACAGACAAGATAAATTCATCATATGCTTAGATACTCATGTTCATTAGAAAGCACTGTTAATATCAGAGTTTAAGTCAAACTAGATTTGAAATATAAGTAGTCAGAAATACTTACATGTATTGTGAACATCGTGATACACTGAAAAACTATCCCACTAGCTAAGTGGATGAAAGTTTATGGTCAAAGTTACTGTTGGCTACAGAGACCTCACTATTTTTAAGATTTCAAGGAAAATGTTATACAGAAATAATAGACATCTTCTTTGAGTCCTCTTTATCTGCCATCTGCCAGTTGGAGAATTTTAGTTTACCCTGTTGGAAAATTTTTGTTCTTTAATATAGTGGAAAAATGGAATAATGGATTTTTTTTTTAATGGGTGAAACAATAACAGCTCCAACTTCTACAATGGATAGTACCAACTCAATGTCTCAAGAACTACCTACTAGTAATTTTATGTTGCTAATTCTTTGTTTGTTTTGTTGTTTTGACATTGCTCTTCAGAGTAGATGGCACACTGTCAGTAAATCTGTGATTAAGAGAAGTGGCTTAATTAAGTTAAAATGATCCTTTTCAGCATGCTTCTCTCTCCCATATAAAATACTTTAAGAAGATGTACAGGATTCAAAGTAGTTTGTTGAAGTGTTGAAAGATCCCACATAGAATGTAATTGGGATCTAGTGAAATAAATAAAAATAAATAAATGGCTCTAGTGAAAAGAAAACCCAAAATTTCCACTGGCTTCACTGGGGTCAGGATTTTGAAGGTTGCCATGTTTCCATATTGCAAAAGTCAACTCATTTTGCCCTTAACTTTGCTTGCTTTTTGCATATCCTGCGAAACAGACCCATATAGTTCAGCTCTTTTTGAAGGATTCAGAGTGGGCAAAATCTGCTAAAATAAAAAAAAAATATATTTTATTTGATATAGTTCTATACTTCTGAAATTAAGCTGTTGCCACTGTTTAAAATTAGATACGTTCAGGTTTGTAGTAATGGGGTTCGATTTCAGGTTATTCCTGTAATTTCAGGTCTCTTGGTTCTGCTACCCAGATAGTCTTAAAAACAATGCTTTATTTCAAAGTAGAATAAGCCTAGGCTTATTTATTTTCTTTTAGATTTCTGGAGGAAATTATGTGGAAAGACAAAAGTTGCAGATAGTTGATAAGAATACACACATTTATTCCACCAATGTGTCATTATTAAAAACTGAGGAATAAGTTCATCACCACAGTTTGGGTATTTTTTTGTTTGTTTTGCTTTTGTGGTGGCTTTTTGGTTAGTTTGGTTTTGATTTTATATTTTTCATGCTTTTGATGTTACGGCGTATTTTCAATCTACATAAAGCAGCGTACAATCCCACACAACTAGAGATATAAATACCTATGGGCCTTGTTTAGTCAAAGCAAATTATTGTGAAATATCCTTGTGAAATTTTAGAGGCATAAAAGAATAGGTGTGTGCTGTTCAATGAGATGAGTGTTGGAGAAATGCTGACTGATTTTTAGCGACAGAAATATTAGAGATCCATGCCATGGTAATAGTATAAGCTGTGCAAAGAGAGGATTAAGCTGGACAAACCTTTCTCCTTACACATGAAAGAACACCTTTTTAAGTCAGTGTTTTTCTCAGTTATAATCCTTGAAAACTAATTAATGAAAAGTTTATCATGTAAGATTTTAAGTCAAGGAGACTTGCAGTCTAAAAAGTAGGGCAGGAGTTAGATCTATCAGCTCATGTTTGCACATGCAAGTACATCCATTTGCTTTAAAAAGGAATTTTTGTGGTAAAAAAAGGACAATACATCAGACCAATCTTTACTGCAATGATTTTTGCTTTTACATAAGAAGAGCAAATGCAAGCTCTTCTTCTCTGTATTTGTCCTAGATTGACCAGCCCAGGGAAGTGAGCTGGCTGGTTTGAGGTTGGCATTTTATTGGACCAATGGAAAGCATTCTCCAGCTGTCATTCCCTGTGCAGCAGCCCGGGCAGGTCTCTCTGCTCCCGGCTGTCACAGCACACCCCTCTGCCCTCCCTGCCCTGCCCAGTGGGGCAGGGGGAGCCCAGGGCCGGGCAGGGGCAGCTGATTGGGGAACATCTGCGGGCACAGAGTCTGCCCTGCTGCTGCCCCAGCTGAGCCTGCCCCTGTGTGCCTGGG
>VXBS01000012.1:506109-583243 GCA_013400255.1 Sitta europaea
GTTGCTGTTCATGAAGAATGGATCTACAAGAGAACTGTTTGCTTGTGGGGAAATTGACCGTAGTGAATGAGAGGTGCTTCCCTCCCTAAATGAACTAAAAAAGACAGTTTTAGAGGTGGAAAACTGACTGAAATTTCTGAGTGTTGTTTTCTTTACACTGTTGGCTAGGAGAAAAGAAGGTGTGGAAAAGGAGGAAGAGTGTTTTAAAGGTTTCATCCTCATTCTTGTTGGTTTTTTTTTTCTTTTAGTGTTAGTTAATAAAGTCTTATTACTTTTAAACTTAAGACTGCTTTACTCTTGATAGAAAACTTTGAAATTGGCAAAAAGATCAAACCAGAACAGTACTCTATGACGAGCTGAAATATTTGAGTAACCTAACGGTTGAATGCATTGCATATGTTGTTACTGGAGGTGAATAGAATCAGCAAATGAACATATTTACTGGGTCCTCTAGCTTCCCTCCTGAAACATTGATACACCTCAGTGTATTATGCAAGCACAGAATTTTCATACTTTCTGGTCAGCTGTAACAATTACAGCAAACTGGTATGCCTCTGGAAAACAAAAACACCATGAAAATACCATGGAAAGTTCACCTGTCCTCTGCATTCACCTTTCCTGAAAGTATAAATATCCAGCAACACTATCCAAAAAGTCACTCATATCTTTCACTATATTCTTGGTGAAATTTGATTCACATTGAGAAATCCATGGAGAAAGCAGTAACAAGTAGGTTATTATAGACTAGAGAAGAAGGACTCCGTGCACAGGATGGTAGAGAAGACTGAAGGAGTAACCAGCCAAAGTAAACAGGCCACAGACAAAATGGGTAGCAAAATGAAGAAAAAGATACAAAATTAGAAATGCATTATAGAAGAACTTAGAGCAAGGTTGGACAGTATGGAGATAAAAAACATCCACATTGCTGTTTGTGTGCTCTTTGACATGGGGAATAAGTCTTAACTGAGGCACAGAGATTTATTCCCTTTTTCTGTCACCTAGCTTTGCTTCATGCCTGTAACTGGAAAGAGTAAAGTTTTTCCATATATCAGAACCAAAATATTTTATCCTCTAGGAATCTTCAACAACAAGTTGTCTTTGTAAGTTAAATCTCTTGTGTTACTTCCCCATTTACAACTGCAAATTTGATGTGATTTTTTCCTGTAAAGATTGTCATGCTACCTCCTTTATATCCTTGAAGAAAAGATGATGAAGTTTGTCTTCTGCTGCTGTCGGATACCCTCCATTATTTATTTATAACAAATAACCATCAATTTTAGGTCGTCTTTGGTGCTGTTTATTTCCCATTAAAAACCATACACGGGAAAATCTGCGATGTAATTAGTTGCAATTTCTTAAAAATATCAAAAGAATGGCAAAGTTAGAGCTCAGTTTCTGAGTTTGTCTCTGAGAGCGTGCCTGTTTGAGAGGCTGCTATGGGCTGGCTGAAGCTGCAAGCCTTGGCATTGCAGTGGGCCTGATGTAGCATATTTGCCCTCCAGCAAAACTCTCAGCAGGCCCTATGAATTACAGCACTTGACTATCACCACTGAAATCACTTCCAGATGGGAACAGGCCCCTCACCATCTGCCTGTTGGGGCACAGGAAGTGGGGCTTGCACCTGTGTGGGAAGATACACTTCCAACTTTCTCTCCAGCAAGTGTTAGGAAAGTCTTCTGTTTCCAGCTGCTACCCTTAGCACACAGCATCACATTTATTTTAGAGTAAACACTATTTAAAACATATAATGCAGTTTAACTACCATTTTCCCTGTCATAATATTCTCTAAAGATACATTTCTATGTTAAAAGCAAAAATATTTTGAAGGAGTCAGAGTTTCAGCTAATGCAATTTCATGAATTATGAGTACCATGAAGAAGGAAGTGGCAGAAAAGCATAAGAGCAAGCAACTGATACAGCTATTACTGACTTTTTCCAAAATGTTGATCCTGAAATTATCTCCTTCATTATTTAGGACCAATATTAAGAATTCTTATTTAACTCTTAAACTGGAAATTATCAAATTTTGCTTTCTTGACACAGGGCTGCACTGTTAGCTTAGTTTTCTTCTATTACTGTTACACTTAATTTCGGATATTCCAGCTCAGAATATATCATTGCTGAAGTAAGTAGTTCAACATGCCAGATGAAAATAACAGTGGATTTCTCGTTTTAATGTCTGATATACTACCAAAAAATCTGATTTCTTTCAAAAAGTTGAAGAGCTGACTTAGAACAATAGCCACAAAATCAGTCACTAATTCATCTATATAAGACAGAATTCTCAGTTTTGTTCTTTAAGCCGTATTTTGAGGGGCTACTCCTCTGGTCATAGGTCATGGGTATGCTTCAGTCTTACATGAGTGACAGAACACGTATATCAAATGAACTGTAAAGACAAAGGCCTCCATTTTCTGCTGACTATTCTCTGACAAAGTCTTTTCCCTTGACGCAGGGAAAGCAATGAGTTTCTGGACTTTTCTGATGCTGCAAAGGTAGCAAGGGTTTCTACAATAGGTTTGTACAGCAAGGTGATGTCTATAAGCTATTCGCAATCACTGTAAAGTCTCCTTGTTGACCTCTTGCTTTATTTGCAGAGACCAGTGGTATAAAGTGGACAACCCCTGTCACCAAGAGTATTGTATAAGAAACAACTGACCAGCTTTAGCTTGGGTTAGACAGAGCTGTGGATGCTTTGGTGCCATGGATTTTGAAGGAAAGAAAACATTCAGACCCAGACTCCATCCAGAAATAACATGCTTTGTTTGAGTTCCTGGGGGAACGAGAGGTGGGGAGAAACCATGATCTCTTGCTTTGCCTGCATTTGTACAACCTAAATTCAATCTATAAGAAGGAATGAAACAGTCAGCATTTCAGAAGCTTACCAAATATGTCTATTTGTAATTATAGGTCGGTTCTTAATACTGCTGTAAACCACACATTCCAGGGCTTTGCAGGCACTTAAGAGCATATTTTAATCTCTTTGGATAAAAGAAGCTGCCATTGGCAACAATAAAAGAAATGCAGACTAAATCCCTTGCTTCTTACTACAGAATTATGCTTTTCACTACTTTAAACAACTCCCCCAGCACACAAGCTGCATGACCTCACATACCACCCATGCTAAGCTATTTCTTGTCACAGTTTCAGCTACATTGTGGAAAAATTCTGTGTCATACTGTATCAGAGCACCACACTGACAGTGCTCTCATGATATAATGTCTGGAGAGTATGATAAAAATATCAGAGGCAAAGTCTCATAAAAGCCACTCACTTCTAATGCCTCCACAGATGTGTCAGATCCAAATGTATCCGATCCAAACAAGCTGCAGGCAAGTGTCAATAGCAGAGGCTTTGCTTCCTACGGATATAATCGATCATTTTGGACTTTGGAAGCTGTGCAAGGACAATAAGAGTTGTCTTTTCCTACTGTATGTTCAGTGTTCAAAATTAAGGGAAAACTACATAAATTATCCTTTGTATCAGGTGGTATGGGAAGCATGCAACAACAGCAACAAATTCCTACTGGTACACTGAGGCATTCTTTTGCCCTGAGATCCCTTACTTCCTAAAACCAGGTATGGGAGGCCACAAGTAAAACTTGTTCTGGCTTCTCTGGCTCTGTTAGATGCAGCTGTTACTGGCAGGGTGGGAAGAGTAGAAGGTGCTCCTTGGCCCACCAGCTTAACCCGGGCTCAGGATCCTCAGTGAAGCTCTTTGTGATGCTCTGGCTCCTCCCTTGCCCAGAAGCTCTGTGTTGTGCTCTGTGTCTGTCACCAGGGCTTTCAGCTGTCCCACTAATCATGGTGTGATTCAGCCTCCCTACATGGGCTGGCTGGCAGGGCTTAGTCAAGACCCTAAATATTTTCCTTTGTGTTGAGAGAAAGAAGTGCTAAACTGATGGCCTGGCTCTTATGTTAGAACTACTGAAGCACAAGAATCAAGAAATAAAGGACAAGATGGACCTTAATATTTTAAACATCCACTTTATCTAGTCAATGTATATTTAATAATAAATATTAAAAAGGAAAAACATGCATTTTAAACTATGTCTGAGTTCATGCAAAATCAGAAGGAAAAAGAAGTAAAGTATTTTTCTACTCTTTGTTCACTCCCGATTTCCAAGGTTTGCTATCCTGTTGATGAACATCCAGCATACTGCTGATGTTAATGACTAGTAGGCCAAATTTTGAAGATTTCATCAGTGGTTGCAGTGTCACAATCTGGCGTGGCATTAAGTGAGCAGTACCATCCTTTTCCAAATATGATAGAGCTCATCCTGAAATGACTGAGGAGTTCAGCTTGACGCTATTCAGGCTGCAAATAGATTTGAATTATGGGTCATTTCAGAAATGATTAGACAAACAAGAAAGTTCCACTGCTTCTGGGAGAGATTGTTCATGTTGCATGAAATGTTTTTGGGTTTTTTTTGTAAAGGAGGATGCAGATGCTCTTGGCATTGATGAGTGCCTTTGATATTCTCTTGGGAGGAAAAACTTGTTTCTTCCAAGAACTACTTTGTACATTATACAAAGTGGAAGACTTTAAAATAAAACAGTTCACAAGGCCGTTTCCAGACTTCCCAGGTATTGTTGCATGATGGCTGGAATACACTAAAGGAAACTGTTTACATCCCCAAAGGCAGACAATATGACTGAATGTGGGACTGGCAAGTCTTGGTGTATTTTCTCATAATTGAATTGCCATGAAAAAGAGTTGCTGTCTGCCTGCCCAGCCTGTCGTATCTTTTCTTCTTTTATTATTTTTTAAAAGTACTCCAAAATGAAAGTACATTGTTTCTGACAAGTGTGAGTTTTGGCATGCTTTGATTTGGTCTTAAGCACAAATCAGGCTCTGAAATATTAAATGCCAAGTATGAAAATGTTTTTGTTTGTTTATTTTACTGGAAGAAAACAGTATATATTTGCCCTCTTTTTAATTGTACTTTCTTAGGCTCATACAGGCTGTGATGACATCAAGTCTTGACTATTATTTTGAACCACTAGAATTTGGGCTTCTGTCATAAGCTATAGCAGCTTTTGATGTATTTTGTGTCAGTACTTTGATACACAGAAGCTGCAGGACAGGTTTTACTATGGTAATACAGTAAGCCTGATTCTGTTCACACAAAATGACATTGCCAAGGAGAAGCCAGTACCTGGGGTAAAGGCAGCTGCATATGTTTTGTAGCTTAAATGAGGGTCACATCAGTAATGTAAATTGTCATCTAGCAGTATTGGAACTGGTTTCAAAGTGCAAGTGAAAAAACCCTTAATTTATTTCTGCGAATTATTTTCCATGTTATTCTTATTGAAAGTTTTCAACATATAGCCATTAGTCACAATTACAAGACCTTCTAGTCATACACTGTAAATTAAGTGTTTCAAATGTGACAGATTAACTGGCTATAGAGGAAAAGGATGTTGTGACTTCTGCAGTGGTGATGTTTGCTGGTGGGTTGGTGTCTGAACACATGCAGAGCACTGCAGAACTCAGGTCTCAGTGGGCATAAGTTCAAATCAGAAGGAACATTTTGCTCGGAGGACTGAACAGTGAAATTGGGTACTTTCCACAAAATGTTTATATTTTCATTTTTGTTGATGCTGCTTCTTTGAAAAATGATGTTGTTTAGTTTGCCCACTTCGCTGAGGGAAGGGCCCAGCGCCATTATCCTTTGGAAACAAGTATGCTTTGGAGAAACATTCCAAGAGAGCATAAACACTGTATAAGCATAAAAAGAAAACAAGAAAAAGAGTCTTTTATTTCCCAAAACTTTAATGAAAGCAGGTCCTATATGCACTGGAAAATTAGGAATATATAAAAAACCAATAAAGAGGATGAAATCAGAGCTCCATTTTAAAGGCTGGCATGAGTTATGTGGGGCACTGGTGCATTAGGAGAATGATGAGATAATCGTTTACCACTTTTCTTGTTTTTCTTTTTAAAAATGTTCTTCCACAAAACAATTTTTATACAGACCAGTATTTTACATTTATTTCACACAGCAGTGACTCCTTTGTTTGTGTTTTTCTACAAAGCACTTAAGGGATTATAACTGTGCCACATCATCAGCTATTTTATTCCTCTGCCACGAAGGAGAGAAAACTAATATATATGAAATACATTAGGCAATGAGAAGAAATGAAGAATGACCCAAGGTGCTAAAAAACCTCTTGCATAAAAGGCCAGACAATAATTAGTGAAACTCATCGTTTTCTAATAAAGAGAAAAGCATGAAATTTGATTTGATTTGAAAATTGTATGTGAATTTATGCTATTAAAATTTGAAATCACTGCTCAAAGGAATGAATTATTCACTTATTATTATTATCCATTTATATTTTTAAAAATTACAGCACGCCATTCATCAATCTAAAGACATTGTCTTTTAGAGATAACTACAGCAATTTTTAAAAGACAGGTTGAAAAGATATGGTGAGAAATTTGGATCTACAGGAAAAAGCAGAATTTTCAAAAATACCCTGATTATGGATATTGTTTTAAAAATCTAGAGTTGCTTCACTTAAGCATTTATTGCTAACACATCATAACTTTTTTTGTGTGTGTAATGAGCCAAGACTGTTTTGCAACTTCATGCCACAGAATAAAATAATGGCTATTTCCCTGATAAAAAGACAGAAAATCCTGTCATTCAGAGGGCAATCAATTAATATAGTTCGACTCATTCAAAGAACTGTCAGGTAAATGTCCCAGAATCTTTTGCCTGCACCAAAATCAACAGCAGGTTTGTTTTTTTTTTTTGTTTGGGGTTTTTTTTTGTTTTTTGGGGGGTTTTTTGGGGTTTTTTTGTTTTTTTTTTTTTTTGCTTCTAGGCCCAGGATTTTAGGTTTAGGGGCTTCTTGCTACAAAGACTTTACACAAATTTACACAAAGGCACAGCAGACACAAAGATAAAATCCAAGGCCCTAAAGAAAGGAAAAGGTCATTTCAGGGGCACAAGAAAACAGCTAGTCTTTCATTTGTTATCCTTTGTGACTAACAACAGCAGCACTGTAAACTGAACTTCTGCAATCCCCTCATTGAAGTGCATGCCTGAGAAAGAGAAATAACATCGCTGGGAAAGCTAAGTAGCGGTATCCCACTTGGAAACTGAAGGACTACATGGCTGTACATGGCACTCTAGTGATAGAGATGAGACCAGACCCTCTGAAGTGCTCCAGACATCAACAAATATTCTTTTGCTGCTTCTCACAAGATTTTGTCCTCGTTTTTAAAGCAGAGAATCTCCTTTCAGCAACAGCACATACCTCATGTTCCAACAGAGCAAATTAAAATGGAGCTGGTATTGTAAAAATGAAACCACGGAGGAATGATGATCTTTTGGTTACTGATACCTTTCAACTTGCCAGGTTCGCCCAGCCCTTTTTTTTAAAATAAAATCCATCCCTGTGGTGTTTCCTGGTACTATATATCAACTTTTAAACAATGACACATTTGTGTTGCACCCAGAATTGTGAACACATTTCACACTTTGTGAAAATCTAGTAAATTAGCTATACAACAAACAGCCTTGGACATGCTGAAACAACAAACAAAAAAGCCTTCCAAATGTATTTCATCTCCTTAGATCACTTCTGAAGTAGTCTTTGGTTCTTCCTGTTCTTCGCCTAATCTTTTTTTCCCACAAACACACAGAGGCACACTACTGTCATATATTGGCTTGTTTGCAGGGGTATAACTATAAAGTCTGGAAGTTAGGTGATTTTATCTTTAAATAATTACTGTCCTATAGTAACTAATAAAACAAATATTTTTTTTTAAATTGTATAATTATACATTTAGAATATTTTTCAGGCATGTGATAGAGAATAGAAAATAATACTTTTGTGAATTTTGAATTATTTCAGGTAAATTTTTCCATATACCTGGCAGACCTTAACTAAATTAGTGATGCACAGTACCTGCACTATTTTATTATTGTTCCTAGAACAATTTATAGATTGAACAGAGATTGGAAATCAGAGCTTGTCATATGAACAAAGATAAAAGACAAGTGTTTGGCAAAAGCTAACCCATAATTCAGTATTCTTAATATCCAATCTCCCTCTCAGTTGAATCTGTGAAATATTTAACTGATTATCACTTGTAAAACCCTGACATTGCCCATTATATTTGTAGCTATGTTCTTTCTTCAGGAAATCTTCTGATGAGTCAAGTTAGAAGTGTTCCTCACCACATTAGAGGATAGGTTTTGTTCTCAAATGTATTCTTTACTGATTAGGTCGCTTATAGTTAATTCTTGTGGAGGAAAAGGCTGCATTTTTTGGAATCGCTTTCAGATTTTATAGCCCTTTCTTTTGTCTCCACCTCACAACCTGACCTGAAGGCTCTGTTCCTATGCTGGGCCATCACAAGAATACACGGAGAGTGACTGTTGGAGACAAAGCCTGACTGAGGTGCATGGTGAGGAAAGAAACCCAGCTGAAACTGAGGTACTGGTTGATGCAGCAGATAAAGGACGGTGTTAGTTCTTTAGACACCTGGTGAGCAAGGGAAACATCATCCCCCTGAGGGAGACTCAGGCATGGAGACAGAGTCTGGCCATTCTTGCTGTTGAAAACTGGGATGGACCTCAGAGTAGAGCTGGTTAACCCATCGGCCTCCAAGCTGCTCCTCCTGACATCCTGAGATACTGCAGAGGAAGGGAACACAGAGGGTTGTTGGGAATCACTGCTAACTTACCATCTAGCAGTTACTTCTTCAACATAGATAATCATCCAGGAACCAGTATGTTCTTCTCCACAACCAGGTTCAGGGGTTCTCTTTGTATGTGTTCAGCATTTTAATAAAACTGTGTCTATATTCTTGGAAGTGGCATCTGTGGGGACCTTTACTGGTCCTACCTGTGTTCTAATACACCACAGGAACCACATCTTTCATTCCTCTCTCCAGTAAGGAAAAAGGGCAGAAATTAGGAAGGCTATGTTTTACTTTTAAATGTAGCTCTTTACCACCTTTTAAAATAATACTCAGCTTGGGATTTCCTGTAGGTGTTGAGGTGAATTGTATTACCAGGATAAAAACTGTACTCACCTGTACAATGCAAGCCTTTTCTCTTTGTTATTATTGCACAAAATATGCTGTGTTTCTAGCAGTAACTGAGATCTTGTAGAGGCAAATACCTGGTGCATGTAACAAACAGCAGAAATTGGGTCACCTTTGATTCTGCCCAGTTGCTAAAAGAGGACATACTTCTTTAAATACAGTTTTGTACTGGCTTGCATCAAACTGCAGTATGTCACATCTGATATTTACAGTAGTTTATGTACTGAAAGAGGATGAGGTGAATTCAAGGTCAGGAGGACTCTGTAAACGCTATTCCTGCTGTACTCTGTAATCCTGCATGCATGTGTGGGGAACAGTCCAATTTCTTTTTACACTTGTATGCACTCACAGTGGGCCCTACCTAAGTTGGTGCTGAGCATGCAGGCATTGGAAGATGCCGAAACCTTATAACCGTATCTTCCTGCCCAGCCACAGCTCTTATGATGCAGTCTTGATTTGACTTCTGTGGCTCATTGCTGATTCTGACCATTAATTTGTTCCTTGTTACAGAACACTTCATAAACACTGGGAAGTCTGCAGTTCTAGTAAGTTAGATACTCAGGGAGAATAAACACACAATATAACAATGCACCACCTGCACCGGAAAGACATCATGGTGGTTATAATTAATCAATATCCCAAAGGTGACTGTGGTCTTCTGCCTTTGACAAAATACATGGCTTCAGCCAAAGTCTGATCTCAATTACATGCACAGAAATAAAAAATAATTTCACTGTATTCTCTGATGTAAACAAGACCAAAGTTCAGGCTTCAGTTTCTTTTTTCTCTCTCCAAAATATGATATTCCACCAAGTTTCTGATCTGAGCTTAAATTCTGAGTCTGTGGCATACACAGACATACACAATGAAATTCTGCCCATCAAGATTTGGCAACATTTAAAGTATGTCTGCTGAAACTTGAAGCAGGATAATATAGACATGGTCAGATATATAGACAATAAATGAAAATAGGAGGGAGGGAAAGAAAGAGATGAAACAGAAGGGCTTGAAGAAAATAAAATGCTGGAATCAAAAAGGCTTACCTTTTCATCTTCATGACTAGTATGTCTTTTATTTTTGACACCCAGGTTTTCAAACAAATGTAGCTTGGGCAGCAAAAGATTTGAGACTTTTTGACACTACACTGATGAACATGATGTGTATTTCCCCTTCTTAGGAAAAGTAACTTAATGACCATTATAATCCTTTAATATATTTCAAAGCTTGGGAATCCAAATCTCTTAGAGATATTCATCCTTTGTTACTGGTCACTGTGACTTACACAGTAAGTACTGGTCACACACTGGTCCATGTGTGCCAGGTCTGCAGCAGGCTGTGGACACCTGGCAGGGTCTGTCAGGGAGACCAACACACAATGGTAATCATTTCTGTCACCATGCGCATTACTCAGTGATGTGGGCAGCCAAGTGGCGACACAGTGGTGGCAATTCTGGGCATGGGAAGCTGCCAATAAGCCAAGAGGTTTCTCTGTGCAGCCTGTGGGTAGTACACAGCAGGGAGGAGTGATGTGGGAAAAGGCTGGAAGCTGCTGAAAGTTCCCTTGTCCCACCCAGCAACTCCCAAATGTGCTCCTTCTCCCAACTACCTCCCATTTGTCATTCCCCAGGTCGAAGCACATCAGCCAGGATGCATCCTCCCAGGCACTGGGCTCCTGCCTGCAAGCTGAGGGTCCATGTGATGTCGAATAGCTGGGGAGAGGGTGGTTCCGGTGCCCAACATTTAATGGGTGGCCTCGCCTCTGGGTTGTTTTCATCAGACCCAGATGGTGATGGTGTGCCAAAGTCCTGGTGCTTTTCTTCCACATACGTCTGTGTCTGAAGGCTGGGCCCCAAGGCTAGGGAGTCACAGACCACGAGTAGCACTGTGACACAGTGCTGAGACTTGCTTGTCAGACTGTGGTCTCTTCTCATGAGAGTCTGTCAGACAGTCTGACTTAGGAAATGGTCTTCATCTCTCTCACTGGCAGTGCCTCAGCTCTTTTCACAACCAGCAGAAGCAACCTGCTAATGTTCCTGGAATTGCCTCTGGGAATAAATCTTAACTTGACCTCCTCCTCCATGTGTGACTAGGGCTATGACTGGGCATATGAGAGCACATTTTGTGGGGTTTATATCCTTCTTTTTTTTCTCCTTTTTGAAACTGATTTATTTTATTACTTTTGAAAACAAAAGAGCAAAATAGGAAACAAAACAAAAAACGTAATTAGACCCAAAAGAGAAAATAGTATACCGGAATGCTAAGTATCAAATGTTAAGAAAATACTGTGCAGCATGTCAGATGAGTGTGTTTATAGCATCCTCTGAATTGTTCTGTTTTACTTTTAATCATTCTTACACCCTTCATCTGCCTTTTGCCATAAATTCCTTGTTTGAGCCCATTAAGAAGTAAAACATTCTAGTCCAATCTCAAGTATTTTCACTCTTCTCTAAACAGTACATTTATGTCCAAAAAGAGCTGGTAGTGTTAGCCACCATGAGACATGATCTTGAAGTCATACTGCAGAAGGTGGTAATAGTTTCGAAGGAAGCTGATTAATTGCAGATAGAGCAAACCTTCTGAAACCTGAACCATATGAGAAAACTTCATGTTGACTCACACGTAAAACCTGCTTATAGTAGCACTTTGGGATAAATTTCTGGTCAGAGCTCATTCTTTCAACTTACAGAAATAAAGAAAATATCTGAGGTGTGTTTCTAGATCTAATCTGGTCTCAGCAGCTACTGAGGACGCTGTTCAATCTGAGATGAATGCGAGAGTACTTGGTAAATTCCAAAGACACAAGAAGGATCCAGAGACAGAAAGAATTCCAGACTCTCACACGTGGAACTTGCATTATTTAGTGACTAGAATCACCTTTAGTGTTGAGTCTTATTTTCCATGCAAGTCAGACCTATGAAAGACTAAATCATAATGCTATTGGAATTACAAGAGTTCAAAGATTTCAAATTACGAGAAGTGCTTATATTGCCACCTGCTGGGCTTCGTTGCTTCACAAGCATACAAGACAGCTCAGCAAGCACACTGTTTTTCAAGTGCCTCTTACAGATACGGGGTTGGCAGTAATTTAAAGTTGAATGAACAGGGAGAGTCACAGAAAAAAAAATAAAGAAACGAAACTATCAGTGTTAATGGGCTTGTGGTTCCAACAGACTACTTCTCACTAATCCCAAACCCCTCTTCAGGAAACTAGCTATACAAACCAGTTTTTGTTGAAATGTAAGTGAATCTGTTTTTAAGGTCCATGTTTGGTCACTCTTACCACATGTGAAAGTACCTGTTTACAAGACAGGACAAAAATATATTTGACATACCGAACTGGCTGTAGCCAGTGTGGTATCTAATACTACAAAGACAGGGTAATAAAAAGTATGTAAACCTTTTTAAATAGAATAATTTAAATGTCTTCTATGCTGAATGTTTTCTGTTGTACAAACACTGTAGAATTCTGTGCCTGCTGTAAGACCATATCAGTTTCCAGCTGTATTCAACAGTGCCAGTGCAGCCATCATCTTGTTGTTTTATTCCATGCAGTTCATCTACAAGGTGATGCAGTATAATTGGTGTAGATGTGAGTGATGGCCCAAACTGGTGACAAGTTTGCAGCAAGCAAAATGCTTCCTGAACACCTTCTCTTTCTTTAGATTTAGAAAAATCATGAGAATGGGAACTAGTAGAAGACTGCTGCATATGAGACTTTGCCATTAAAGTGCCATATGTTCTGTGAAAATAGTTCTCTTTCTTCCACAGAAACAGCTCCTAGGAAACAAGTGAAATAAAATCTAAGAACACAATATATTTGTGGGATTTTTGAATCTAAAAATTCTTTGGATGAAATAAAAAATGAGGTGGGAAAAATACTTTTAAAAATTAAAAATCAATGCTGTGGTTTGGCCCTCTACTTTTACTCCTGACAGATTTTGGTCCCTTAAACTATGCTATCAAATAGGGACAACTTCCTAAAACTAGCAAAAGACCCAAACCTAAAAATGCTTGGTTTTCATCTGCATAATTGCTTTATTCTTTCCACTTCCAGGTCAGAGGATTTATGGCTTTTTAATCAATTTTTTCTTGGAAAACATGTAATTGAAAAACATGTTTCACATGTGTGTTTGACATTCATCAAACAATTCTGACCCTCTATTTCTCTTAGACTTTAGGTGATGCACTCCAAGAAATACAACATGAGTGGAAATGCTGGGTTTTTTTAAGGCAACTCAGGCATTTCAGAGCAGGAAACATCACGTATTCTACAAAATCTGTCTGCAAATAGAATGTGTTAGCCTATTTGGATCAACATGGTTAGAATGCTTTCAAGGTCAGAACCTGGCGAGTTGAACTTGGCTGGACTTTCAAACGCAGCGCTGCAGACTGTCCCATGGCAGCATGGCTGGACATCTTCAGTTGCAGCTTGTCCTCTCAGAAAGGCAAAAACTTCCTCACGGACCCAAGCAGAACAGATCAGAAACATCTGTATTACTGCAATGTGGAAAAGCACTGGGTATGTACTGTAACTCTGCTCTCTACAGCTGGTATCCTTTTCCTGTTCTTTATTCATGACAAACATCTTGCTTGCATTGGAGACTGCCACTCCCAATGCCAGCTAAGCTGGGTTTTCGTAATGGTTCTCACTAATGAGAAGAATGAAACTGACATACCTTCATGTCGATTTTATCCATAAAAACATTCTCTAAATGCTTCTGAAAGGGCTGCTTCATTTTACTAGGATGAAACTGCAGCTTTTGGATGATGAATAGCTACTTCATATGGCTTTCTTAAACTAATTACCTGTATAGGTGTAATTTTACTGTACAGAATTTTATTAAATTATTTAAATGAATGAAAATATATAATGAAAATAAATTTGAAAAGAAAATACGAAAGTCTGCCTCATAAGTGAGCCAACAAAGTCACAAGCAAAACAACCATCTACAAAGAGAGGTGTTGTAAACAGGTTTTGGGCATGAAAAAAAATGCAGACTCTAATTGTGGAAAATAGAGACAGATGGAGGCTACAAATTGGACTAAGGATACTCTCAAGAAACAGAAAAAGGGCTGTGTTTTATTAAACTTTGACTCCTAACAACAGAGTTAATCTTCCCATTTATTTCAAGCTGGATTACTGGAACTGTGTTGTAAAGAAGTGCCAGCTATTAAGGGTCAGAGTTATCCTCACTGATCTTTTTTGGAGTGAAACTCCTAGGCTTGCCCTGAATACACCGACATTTAGTCTGCCTCCTAGACTACGAAGTTAGTCTGGAGTCACCGATTAAGGACCTTGGGACTTGGGTTACCAACTCCCCTTCTCCATAGACAAATTTTCCCTTAGAATAGCAGCCTACTAACATTTGAGAGGATCACTTTCAAGAAAAAAGTCAAACTATAGGTCTCATAAGACTCCAGAAATTTTTGCTAAATTCTAATAAAAAACCCTCAAGACATTCATAACACAGATTTATAATTGCTGGAACTCTACTGGATAGAAGCTCTTCAGTCTTAAAAATACTATGCTGCCTAACATTATCCTGTATTCATCATCAAGGCCCGCAGACCTTCTTCAGATCCTTCCTAACATAAATTTTTTCACAAGCCAACAGCTCATTCCATCATTGACATTTAGCACATTGTTCTTTAACTAAAACACAGCTGGATCTCTTGAGATACGTAGGCACATAATTCCTTTGACCACAGATGCTCAGGAGAAGGTGAAAGGCCTCTTACCTCCCCTGAAAAGAAACTTCCTGTCCAGACCAATTCCTACCATAGTCACATTTCTGATAACTCTCTATTCTCTCTAGCATTCAGGTCAACTTCACAGACCAAACTGAATAGGAAACACTAAAGAACCTGCTGATATTTTCCACAGACTTTTTCAAAAGAACCAAGACAAGCTGACACAAGTCTTTTCAGAAATCTATGTTTTGCTAAAGCTGATATTCTGAAAATTGTACCAGGTATTTTTAGTGCCACATCAATGAAGAATTTGGTATCCAATATGTTATGTTACCTACATAAGATGAAGTTTGTAAAATATTCTTGGGATCCTGGGCATGTCAAGTTTAAATATGTAAAAGTGGAATTCTATGAGTGCTCACTTCTACCCTTGTACTTGGTTTATGGAAATTCAGAGCTGAAATATGGCTTTCCTGAAAGATGTAACAGCCTCACTATCTTGTCTTTGAGAAGCTTAACAGACTGAGTCTCTTTATTCTCATAGTCACAACTGTGTTTTTCAAGACACATACTCCTTTTACATCTTATCTTACATGTGATATATTTTAAATATTTCATATTAAGGGATTAAAAACCCTCCATGTGGCTCTGCTGGTTTTTTTGAATGCATCCAGATTACAGCTTTGTAACGTGGAGTGTAGCGTGTGATCCATGTTCCTGACTCTGGTTTCTTTCATGCTGCACATGCTTCCGTTTTGCAGCCTCATGGCAATACACTGAGAAGCTTACCTATTCAAGTAATAATCAGAGAGGTATTCAGGGAAGATACATCTGTCCAAATGCATCAAATAAACTTAATGGTAGAGCAGGGGAAACAAGGAGGAAAACATGTACAGGGAAAACTATGGAGGCTAACAAACCAGCATTTGTTACAAAAAGGGAGAAGACTGGAGAAAGAGGTCTTGGAAATCTGCTTTTATCACAAGGTGTATCTGGCAGAGCCCTTATTTTACGTCTTTCCAGCCTTTAAACATGGTATAAATAGACAGCAGTAAGTATGACTTGTTTTGAATTGGATGCATTACAACAATAAAGTGTGAAAGTAACCCGAGGAGCCAGTTTCCTAACTATTTAGATTTACAAGTCCTACGAGCTAACCTAGGTAAATCTTTTTCCCTTTAAGGTGCCAGAGAAAGCAAGGAAGGGAAAGCACTTAATTGTTTTGAAATCAATCTCCTCTTTCTGATGAGACTGGCACCTTATCTTCCATTTGAGACTGTATCTTAAAATTTTTTGTCCAGAGATCTGTCACTCTACTCTAAATACCTCCTCCTATGACAATCTGACAGTCTGATTCAGCTTCCAAACAAAGGTACAAATCCTAACCCAATTCAAACACTCTTACTCTAAGAAGCATTTCACTCTTGTTATTTACATGTTTCATGGTAGGAGGGGCCCACATTCTTGGAGAGTTGGCACCAATTTTAAAATATATCCATCTTTCAGTTACTTCTTCTTATTTGCTACCTTTGAACTCCTGAATACCTAACCCAGAGATACCACTAGTTACGTGCAGTATTTTTCTTAAACTTCTTCAATTTGTTTTCTGTCCTGAAAAATATTTGTCAATTATTGTATTTCATGATAATCTGGAAGAATTTTACGAGTCCAGTGTTCTAGAGGCTATACTGCAATAGAAGGCTGGCCTAAATTTGTTCATATTAGATCCATAACTATGCATAATTTTTTTAAAAAAATTTTTTGTAAAAATCTTGCCATAGACAATCTACTGAAAATCTCAGTAAACTGTTTGAAACTTCTGGGTTTCTTACTTCTGAGTTTGACTAGCAACAAATTCCCACTTGGAAAGTTGTTTTCTTCTGGAAAGAAGTCTCTTTAATCTGGATATGTAGTGGCTAACAGGGAGGCACTTAATGTTTTTTTGAGAAGTTAAACAGTCTAGCTTCCTGGAGTCCCACTTGTAAGGTACATTCTCCTGCTGTGTTGTCAACTGTTTCTTCTCAACTCTATGAAGATTATAAAATTTTTTCTTCAACTGAAAATGACGAGAGTTTTTTAAAGAAATGTATATTTAGGAGGAGTAACTAATCCTTGCATGCTCTAGAGTCAACAATACTCTGTGTATGTCGGTTATGATATTGACCGAGGAATAAAAAGTAACAGCAAGCAAGAATTTAGACAGTCCCTCAGACAACTTCTTGGAAGGTTTTCTGGGCTTGCAGGTTTTGTTTTTTGGTGGACTTTGTGCCCCCATTGAATCCTGCTTCTGCACAATATGTTGCTGGGGATGGCGTGTCTCCAGATACAGCAAACTCATTTGTATCCACTGTGGTTGACACAGTTCAGAAACACAGAATTCAGAAGCCTTATCCAAACTGACAGTGAAGCAAAACTAATCACAAGACCCTCAAAGAAAATACTAATTCAGACAAAAGACTACCTAGAATTCTTTTTTCATGGACCAGCTCCGTGAACTAGGTAATAAAACCAAAATTTTCAACTATGAAATTCTATTGTTAAGCAAACATAGGCTTTGAAACTTGTGTCACATCATAAAAAACCTGCATGATCTAATTTGATTAAGACATACACATCTGTATGTCACATCAGATGTGTCAGCATCTGATCATCCTGTACTCATATATTACTGTAGGATTTGTTTAAGTGAGTACAGGATCAAAAATCATGTTTACAAATCCTGGACTAAAGCTTAAGCATTCAGATTGTCAGTACTCAATACTGAAAACATCATTTCTACCTGGTGCTATATGCTTTCTAGGTCTGTGGCCTGTGAAGAGAATTTACAGATGAATATAAGTGCTCACTATAATTAGAAACTGACACTACATTTACAAATGTTTTTGCTCCTCAATTTGTGGTCTATTCATTCCTAGTAGTCTTTAAGAAAAAAGGTCCATGAAAGTGTCTTGTTCAGGACTATTAGGCATTTTTAACTACTGCCCTTAAAGATGCAGGACCTTTTGAAGTTTGTATGGTAACTGTGACATTCACAACTCAATGAATTATAACACTTTACATATAATACTTAACTGCAGTTATGGATTCTTTCATTAATGCCCAGTTTTTCAAGTCTGCAGTTAAACTCTTCTAGCTTGACTATGATCTTCTGATTTGTTTTCATAAAATGCCTCATTTTTTATTTGAAACTGGTAGGTTCAATGGCTAAACTAAAATGTCAGTCATGTCTTTTATTTATGATGGAAAGTGCATGCTCATTTGTTTAATGTAATTGAACTTTGCTTGTCAATCCATGTTCTGTATTATTTTTCTGTATATTTTGTCCAGGAATAGCTTTAGCTGCTATCAGCACAATTGTGGGAAACTAGATGAAATGTCACTGGTATTGAAGTACCAGAAGACACTTTTCAGCTCTTTCGATGTGCTGTGGCAGTAGGAAACATGGGATTGAACAGGCAATAGCATTCAGCCAAGAGTGGATGAAATAAGGTTAAATGACAAATCGCTAAAGTACAGAAACAAAGTAGCTCAATTTCTCATTTCCTTTTCCTCTCCTGCAAAAAAAGTCAAAATTATACATGTCAAGCAATAATGAGATAGGCTCATAAAAACTCATTTTAACTCTGCTGAACAAACCACGAACACACTCTCAGTGCTCCTCCTAGTAAACAAAGCTTGCTTTGAACTCAAATCATCATCATTGGTACACATATCAGAGCTGTTGAGCTCAGCAGAAAAGCTTGTGACAGAGTAAACTTGGGGTGTGAGTGACAGTCTGAAATGGAACAATAAGCACTCCTATGTCAGTGATTTTTATATTTCTACATATTTTGGAAATCATAGTTCCCATGAAGTTGTGGAGGGAAGGGAATGCTGCCCTTGATAGATATCTCTCTGAGAGCTGTTGTCTCCAGATGAGTTTCTGCACGCTCTGGTCTCACCATCAGCTCTCACAGCCCAATGCTGACTTGACTCCATGAGTAGTAAGACTCACCCTTTCTCAAATCCCATGTTAAATTCAGAACTCAGCAGCAAGCATGTACTAGCAGAGACAGATTTGTCTTAATTTGCCAGATCCTCATTTCCCTTTTTAAAGGATGATGTGGAAAACATACTCTAGGCTTATGGCTTCAGGAGTTCCCATACAAATGGAATTTCTCAGTAAGACACAATGTACACTGAATATCAGTATTTTTTTATTGTTCATTAACATTAACTCATCAGACAGATTTTACTGCTTTTTGGGAAAACAATTCCAGAAAACAAAAAAATATACAAGTGTAGAGCTGACAATGAAACACAGAAAAAGTGTTCTGGGAGAAATCTCTAGCAGATTTAAAACCATCAAGACACTAAGTTCAATTTTCAGAATGACAAGGGGACTCTGCCAAGAGGTAGAGCTGAATTTTTAATGCCAAACACTGCAAAGGCTTAATTTCTTTAAAATACTTTTTTGCTCTTGAAGTGGATGTAGTGAGTCTTGATGACCCAATGAGGCAGCTGTAGCCAAAAAATGCTTATAGTGTGTAAGAAAAGAGATTATTCCAAGACAAGGAAGAGGGGACACAAAGGTGAGATTGTATGACATCCATAATCCTCCAATTACCAAACCACTTGTCAGTGGGCCAGCATTTGGTGTGACTTAGCCTCTCAGGGGCTTGCAGTGTACGTTGCCAGCCAGCAGCTCCTAGGAGCCAGTCTAGTAATCACAAACTAGTGCCCCTGTTCTTCTGTCCTCAGCCAAAAGGAGGAGGCGTGGCACTGGTCCAGCTCTGACAGCACCTCTTACATTGCAGACAGTAAGAGAGCAGATCTGCAGGGTTTACACAGCTTTGTTCTGTAGAACAGAAACTGAACCTTTGACTCCTGAAGATATCTATCTTCAGACTATACAATCCTCTTTCCAAAGATGAAAGGGCTGCTGAGGTACCATTGATTGTTTTGGAAATTATTTTCACCAAAGAATGCTGGTACTTCTCCAGTCTGAATTAACAGCCTGCCAGGGCTGGAGCCAGGAGCATTTCTCTAATAACAGAACAAAGATATTACTTCTTGTTTCATTTACTCCACAAATCACACAGCTTGATCGCTTGGAAAAGAAAAGTTGTTAGTACCCATATTTCATTTTAGTGTGGATGAAAACATTCACTTCCTTTGGTTTGTAAGTACAATAGTAAGTGTGAATGCTCTGAGAAAAGTCACGTCAATCACATAATACAAAACAGACAACTCTAGGCCTAAAGCCCATACATGAGGTACAGTTTCTTTCATGCTATCAGGAAGCCTAGATTGCTAGTTCACAACTTGTACTGGATATTGTCATACCTATTGAATAACCTCACCACTTAATAAAATGCTTCAGAGTAAGTAAAATAATAATTGCTCTCTGCTGTACCTTGTAAAAGGGAGTATTACTTCCTTCGTGTGTATAGCCTGTTCCTATACCGATGTGTTTTGGCACTCATTCCTCTACATAATGTAACAGCATTTTTCAAAATAGCACCTTCAAACACCTTCCCCATGGCTTTCTTGAATAATATCCACCCTTCCAGCCAGCACTGATTTTCTGTTATGGCCACATTTGGTACAGAGGTCAGGGTGGTATTTTATGCCAGCCATCTAGCACATCATGCTTGTTTTGTCTTAATATTAAAACGTTTTCTTTTACAAAGTTCATGAACAAGATGTGGTTCCCTGACTTAAAAATTTTTTGCATGATCAGTTTACTGAGTAGAAGATAAATCACATGGTCAGCATTGTTCTTAAGGAAAAAGAGGTCACTTCTGGGTGTTTTTTAAAAACAGCCTGTGTCTGCTTCTACCACACGGTAGACTGCATCCCTTCACATGGGAAGGTTTCACTTGTAGTAGTCAAGGGCTTCATGAGATGAAGTTCCACAAGGATGTGAACACTGGAGTGCTCCAAATTTAAAAAAAAAAAAGCCTGGAAAACCCAAACAAAAAAAGAACAAACCTAAAGGAGCTACTTGGTTTCTCTGATTAGTCAAGTTTGGCTCTGGCTAACTAGAGTCTTTAAAAGAGAAGAAGCAAAATTTTCAAAGAACTAATTTTCTGTATTTGACTTTACACTTTAGCAGCAATTCCTGATTTTTACTCTGGAGACTTTTGGAGCACATGATATCATTACACAATAAAGTTTTGGTGACCATGTCTCTCCAGATGAATTTTATTTCTCTCATGGTTTCTCTGAAAGCTACAGGTGCACATGTGTATATTCATGTGCATGCACACACAAACACACATACACTCTTTATTTAGCTTAGGATAAATGTGTGTGTGTCTGTGTATGTGTGAGCAGACATGCATTTGTATGCATGTGTGTTACACCCACTTCACTTTGCAGGTTTCAGTTTACAGGACCTCTGGTGGACAATCAGTCTGTCTGGAAGAAAAGTACGCCCACAAATATCACATGGAACTAGCTGGGCTTGGGCACTGGTCCAGGCAGCCTCGTTTAAAGCATCAAGATCATAGAAACCTTTGGCTGGAAAATCAGAAAAAGAAAGTATCAGCTTTCATTCTGGAGACCCACATTCAACTCTTTATGGAAAATATTTTCAGGAAATACCTGTTGACTGAGTCTTTCAGTTTAACCAAACCATATTGCTTTTGCAAATGAAAAAGAAAAGAAGGAAGCAAAAGAGTAAAAAATATATAAAAAAGACTCAGTTTTTTGTCCCAGGGGTTGAATTAGATTAACTTCAAACTGAATCATTTTGTATTGTATGAAAGTACAGAGAAACCATCATGCTGTGTCTTATGATCTGCATTCTCAGCTAATTATTAACATCTTTGCATACATACTATTATCAGCAAATTCACTTTTTGGCTTTGCTTCAAGCTCTGTTTAACAAGCATGTGTTATCTGACCATGGCTATGGGTGGGAGCGTATCGAGAATTGAGAATATGCTCTTTGTACTGCTCTGGAAAAGGGGCCCAATTTTCTTCCTGCTGGAGTCTATGTAAGTTATACTAAAAGGTGGAGTAAATCTTAGAAAAACCTAAAACCTTACACACAAAACCTACAGTACTTTTAAGCCACAACTTCCTGTGAGGTCATTGCACTGATGCATCTATTGTCATCTAAAGACTAATCCAGCCTTACCCTCAGTTATTTTCCACTGCGGGAAGAATGACTGCTCTGAAAACTCAGGAGCATTCTTCAAACACTCAGATGTGTTTTCAAGATTTAATTTGGGAAAAAAAAAATCTTGTTTACTTTCATCTTGAAATGGACTTTCCTCCTGAAATGGATTTTCACATAGTGTTGCTTCAAACTGATTTGCAAAAAGGCCAGGCAGGTTGCTTAATACCTGGATTTAGATCTTAAGGATTTTCATGCAGAAAAAAATCCACATGGCTCAAATTGAAGACGTATTTGCTTCACCCTTCTCATTTGCTATGACAATATAGAAAAAGATTTTAAAATCTGTTTTTTTATTTTGAACTGTTAGCAGTGGACAATTTTTAAAAGAAAAGGGTTTGTGCATTTAAAAATATTCCATGGTTTCTGTCATTGGCACATGATAGAGCTCTTCATTAAAAGCCCATACAATTTTAATATGATTCATATCCAATGGTTCACATAACCACAATAAGCCTTAGATCTCTTAATATGCCTGTTCCTAATGTTCTTTTTGTTAGAAGAGCCACCAAGTAGTGTTTCTTTCTTGGCTGAGACAAATATCCCCTTTGCTTGCAGGAAATGAATGTGTATTTTCTGTACTTTGGAAAGTTTATGGAATATTAAAAAAAAAAAAAAATAAAAAGAGAGGGAGAAAAAGAGATGACTTTCTCCTTGCAGACATGTGTTAGGCATTCCACAAACAAAACACTGTGTAATGAGGGCAGTGGTTGTCTTCCTGTGACACTTGAGTTTTCAGAAAAAGATTTATGTAAGTTATAAAAAGTTTTATGTAAGTAGTTAATATTTCTGAGCTTTTTTTGAACATTGTCTATTTCATTCAACAACAGGGGTAATCCCTCCCCCCAGCGCTGAGAAACTGTGAGACATGCAGTACATGCATGTGGTCTGAAGGTCAGTTATAACATTTACCACATGATCAAGACTAAGTCTTATGGAAAAAGAACAACACTGAGATTATTTTCTCAAGGCCAGGAGTATGAGGCAACTGCAGGGGGAACAACGATTTTAGCTCAAGCTACAGAACTGATTCAGCTTGCACCAGCAGACATTTAGGGACAGATGCTGGAAGCAGGTCAGTATCCCCAGAGGAACCATGGGCACACAACGCCTCACAGGAGATGTGAGGCGCCTGATATGAGTCACTGAGTAAATGAAACAACTTTCTGATTCATATCTGGGAGCCTTCTACTAGATTGTTTTCTCAAAGAGTGGTTGTCTTTCTGCCTCCATTCCTTCAAAATAAGAATAGTCTATTTCAAAAATAACCTGATTTGCCTTTTTGCATCCTCCTCTTTCACATGGAATTCTCATTTTCTCCATCTGTTTTAACACACAATGTGAAATAATTAAAAAGTGCTTAACATCTAAAAAAGCAAATACAATGAAGATGTCTTTTGAACACATCTTTTACTGCACATTCAACTATGCCACTTGGCATCTGTTAACCAAGTTCTGATTTTATATTATTTGAACTTTGATTATAATTTTGAACATCTGGTTAGTGTTCTCAGTGATCCTGTTTTCTTCTGCATGTCTTCTGAGGACATATTTCTTTGTACTGCTGTAAACTGATCTAGTGTATGACTCTTTCACAAGTGAGTTGTAGGAGACTTTGTCTACTTTTCCAGACATTATGGGAAGCCGAGGGAAATTGTGGGGAATATAAAAAAAGTGTGTGTGAATTAAATGACTGTGAGGAAGTGGTCCAAACTTGGCCCAAAGTACCTCAGACCAGCTGGCAGGGCCAGGGAAAGCATCCAGCAAGCAAGGTGAAATAACTTTATGTGGGAATAGGGAAGTCCTGGGAATAGCTTCCAGGCAAAGCACGGATAGGAATTCCTTTTCATCCTACAGTGAACATGCAATCCTGGAATACACAAACAGCCCATCTCTGTGGGTGCTGGGGATCAACAGTATTTATTGACTTGAAGAAGTGGAATCTTAAAAAAAAGAACCCACAGCAAAAACATGTAAAACTGGCAAAAAGAAATTGTTTGTTTTGTACTACATATATTTTTTCCACCACTGTGTTTATATCACACTGTCTCACAATGAAAGCTTCTCAGACTTGTAAATAAAAGGGATCAATAACATCTACAGGCTGCTGACTGTAGAAGAATCTGGCTGCAGTATCTATACCTAGGTTGCCTGAGGGTATTTTATTTTAGTGGTTCTGTGTCATGTCTACATATTATTCTTGGATGTTTTTGCTCATTTTAAGACATGACTGTCTACAGTATTAAAAGTCAAAAAGTTGAAATGTAGCTGAGAAGCAGGTTGCTAATCTATTTGTGTTTTGATTCAGGACACATTGGTACATAGAGGGGAATGTCCCAGAAGGCATGTTCCACAGATAATGACTACTTTTACTTTCAAGACCTTTTTTTAAGCTTTCCTTCTGCTTCACAGAGGGAAAGCTTGAAACAAGGTCTTGAAAGTAAACTGGAGAACGAAGTACTTGCAAATTGTTTACCTTTTGCTTTAAAATATTTTAATTCCTTGTGCTTTTTTGCTCATCTCTTTTATTTTGGTCTGTAGCTTACCTTGCACGGTTCTGACTTCAGGCTTGTGGGTTCTGGCCTTCTCAGGTGCTTGGGGAGGTTGTCATTCTCTAGGCATTGTGGCTGAAGTATACTAATAGATTTTATTCCATATTCACAGCTGTTGGAAAGGAAGAAACAAGAAAGTCCCATAAATATGACTATNATGGCCACTTATGTAGCAAATCACTGTTGGTAGCCATCTTATCACTTTCACCTGCAAATAATAACAGTGAAGAAGAAGAAATATTGTTGTCAGTATTAATTTTGAATCAGAATAACTTTGTAGGAAAGCAATCACGTAGATAAGGAATCTGATACCTGTGAAATCTGTGTAACTGTTTCTTCCGGTCTGGTTTTGTTTGGAATCAGACCTGAGGCTTGTAAAAGATATTACCTCATTAACTGGACACATCTTCTGCAGATGCTGGGCTGAAAATTCATGTGTGACTAATCAATTCTTAGCTGTTAAGTTTCATATCTTTTATTTTAACACCTTCAATATGAAAATGCTAAGTCTTCACATACAGAAACAACACCTTTGCTTCATCAGGTTGTAATGCAGCATCTACCTTAAATGGTTGAAGCCAATTTTTACTTACCAAGCAGAACTAAAATGGAAAGCAGCCACAAAGGCTTCATCAGCTGAACTCTTGATGTCTAGTACAGTAACAGAAAGACTCCATCTTCCATCAGAACACAGCTCATAGTGCTCTGTTTAGCCTTAGTATCTCTCTTAAGCTGAACAGTGACCAAGAGGTGATTGTGGTTCTTTACCCCACTTTTGCCACAGATCAATTAGCTGGTAGAATTCTTGGCCTTCAAAGATTAAAACCAATCCAAGGTATTTCAGGATGAGGGGCAAAATAGGAACTACTGTTTGTTTATTCCAAAAGCCTTTGTGAGAACTTCACCAGTGACTGCAGCAAGGGCAGAACTGACTCTAAGCAAGTCATTGTTTCCACACTGAAGACCTGCTTTTGTTCTCAGACAACAGCAGTTCAACAACAGAAGAAAAAGTTTCCTCAACCCCAAACCTCACAAATACATAATCTAAGGCTGAAAAATGTATAATTACTGTGGTATTGCAGATTATGGACTGAGCTGTGTCCTTAGGCATGTCTTGAGCTAGGCGTGGTGTAAGTACCAGCTGTGCTCCAGGAAGTAGGATAAAAACATGCTTGTAGAGAAGTACTTGGAGGCACACAGATGGGTCTCACAACTGCCAGCATTTCCGACACTTCTGACTGCAGAATACCAGAATGAGATGAGCTATTCCCTGCCCTCCTCATGGACAGCCATGCCAGACCAAATACAGGAAATCTTTCTCACTCAAACAAGAGTGGTGGGGGTTTCATTTTTTCCTCTGCTGCTATGTAAGACAAAGCGTAACCTGTTCCCGTATTTATGACTCTTTCTGTCAGCCCATCAATGTGTTCATGAAATTCTGGGAAGCTCTTCTCTTATTTATGTTACAGTCTGAAAATGTCATTAGTGAACAATCTGCATAAGATTGCCTTCCTGTATCACACATGTAATCTCACTTACATGTAAGTAATACTACTCTATAAAGTGTATTTTTTCTGGGAAGAGTTGGACTTCATCTGGAAAGTTCTCAGTGTCTTGAAACACAACATCCAAAGATGGGCTCTCCAAGTATTGCGGGGTGTATCTGTGTCTGCCCGGCTTTGCCTCAGTTTCCCAGTTAAAACCAAGGGAAGGCCTTGGCACAGATATTTCCACCAATATCTTCTTGTTTTCGGGCTAGTCTTCAAGCTGCCATGCAACTGTGACGAGGGATCAGAGAGGAGGGCCCAGTTTGGAATTTAAGAAAGGTTTATTGTTATCCCATCTGGTCGGGATAGCCTGCTCTGGCAGCTTTCCAACAAAGAGCCCCCTGAGCCCCAGGGAGCAGTACCTTTTAAGGGGGGGTGGTCTCAGGGGGATAGATAACAGATAACCAATTAGGTAAAAACACTTGGAGAAATTAACCAACAGTAAGACAAATTAAAAACAGTAGGAGGGGGGTATTTGAACTTTTTGGTCCAATCAGTTTGAACATTAAAGAATTTTTCAAGACAAAGAAATTCCTTAACAGAGTAATGGTTTGAGTGAGGAATGTGATTGGGGTGGTGGGGGAAGGGGAGGATATACAGAAAAACCTTTTAACAAAACCTTTAAAACTTAAAAAGCACATTACTACATCCAAGGACATTTTCATCCTCTTGACTTTCAAATGGAATTGTCTTGCTATCTTTGATAACACAGTATTTTAAGTATATTTTCTAATATATATAAAAAAGCAGCTGCCTTCTCCTATTTTTAGATGAATACAGCAACAGCTGTTTCAAAAACACCTTATAACTTTTCATTATCAAATTTCACCTACTTCTTTACTTCAAGTTGTGAGGTAGAACTTGTCTGATTTTGAAGTAAGACTCTGGGTCCAGATACAAAGTCTTCAGAAGACACTATACGTTTATTTGTAGGCTCTGGAGAGCTTTAGAAAAGGATACTATAATCTAAACTCCTGAGGTAAGAGAACTCCTTTTATGTGTGCATACCTGCTGTGGGTATGGTTATACTATTTTAGAAATGGTTTCTTAAAAATGCTGGGTGTAAAATGACTGGGAACACACTTTCCCCATGAGTTCTCATTAGCTGGGTTCCTGCCATTCACTTAAATGGTTACTTATTGGCTGCAAACTAGGAAAGAGCAATTTGATTTGCTTCAGTTTGTAAGGACTCTTCACATACTAACAGAACAGGAAAAAAAATCCTAGTACAAATACAGAAATCTTTTCAAGTAAAAACGTCTGTCTTTTGCAATTTCCACAATTAAAAACGGTACAGAAACAACAGGAGAAAGCATAATTAATTAAAAGGTATCAGGTCACTTTCAGGATATAATTATTTTTATTCCAGAAAAATACTGAGATTGACCCATCACCACACATACAATTATATACACAAGTTCTTCTTTGCACACATGTTTAAAACCTGAAAGTGATTAGCCTAACACTTGGTAGTAACAGATTTTTCTTTTTTTAACTGTGGAATCCAAGATATGATAAGCTTTACTTGGAATTTCTACAGCTGATGATATTTACTCTTCGTTTCTTTTTATTTTCAGTGTGCCTATCCCAAATGCCACATCTGGAGGCCTGCAGTTTGAAACTATTTTTGGAAACACCGCAATTTTCCAACCCAAACTACTCACAGGCCAGTGGCTAGGCTGTCTGTTCACTGCTTTGTTTTTAGCTTTCAAAAAGGGTTGTAGGGAAGGTCTGTTCCTGAGGATGTGTGTTATTATAAAAATACCTACAAATACCTAACAGTGTAGTTAGGCTTTCCTCTGGTGTCTCAGTATTTTGTTTTTTACTCCAAGACTGCTAAGTATGTCTGCGTGACTATGAATGAAGTTATTTAGCTCAGAGGGCTATGCAACTATGTATTTTCAATAGACCTGACATTACTTAAGGTTAGCCCCAGGCTGCTGTTACGGTGTTACATGAGGTCAAATCCTTCTATACTGCACAAAGCTTTTTATTTCTTCTTACGTACACACAATAAGACTGAATCACAAACTCTCCAACATAAATATTTATCATCCAGGACTGCACACACCTCTGTCCTTTTATTTGTTTAATTATCCATGTATTTAACTAGGAAGAGGGGGACATCCTGCTCTAGGATGGAGCTCTTGTCATAGACTTGAATTGCCCATGGATTAGAGGCTCAGGAAAAGATCAGAACAAGCACCTAGCAGCAGCATTCTATTGTATGAAAGCAGCCCTTTCCATACATTCCCCTCTGGCAAGTAAAAGGCATTTGACATAAGGATCACAGACGAGGTACAGCATGGTTCTCATGACTATCCAAAGCTGCACTTCACAGCCTACCACATCTTTGAAATGGACACTACAGCACTCATGTTAGGATCATATGCCTGTGTAGGAAATTTCCTTGAACTGTAAGATAATTCTGCAAGATGATGCATTTAATTAAAAATATGACTCTACTAAAGCATGAAATATCCAATTTTCTCCTGATGTGCCTTTTTTTTTTATATTGAGTAAGTCAGTAAAATGAATATGGCATCCATGTACAAGCAAAGGAAGGAAGCTCAGTCATTCCAAATAATAATACTCAGCAAGTTTCATTCAAACAATGTACTCACTGTCCATTCTCATCTAACTTTCTATATTTGCAAATTTATCTGTCAGTATTCTCCTAGGAAAGTGTTTGAAATCACTACAATGAGGCAAAAAAAGCTCATCGTTGACTTTTCAACTTCATTAGAATTATACTGCACCTGAAGAAATCTTCCCTTTACCATAAAGCTACATGACTTTATGCTAGAGCAAAATACAACATCAAAGTTCTTGCTACACAAGTTTTCCAGACTCACACTGTGTTAAAATGCTTTACAATTCAGCAAAGGAAGATCTGTGAAATCTTTTTAGGTATTTAACCAGATAAGAAGAAAACAGCAGATGGCAGCATCATCTAAAAGGCTTCTAAGATCAGTGTTATCTGTTGTCAAAACCCCCCATAATTCATATACCCACAGCAAGTTATTGATGCTCACTTACATTATCACATATTTTTGTCTATGAAACAATAGAATACAGACTCTGTTTAAATGCAAGTCTGAGTTTCAGTAGCTGCTGACACCCACTTCCATTGTTTGGGGTATCACAGCAATCCAAAGCAGAATTTCTGAGCTGATGTGACCCTTGAGAGTCTCTAAGCACAGTCTGTTGTTTCACACAGCCAGACATGAATAACTCAAATGTGTTCATTGATTCTGAGAGTGAGACAGGTATTGAAAGAGATAGCATACAGAGGCTGTTCAGTCTCCCTCTCTAAAGACATTTAATGCAGAACTGAGAAAGAGTTTGTCAGTAATGATACTGGCCTAGTTGGTGGCCACACTTGCTAAAGGGGAGAGAACTCTGGGGATACAGGCAGAGGCACACAGGGAAAAATACTGGCAGTTGTAAAGTTAAAATGCACTTTACATGGTGTACCACTAAATCTGTCAGAACTTTATTTTGAAAATTTGGAAAATCCAGCTTTTTTCATTTAGGGCATGTTTCATTGCATGAATTTATTTGGCAGTAGCACTACTTCTCTCAAATACACTTACATAAGAAGGGCTGGGTGGTTTTTTGCAGTTATTGCTTTACTCTGAAATTCTGTTGGATCAGGACTTTAAGCAAGTACTTAAATAATTCACTGTCACAGTGAGTAAGTCTGTTAGATGAGACAGGGACTGCCCCAAATGCTTTCCAGCCAGGACCAAAACAGTAGCCATTTCACTCCACCACTAGTAAAGCACTACTTTTTAATAGAATTAATATGCAGCTGAGTAGCTGGCAAGGTGTGCAAAATTAAAACCATATGCTGGAAAAGAGGAAGACTTTAGCAGAGACATAGACCTTGTCCCTGTTCATAACTAATCTGCAGCTGTTCCATAAGCTTAGTGCTTTTCCACACCCTTCAATGTGTGGACCTTTAAAAATGTTCAACTGGAAATTAAGATGCTCACAGAGAATTTAAACCTACAGGAAAGTAGCTTCCTCTGACAATTTCTTATAAGCTGCCTGAAGAACCCCTTGGATCACAGGATATTTCTTTCAATCTTCCCCTTCCATCTCTGCATTTAATGCATGACTCTGTACTAAAGAACAGCTCTAAAAATAATACAGTAATAGACTTCAGAGAGGTAAAATCCATCATCCCTTCCTGAAAGTCATTGTTAATAAAAGTCCCTCAATGTCAATTACAAACTGCAAATTGTACAGCCTCATTAGTTCTGCTCCAACTGATGAACTGTAACTGCTTGGAAGTAAATAAAGAAACCTGTTGTTCACACAGAAGTAAGAACAGATTTGAATAGATTTCATTTTGGCTCTGCAGAGCTCACAGAAGTAAAAAGTGGTAATAATGTTGTTGTTCAACAAGTCAGCAGATGTGAGTGAATCCACAAAGGGAGCAGATACGTTGTGCAAGAGCAGTAACATTTTTACAGAGTCACTGTCAGTGCCAAACCATTCAATGTATTTCTTTTTTTTTGTATCATAATGATAGAAAATTGCCCTCATTCTCTCTTTTTTAATCTACAGAATTATGTGTGATAGATTAAACTCTCTGCTTCACACCCATGCCTTTCATTGAACAATCATCTTTGGAGCAATGACAGTTCTTTGGGAAAGAGCACAATGTAGTGTAAACAGCATCACTTTTCCTACAGCTATAAATGCAGCTGTGCAGCACTTTGAATCACTTGTGGATTATGTAAAATTTGTTAACAAAAGACCTGAGGATTAAACATTAATCTACCAAAATATCTAAATTAGTGGCCTCATATAGCATAATAAAAAAAGGGCTCATGAAGTCTTTAGTCTCATGTGAGCTAGGGTAATTCTACTATCTAAATTTTACTCAGCAGCTGGTAAGCTAAACATAATTTGCCGTCTAAAGCATCTTAAGAAATGCTCTGCATAGCATTGCATTCCTTTAGTGACTGAGAGAGCTAAATCCCATTTTCAAAAATAATGCAGACAAACAGGATTCCAACTTGCATTTGGGAAAAAAAAAAAAAAAAAAGGCCACTTAATTTGGACACTGGGCCTAAATTTAGACATCTATCTTACAAAACTCCTGGCCAGCTTGTGCAGAAACAAATGCAGAAAAAAATATCCCGTTTTCCAAAACTCTGTGTAGCTTTTGGATAATGTGAATCAGCTTCTTTATTCTTGGATTCTGAATCAAATTCAGTGGAAAAAAATGTGCAGTCTTATTTATTTTGTTGTTGTTATACCCAGAACTGCTGCCTTTGAACATGCAGTCCTCAGTAAATTCACGCTGCATGCCAAGGTTACAAATAACAGTAAAATATGAAAATCATGTTTTGAAGTGCTGGATGCTTGCAGGACAATGAAACATTGCATTTCATGTTAACTAAATAAAAATACCTAAATCTCCTACAACATATATCCAAAACTTGCCTAAGCTGCTCAATAGAATCTTATAGGGAACTCTATCAAGCAATGGTCCCTCTTGGGGATATAACTCTTAAAGGACAACAGAGAACCCAACTACTCCCATTCAAAAGATAAATCAAAATAAACAGGAGTAAGTAGTTTCCATTATTCCCTTCCCAGTATTCCCCTTTTCTTTATCCTCTATTTAGCAGAGAAACATTTGGAGTTAAAATGTCTTTCTGAAGAAAAGTGATTTTAAATTTGATTGCAAGCCAGTCTCCCCTGGAGTGCCAGGGCAAGACACATCAAGACGCATCCACACCCTTACATACAGCACACACTTAGCAATTTACCTGCAGCTGGTGCAACCCTGCTCATTTCTTGACATGCCTTAGATGGACGACCACTCATTAAGGCAGTTCCAGATCTCAGTGCTTTCCCAGATATACCAGCAGCAGTGCTTGGAAGCCTCACACTGCGGCTACCTCCTTTGCAACACCTTTTGTGCACAGGGAGACAGTCAGGAAAAAAGGTTTGGCCACAGTGTCTACAGGGCAAGAGCTGGGCTTGAGCACTATAATATGCTGCTTCATTTTCATCCACAAGTGTATAGGAACCAGAACCAGTAAGGGCCTCAGGCTTCCTGGGCTCTGGTCTCCTAAGGTGCTTTGGAAGCTGACTGTTCTCAATACGCCACTTCTCTAGGCACTTAGGTTCATGTATAGCTATAGAATGTGACCCAAATTCTCTGCCACAGATATAGCACACCTTGAAGGGAGGTCTTCTTGCAAAGCATGTTTGAGACATGTCTGAAAAATCTGACTCTTGTGATACTATTGCAGGGCCTGGCCACCTTTTCTGGGATACAGCTTCTAGATGTACTAGTTTGGGAAAAATTCTGGGAAGATCTGGCACATTAGATAGTGAAATTTGCTCTAAAGGCAAGATGGTAGAGACACTATTTGGGGCTTCTTCAGCACTTGATAGAATACTACAAGTTTTGTTCACATTCTTTTTCTTGACACTTGTTTGCATGAAGGGTACGACATTTCAGGAAACTTCTCTCTCTCCTACACATAGAGAGCTTGGGAAAGTCTGTTATTCAGACTGATTGTATATCTTCACAGGCCAAAATGTATTAGGGACTTCAAAGCTGGAACACTGAACCTAATGGCTGTTTCAGTAGAGAAAGGGGGTTTCTGCGTGTTTTTCTCTTGTATTTTGCTCTTACATGACCCTGATACAAATGAAATTGTACAAATTAATAAATGTGCTCTCTCTAGTTAAGGTTACCAACCACTTACTGTATTGCACAAGATAGTTAGTTTGTTATAGATGCACACTGGTGACTAATAATTGTTTTTATTATACTCACATGGTATATGCTATATACCCCCTTCTCCTAACCTCGTGGTGTAACCTTCCCAGACTGACCCCCTCCCCTCTGAAAGTCTCCCATTTGCTGTATTCCCTTTACCCCACGCCCCTCTTTTACCTTGATGTTTAAAACCCCCACACTCACGTGGTGGGGTCTCTCTCTTCCTCCTTGGACCAGCAATAAACCACGGGTTCTGGGTCCTGGAGCAAGATTGAGCAGGCCTCTTTCCTTTCAGCACTAATCTGGGCCCACTCCTATGGGCAGAGCTAACCCAAGTTAAGACCATATCAGCACTGGGTCATAGTGTTAACCACTGGTTTATCAGAAGGCACAATTAACCTTACTAATCTGTTATATTTTTAAATACTAAGTAAAATCAAATAAATTCTTATCCACAATGATCAGCAAAACAATGTAAATCTGAAATTCTGGTCCCAGAAGATGTAAAATCATAAAGGACATGAGAGAATATGGGTTTGCACAAACTGAAGCTAATGATGTGCAAGTGGTTTGGTGTACAACCAACATGCTTTATTTTCAGTTACTGATAGAACTGGTATTTCTGGCAGTTTAAAATTTATAAGCCTTTGAAGTTAATACTTGAACATTATTTTCCTGTCTCCAGAGACATAAGAAACAGTCCCTCAGTAGGGAGATGTCAGTGTCCAATCTACAATGGGACAGTCTGAAAGGAAAGTGTTCCCAGTCAGTCTATGGGTCAATGCATGTGCTGGATGAGAGAGAAAGGGCACTGCATTTGTTTAGTTTCCAGATAGTACTAAATATATTTCAGTTTTTCAATGTCCAGTCTACCCCTGTAAACAGATAAATTTGTGCTTTATCCCTTAAATGATCATTTCTTACAACGTTTTGTGCTGGTCCTCCAAAGATCAAAAAATATATTTCAGACCATACACATGTGTGGTGGAGGCTGCTGTTTTAATTGCATGGAAAAATAAAAAACCAAACTAGCACATTGCACATATAGGTGATTGCCAAGGACAGTCTACTTTGTCTGTCAGAGAAGAAATATCTGGCTAAAGTCATCTTGCCCTTACTGAATATTCCAGACTCTATCTCAATCCTTCCAATCTTGTAGCAGATTCCTAACACACAAACATAACCACACTAGCCATCTTGGTATATTGCTTCACTTCCTGTGCTGCAATCATCCAACCTGGATCATTTTACTGCTTTTTTGCCATGTCACCATTGAAGACTTTGTTTCCACTCAAACAGCCTTCTCACTCTTATCTGTCCCACCTCTGAACCCAGTTCAGAGTGAAAGTTGACTTTCATTATCGGAAGTGCAGTGACACAGTTTTGTCATTATCTTTGAGATGACAAACTTAAACTTTGTCTGTGTCATTGAGAAGCAACTAAGCTCATTCTATTACAAATATTCTGTGGGTTATCTTAAGTACAGGGACAGTAGTGAAAAAACAAGTTGTCACAAGATTCATGTGAGCAGTCATCTTTTTGCCAGGCAAAAAAAAATGTTTAGATCTCTGTATCGACACTGCTTGCTTAAACACTCACAAACCTGCATATTTTTGGGACACTTGGGATACTTCCTTCTTTTACGAAAAATTCCTGTGAAGCTTGTATTTATTTGTAGGCAAACTGGAAAATGTGAAGACCATCAGACCCAGTCTGTGATTTGTACTGGAACAGATCTCTGTGAGCAAGTATGATGTAGTTAGCTGTTAAAAATAAAATTCTTGAGGGCCATTATACTTTGTCCATTCAAAGTTAACACCTCATCCAAAGCTGTGTTAGATAACTGCAGTCTGCTGAAAAACAAGGTGTAGTATGTGGCTGTAGTATCCTCTCAAGTCTGACGCTATAAGGTGCATATAATGTATGTTGACAGTTACACAAAACTATAGCACTGGAATTTTTAGTTCAGATACTAAAATAACAGGTTCAGCAGTATGTGAAATTTAAATGTGCAAACTAGTATTTAGGCTACTGTATTGCAAGGCTGTTTCAAAGACCGGGAGAGTTTCCAAGGAGGGTGGCCTGTTGGATGAATCCAAGTTGGGAAGTAGCCAAGTTCTTTAGGAGGATGAAGGGAATGGAGAGCCAGGGAAACATTAAAGGGTCATGAAGGCAGGGGAGATAAGGGTTATTGGCAGGTCACAGGAAGGGAGCATCAGAAAGTTCAGTAACATTGCAGGGAACTTCTGAACTTTGCAAGGTCCTATTTACGTTCTATTTATTGATTTATGTCAGAATGAAGCTTTCTCATACCTGAGAGGATTCTTAAAGCAACAGTGAACATTGAACTGCCTGCCATATGAAAAATGTTAGGTGACTAAATCTGTTGCCATTAGGAATGAATCAGTCAATAAAAGATGCTATAAACAATCTATTAACAATATAACCTATTGTTGGCTTTCCAAGCTTGCTATTGTAAATACTTCATAAGAGAATTATGCTTCCTTGTGGGGATTACACCATTTGGTCTACATTTATTCCTGCCAAGTTGACTGTTATTATTTGAAAACTTCCTATAAATTCAGTGTGAAATGAAAAGGCATATGAGCAGTTCAAATCTTCTCTCAAGCTCAGTTGTAAAGATGTGGAAGTAAATCAGGACTGGGATTTAACAATCCAAAACATAAAACTTTCTTATGTTTTTCTTTTAAAAATGTTGCAACATGTTTTAATAAAGTGGGAAGGTACAATTGATCATTGCGTATAGCTATGGGAAAACATTTGTCTCCTCTGCAATTCCACTGAGGACAATACTTAAATGCAACTTAAAGGTCACTTACAACTAGTGAAGAAATTCAGTGTAATTAGAAGCAAATGAAATACTATGGCTAGTTTAGAATCAGAATAAGAGCTTCAGTCTAGCCAAAACAGAACAGAATGATGAGAGCGCAAACAGCTCAATTTATCTTATCACTTTCTTGTCCTGAAGTGGGAAAAGGAACTCTTGCACACAGTTTTTAAACTTCACCTAATCTATTGTGACAATAACATTATTGCAACAGCAACAATAGCATTATTAACCACACCAGAAATTGCAACAACAGCATTATTAACAATACTTCACTTATGCTGCCTTCTCTTAGCTGCCATATGTGATTCAACCTATAGAAGTGGAAACTTCTTCTCTGAAACAGCCTTAGTTATGTCTTGTTTCATGTCAGTGTTGTAACTTGGAAGCAAAGTTGACACATAAGTTTCTTATTTCCTGTATGCAGCCCATTTCTGAAGAGCGACCCTCTCTGTTTTTCATCTCTCTTGATTCTCTCATGTAAACAATTCCTCAAAAACCATTATAAAGTCATATTATAAGCCTGGATTCCTTGACTGAATTGAACAAAACATACTTGTGTTAGCCGCGGGATTAAACTGGCTGTTTCCAATGAATTCTCAACACTACTGCTTTTGACTTAGCTAGAATTCCACATGGAGACCTCCCAGCTATAAAAAAAGCAGAGTTTACCTTATGGAAGAACACAGCGCATGTAGCTTCCTACTACCAGAACATAGCCACGCTTCTTCAATGGACAAATACAGGAACAGCTGTGATTTTGTGCAGTTTGTGGATGCTGACTGTTACCACAGCCTTTCCATGTGTAGCTGTATCAGACTGTGTATTTAATCTATAGGGTTGGTTTTCTGTCACTGTTCTAATCTGCTAGCATAGAAAGAAAAATCATTGCACCAAATAAAAGCAGAGCTAAAACAAAGGTCACAGAGGTTTCAAGCTTACATGTCAAAAATACCCCAAGAAGCTCTTATACGTCTTTGACTCCATCTAAAAGCAGAGATGATTTCCAGGAAGGCCATAAACAAGCAAAGTAAGCAGTGGGAACCAATTACTTCACTATTTTTTTAAGTGCTTGATAAAACTGAGAATAATTTATATGGAGTACTTGATTCAGGTGACAGTGGCTTAAATTCAGAAGGTTCTTTGGAGAGGTCATCTATTGTAGAGTGCTTACAAAAATCAGGACTCCCATAACAGAGTTATGAGAATGTCTGCATGGGTTGATCTGCTTGAGGGAGAGGATGAAAGGCTACAGAGACACATTAATGAAGTGGAAAACATATGGGTCCAAAATGATGGCAAATACAAAAGCCTGGCAAAAGCTCAGCTACATATCAGGTTGTCAGTGCCAAAAAAAGAATAGACTAATTTTAGCTCGCAGAAAGGAACTGGTTCATTCAATATCTTGGATTCAAGAACTCTTGGTTGTGTGATCCCTTGTTTACATAAAACCCCACTTCACTCTGAGATTTCCCTTTGTTTTCCCTTTCTTCAATACTACGCACTATGTTGTATACTTATTCTGCCTGTCCAGCATGCAGTGCTTAGAACAATAAGCTTTCTGTTTCTGACACCATATTATTGTGTGGGTCATTTAATATAGGTGATTTATGTACACTGGATTAAGTTCACAAGTATCCTAAAAGAAAAGATTTTACTTGTAATACCTAACTTTACCATTATATAAATTGGAAATGTCTCAAATAGCTTTAAGTGAGAAGCAACAAGCAAAAGCTTCTTGTACTTCAAGGCACCCAGAGATCCTTGTTTTTCAGTCTGGGCTGGACTGTGTAAACAGACAAAGGAGAAAAATCAGTATAAGAGGATATAAGATATAGAGAGATGAAGTAAGTGATCTGCCAAGCATAACACTGCAAGTCTGAAAAAGAAAGAAATTCAATCTAGATTTTCTAGCACCCCAATACTGAGTCCATCCAGTCACAGGATTTTCTAAGGCTGTTCCCTAATTTTACAGTTAAGATAAAAGTAAGTTTTCTTCCTCTGCTTTCCTGAGTTCTCATTATATCTACATATTAAGAGGAGTCAGAAAGGACCTAACTGACACCCTCTGTTGAGTGCCAGAAAACATTGCTCCAGCATTGCTGGAGCTCCAAGCATTGCTCTTTCCAAATAAAATGTTTTCTATGAGGCTTCCCATTAGTCTTTAAGGGAAAGCAAATGAAATTAAACCAGTATCTTGAGCTTTATTTTTTCTTGTGCTAAATGTTTTATATTGCTCAATTATAAATCATTTTAGGAATCCGTTAAGACAAAGTACTCAAACATAAGCTGGACAAAAATATTGGACAATTTGTAGTATCGTACTGTTGGATCTGTTTTTCACTGAAAGATAAAAGGAAAAAGCAAAAAAATTTTTTTGTTTCCAAAAATATTTTTAGCAAATTAACCACATATTAAAAACCTCACATTTTTCCAGCTCAGCACTACATTGTCTCCACAGTTTCTGGCGGAAGGAATCTTCTTTGGTTAGTCCTAGAGACTAATAATTTCCTTCAGTCATATGAAAATAATAATCTATTATTTTATGGAACTTAAATAAATACCACTGAGAAAATTCAAAGTTTACTATGTCAAGATGCTTCATCTTCTCACAGCTGAGTATGATCCATGCTTTTATGCATCCTCCTCTCTCAAGAAACCAGTTGCAAGCTCCAGACATCCAAATATTGACACATACCTCACTTCTGTCAGCTTCAAGACTTTGTTAGTCTATAACATCTAGTACCACAGCAGCCTGGCTTAAATGTCTTAGGAGCAATACACACCCAGAAACATCCAAGTGTGGAGCTTGTTCTAGCAGAGGATCAGGTGCTCACAGACCTTTCCCCCATGTCATCTGCAGCCCAGAGGGTGCTGATTATGCCTTTGTTTAAAGTGGATACAGCCCAACAGGAGGACAGAACAAGAATACTCAAAACCAAACATGCCAAGTTAAAAAGCCATTGTGTTCTGATATTTGCAAACAGGCTAGAACTGTCTGGGAACCTTCTAGTGAACATTTTTCCCACTGTTTAAAGTGTTGGATAGACAAAACTGGAAGTTTCCTCAAAGATGTACTCATTATGACTTACACAAGAGAGAAATTGTGGGTGTCTCTTGAGACTGTGTCTGTGTGTGTGTGCGCGCAAAGGTCCATTACAATATAAGACAAGGAAAATACGTATCCCAGAGGTTTCTATACAATTCTTGTACAGAACTATTTAAGGTGTAATAAGACAATCAATCTAGTCAATGCTTTTTGCAATTTTCCTCTGATCAGTAAAATGACCAGGTCTTTCTTTGGATCTGACTACCTTCCTACCTAAAAGTTTATGGGTCAATCAAAAATTCCCTGGTATCAACAGCAGCCAGCATACACTTGGCATTTAAGTAGACCCTATATACAATTATGCTGTAATTAGATTCATTTTACTTAATTTGCTCTACTTAAGTTTGTGACTCTGTTACCAGAGAAAGCTGGTGACTGGTTCTAGAGACCCAGTAGTTCTTTCATGTTACTATGTTGTCTGCCCAGACATAAGAAATAATTCCTTTGATTTGACTGAAATCCTAACATTATATGAAGAAACTATGACTGCTTCTAGATAAAATACATAGAAAAAAATGAAATATTTTAAATTAAAAACATGTTTTTAGACTTTTAAGATTCAAAAAAAGTTTTAAAATTCAAATTCAGTAATACCATTTTTTCACATCTCAGATATCCTTTATGCTCTACAAACAGTATTGTTGGTTTTCATAGTTTACTTAGTGATGCTTTACAACTTATGAAAGTAAAGATTACCTTTGTTTTACTCATAATTATTTAATACACTCATCTCATATTCTAAAGGAATAATATTACTGCCTCCACACTTACTCTTGGGCAAAAATCAGCAGAAATATCCTCAGTGTGGGTGACAACGGGGATACTTACATATCATATTCTTAATCATCTTCAGTTACTAGCACAGATCTGTGGTATTTACCCTGCAAATCCCAGCTGGTATGAGATATGCATGAAATAATGAACAGATCAGGTTTGTTAACCCTGCCCACAGCATGGAAGTACGAGAGAAAGCGGGCATAGAAGCTCTCAGTGGTTACAGAGCTCAACATGAGCTACCTGTACTTTCTTGCTCAAGTATCTTTGTTCAGCATTTCCATTTCTGGAACTCATATGCACAGAATCAGGGTTTTTCCCCCAAGATCTGGATTATATTCAATTATTTCAAGAAAGTAGGCTTAGCCATAGGGAGAAAACAATAGGTGGATGGATGGATACATATTCAGTTATGAGTCTGAAACAAAAAGAATAGAAGCCAAGAATGTCGGCTTGTACAAACTGACACAAGTCAGTGAAAATCAGAAGAAGGATGACACTGCACATGTGCTGAGAGCCTGTCCCTGGATGTGTAAAGTGATTCAGTGATGTAAAGACACTACTCCCAATAATATGCACTAACACAGTTACATTTACTACAGGAGAAAGTAATCAAAAGGGGTAGATGTTCTTTTATTTTACATTTTAAATCGATCTTAATAGATTCATTTCTCTGAATAGGAAAAAAGTGTTTCTGCTGATAAATGATTCCATAACTAAGGCTTTTGGTACTTTTGTTATGAACAGGATACACAGATAGATAATCAGATTATCACGGAAATTACTAAACTCAGCAAGATAGACCAGTTACTAAAATATGAAAACTAAATCATGAGCAGATAGACACAAAAGCAGGAGAGAAAGTGTGGGAATCTAGAGCAGAAGATGAAGTTATCTTAAGTGGAAAATATCTAGAAAAGCAAAACTCTGAACATTCCAATTATTTTGTGAAATGTTGGAACTCCTAACAAGACATTATTAAATACTCATTGTTGTATTTCACATATAATGCACATTCTAATATTTTGCAGAACACTCATGACGCAGTTATAGAAAAGAGGAAGGGCTGCCTACTAAATCTGTTACAGAAAGCAGTATCCTAGGAGAGCTATCAAAACATTCACCATGTCCACCAAGAGCCTTAACAGCACTACAGTACTCATTCTGAAGGCTCTTGTTCATAAAAAATCTTAAAAAACCATCATTCTTCTACATTACTATTTTTCTCCTTCAGATTAAATCAACAGTGATTTACAACTGGTGTGAAAGGACATGATGGATAAAGGTCATAAAGTTTCACCTGGTACCCCTGGGTCCTTATGATTATGCAACTTGTCATTTTAAATGATTATCTTTTTCTCACTTTGTATTTGAAGCATTGGTCCATATTGTCCTGTTTTCTGTCTCCCAGTTCCCTAGTGAACAGGATTAAATTCCATGTGCCAACAAAAATACATATGGAATATAAGGCTGAAATATCCCCAGATAAGGTGACTTAAAAAGAGACATATCTGAGCTCCCTACTGTGTAGCCATAATTTCACCTGTTTATAAACCAGTGCATTCTATTATAAATCACTGTCCTACTCAGTTAAGTAAATAGAAAAGTAAATTTTAGTAAAATACATAAATTTGTAATTAAGGAAATGGTATTAGTTTGTAACTTGAGCAGTCAGTTCAATTACTGTACCTCAACAATATATTTTGCAGTAAGCTTTAAGATAAACCACTTGGGGCAGCAAAGTTTTCTGTTTCTATTTCGCTTTCCAAAGAAAACAAAACAAAGCAAAAAAACCCGGCTTTTTAGTAAACCTTTTTGTTATTGTTATGCACCACATATTTTCCCGGAACAGAAATGAAAGAGACAATTTGTTATATAGGACAATCAGCAATTATGTACCAGGTAGGGCTGTCTTTTACAGAGAGTAACTTTTCTGCCTTTCAATATCCACATTGTTGACCATGAGTACTGCAACTGTATTCTGCCCCTTAAAACACATACATAAATGAACTCAGTCTACTCCCCTAACAGAGCCAGGAACCAAGAAGTCAGAACGTCTGACCTGGAAAATGCCCACGCACCATTTTTGCCAGGCCAGGCAAAGCTCTGCAGAAGCAAAATCGTGAGAGCATTATCTTCACAGTAAGCACTACAACGCATGAATGTATTACCAGCTAGCTGGTCGAAGGGTAGAAAGTCATGCAAATCTTTGTTGATTGACCTTTCTGCTTATTTAGAACTGGGCCCCTGACCTCTACAGGAATCTGACCATCTGGTACTCAGGGAAAGCACTGTTTTAGTTGGATGAGGACAGGACACAGGACTGCATTATTTAAACCTTGGCTGACTAAGGGTCAGGCCAGGCATGCTGTCAGTACCATATGTTCACAGGGAAATCAGGTGAGAATTAGCAAAACTGGGTTGGGAGCTTAGAGCACCCCGTGCCTGTTAGCCAGGCAGAAGAGTGGCTTGGACTTCTGGAAAGAAGGAAAAACACGGCTCCTCCTCATCCAACCATTCTTCCACCGTATTGCTCAAAAAACAAGAGTTCATAGGTTTATTCAGATCCGAGGCTGCAGAGACGGTGGATGGCCTCTAATTTTTCATGTCCTCCTAAACACCTATTACCTTCGCTTGGATCAAAATTCTCTCATGTCCCCTAAGGCTGGGTTTCTGTGCTGTCGGCACTGCGCTGGACGCACTTGCACCGGAAGGAGGGAGTGAGGGAAAGCGGGAAGGAGAGGAGGTGGGAAGGCGCTCCCAGGCACGCGGCCAGGCCCCACCGTTACCACGGCAACACTGCACCGCGTGCGCACCGCTGCCACCGGCGCGGCCANCTCTGCATCTTCGCACAGGGACCCCTTTCTGAATCCCTTTCCCCTCTTGCCTAGGTGAGAAGGGACAAATGGCGTCGTTGTGAAGGCACCATAGAAGGATAAGCATGAGGAATCCTAAACCCATCTCCCACGTAGGCATTCTTCTCATTCAAAAATTCACACTTTTCAGCCAGACTGTTCTCAACACTTTTCCAAATTTAATTTTTGCAAGCTTCATATTTTCCTTGGAATTAATTCTTACAGAAACAGTGATAAATAATTGCTACAAGAAAACAGCGCTGGTTCAAACATTCCCATGGCAAGTGTTCTCTGGTTGCAGTGCCAAGAGCAAGCCAGCAGGGCCGCTTTCATGCTGCCCCTTTCTGCAGAACAAACTTCAGTTGTCGCTTAGTGAAAACTTAAAATGCACAACAGGCATCGTTTGCACAGGGTCATGCCAAGAGCAAGTGTTCTAAGCAACGGAGATCTGCAAACAAATTCTAGTGCCCGTTTGAAATTTTCAGTGTGCCTGGTGTACTGGTAAGGCTGGTTGTGAAGCAAGCCTGTGAAACGGGCTTTTACAACATCACATCTTCAACCAGGTGAATTCCCAGGGCTGAGACCCAAAATAATGTTTACAAAAAGCTCTCAGAGAAGTAAAATCAGGTTGTCTGATTAGAACACATTGCATTGCAAAACATCAGTGTGCAAAGAAGGAAAGTGATAGCAGGCAAGGCCTTTTGACACTGTAGCACCAGTAATCCAGGCAGTTATTTCAGATTCATGCTGTGTATGACAAATGGTCTTCATTAAATGAGTATAACCTGGGTTAAAAGCAAATGACATTTAACCTGCATTTTGCCTTATGGGTTAAACGCAATTTGTATTGCACTAAATTTAATGTCAGCATGACACAGAGCTCCCACCTTCTGACAGAATTAAGATGCAGACGCTCTTTTTAGCATTATTTGCAGAATGCTTTGATGCCATGAAAAATACAAGAAAAATTATTTCAGCTTCACTGATTCTATCACCTAAGACTGTTAGTTTCAAGTTATTTGAGGTTACAAAACTGATTTTTCTATGTGACATAAACAAATACTGAAGAATAATAGTGCAGTTACAGAGTAAAAATCTAGGAAGTGCTAAGATTAAAAGTTATCTTTTGCCTTACATATCTAACAGGAAATTTATAAACAGGAATAAAAGTATGTTTGCATATTGTAAACACCTACATTGACCTATGTGTCTTAAGAAAATAAATATTTTTCTCTATTGTATGATTTTAGGTGGTAGACATGTGAGGCTGTTTCCACATGAGCTGTCTCAGATGACAACTCAAAGGTCTAAAAATAGAAAGAGAAGTAATCATAGTACAAGATTTTGGAAAAAGACCTCAACATCTTGCTAATTATTTTTTTTAATTAATAAAAGTGTTTTCAGATCATTAGAAATGAGAAACAAACTAAACAATACTTCTACTCCAATTTAAAAGCCCACCCCAAATCCTTAACAAAGTTCTCATCAAGGTGATGGAATACATTTTCTGTTACAAGTACCATCAGTAAAATAGATTGATTTTTAATAAGTTAGTATGTATATAAAACTTGGTAATTTTTACATAAATTCATACCAATAATATATTAAAAATTGGTTAAAAAGTTCCAACTGAATTCCTGATTTGCATATTATGTATGTATGTACATATACTTGTAGATGTTTAGGTATTTGAAAAAGCAAAGACAGACAACCCTGAAAAATGTTTGGTATATTACATATGCCGTACATGTGGTTTACTGAAGCTGACTGGTACAGATCTCTGTGTTATTTAAAAATTAAATGGTAGTACAAAATTTTATTTAATTTCTCCTGGTTTGTATCTTTTCCATACTCTATTATCAACTCCTGCTGACTAGATAGAATGCAAACAAAAAACACAGGAACTGGTTTTAAAGAAAGAAGAGCAGCAGAAATTAATTGCTTTCTACCGTGTATCTTCTTCGAGCCAGACCCTATCACATTATGGACAAGGTACTCCCTAGAACTGGCTTTATGATATGAAATAATTTACATTTCTTGTACATGTGCAATTAGGGCACCCTGGAAAGGTCATAGAGAAGCCATGGGAAACTTATCATAGGATATCAATGTGTCTGATAATTTCCCAAAGGGCTGAGACAAACATCAATAAAAATATTTGTATCCCAGCAAGACAGGAACAGCTTTGATATAATTACTTTGCACATATTTTTGTAACCATCATTCCGAATAATAACCCTTCTGCTTCTGCTGCTCTATTTTGCTTCCTCCAAAACTCTGGGTGGGATCCTATCTGAAGGTCAGCTTGGAAGCAGCAGAGGAACAATAAACAAACCAAGGGTATGAGAAATGCCTTAAAAAGTAGCTTGGATGGAATAAAGGTGAGAGGTCATCAATTGCTAGGACTTCTTTATTTTTACTGTTTATTATAGCTCATTTGCTCATGGAGAGAAAACAAATGAGGGAAGTCCATGTCATTATACATTATTTTTACTTTCCAGCTTGCTTTTTTGAAAGTTTGGAAATGTTTGTTATATGTCTTTCTCATTACCAGTATTTCTTTTCTCTTGTGTGTGAAGCAGTAATATTAGCTCCATTGAAGATTTTCCTATGACAACATGTTTTGGTAACTGAAGATTTAAGAACTTGACTATTCAGCCTATGAAATCAGACTGTTTAATATGATTTAGTTGTTGAGAAGGCATTACTTAGGAGACCGATGTATTTATTTTTTTCACATTGCCTTGTTAGATGCCACCCTTTGGCTTTACTCTACAGATTAGCATGCAGATCTTACCTCAGAGCATATCTTCAAAGCATATTGTCAAAGCATCTGAAAAAATGTCAGTAAAATAATTAATCTATTTTTCTTTCCTGAAGAAGAGAAAGGTTACACTGAGGCTGAAAGGAACATGTGCCTTGTTTTCATTACCGTTTCCAACAGACAACCAGAAGACAGAAAAATTAAGTTGCAGCTAAGAACACAGTTCAAACGTGTACAACCAGATTTCCCTTTGAAGCTGGAAGTTTTCCCAGAAAGATGGATATGGCTGCAGCTGAAGCAACAATCATTTTTCATGAACTGAAATACTGCCACACATTCCAAGGCTGGACTACTCCAAGCAAATTACACAGTGTTAATGACATTTCCCTGTGTGACCACCTGAAAATACCAAGTGTTTTTTTCCCCAGAACTGTTTATCTCACAATTATTCTCCTACAATACCTTTGATAATACTTATCAGCAGCAAAGATTGGTGGGAAAAATGTCAGCTGCTCTGAATTAGTGTCTTAAACAAACGAAAGAGAAATTCTGAGAAAGAATTTTGAAGCTCCAAAATGAAGAGGAAGGACCCTTGTGTTTGGACAGAAAAAGAACAAACCCAGTATTTAGAAGAAGTAATGGAAGAATAAGTGGCAGCATGAAGACTGTAAAACAATTAACATCTCAAAAAAAAAAAAATTCCCAGAAAGAACAATATTAATTAGCACATTGAACTTCTCTCTCTTGTCAAAAAGGTTTGATTTAATAACCAAATCATTGGTTATTAAAGACATCTATGTGTGAACTATTCCTGTCAATGGTTGTGCAGTGCTGTAGCCATTAGTCTTACATTTCTCAGTCCATCACAAAAGATGCACATTATATTGCTCTGGACACTGCTATTAGTTTATGCTCCCTCTTCAGGACTGTTGTTGCAGGATGTAGTAGCCACATTTATTGGCCTGCCTTCCTAGAGCACAGCCCGAGAATCATCACTCCACACACACCAAAGCTCTCTGCTGTGAGTTTCCTCCCCTGACTGCCAAGAATATCAGAGGAATTGGATTTGCAGAAACCCCAACTCCTTGCCTCCAGCTCAGGGCAGCCCAGGGCTCCTTTATACAGACTATACATTTCTTCCAGCCCCCTTGGAGTGGCTGACTCATTGCAGCCTTGCCTCACACAGTCTGCCATTTCACACTCTTTCCCTTCCTACTACATCCCACATAGGCAGCCACCATTGCGAAAAGCCAAGGGCTGGAATCGCCTTTTCTCCAGTGCAGCCCCCTTTCTCTATCACTGTGTCCAGCCATCAGTGAGCTTGTGCCCCAAGCATCAATACATAGATGCAAATTGGAACAATACTGCATCAGCTGCAGGGCAGTCTAGCTACATATACACAGTATACTTCTAGATGAGAAAATTTTCTTGCAACAGATGTTCCCCATTCCAATCACTCATATTACTGCTGCCTGGATGCTCTTTTTTTTCACATATCTTTTGTACACAGCATACACTTTTCATTTCATAAGCATCTTTCACATCAAGAAGATAATAGGTAATGAAGGCTTCCAATAAAGCAGAAAAAGCTTAAAAGCAGCAACAACAAAAAGAAAAAAAAAAGAGGCTGAACTGTACGAAGTTAAGTGTAAGATCATTTTAAACAAGAAGAAGTAAATTACCAGAGGAGAAACTGTTAACATGCATTTAGTTCTTCAACCCCTCAAATCTCCATATCAAGCCCACCTGACTTCAGTAAAGACAGGCTTTAGGCTAGCTGCAGAATTAGTTGGATGAAATACTATGGCCATGTTACACAGTAGGTCAAACTAACAATCTGTTGATCCCTTCTGGCTCTAAAATCTATGAGTTAAGTAATTCTTCTTAAGTGGCTCCCTCAGGGAGTTGAGCCCTCTGTGACTTAAATCCCTACCATTTCTTTTTGCATTTCCATACTAAAGATTTTTATTTTTTTAATCTAGCAGCCTTTTTTCTTCCTATTTCATCCCAGTAGCCCCACCAAAATGGATCTCCATGTGGAAGAGCTGCAAGTGATCCCCTATCCTCTGTCTTTTTCCCTCCATTAACTGCACTGGAAATAAATAAGCCAGAAATAATGTTAGCAGAAAGGACTGATTTCCAGTTCTTCCTTAAAAATCCCTCACAAGCAAGATCCAGAATTTAATTATAGCCAAAAAAAGTCAAGAACTGCACTTAGATCAGTTTTTACCCCATACTTCTAAGCCAAGATGTCACTAAAACAGCTGCATGTTATAAATGGAACACAGACTTTAAAATCTCTCTGCACTTAACCAAAGACTGAAGAAAGTCAGAGGTTCTCCAGTCTTCAGATGGGTCTGAAAATACTCGAAGGCCTCCTATGTGCAGTTTGTCAATGTATCAGGTGCCAAACATGTAAAATAACCACTGAGACCTCTCCTGTAAACCAGGATTTATGTTCTGAAAGAGACCAAGCAAAGTCTTGGTGTGAGAAGCAGAGTGGCCACTTTGCATGATCAGCAGCCCCTTTGTATTAATAACAATTGAAAGGATCTGTCACTGTAACATTGGTCACTATCTCTGTTTCTTCTATCTGCTTCCTCTTTCCCATATTGAAATCTTCCTTTCTTTTACTTTTTAAAATTTTTGTACTCTTTATCCTCCTAGCAATTGACTTTGCTAATGTTTTGTTCTGTGGCAAACCTGCCAGTGCCAACTTCCTTTATCATCTTTCTCTTTTCCTCCAGTTTGATTTGTCTCTCATTTCACTTTTCAGCATGCTCACCCTTTGTCTTCATCGTCCTGCTGCACTGTTTGAGCCTTCTCTCTCTCCTTTCTAAGCTGCTTACCTACTTCAGTCATATGTTCATATGCCCAAACAACTACTCCTATCATCCATCTTTGTCCATGATACTCTTTCAATTGCTTGTTTTATGCATGTCCATATACAGATTTTCTATTCAAGTTATGTGAGTAACTTGTAGCTGCAAGCACTGTGTTCATCTTCTAATTTGCTCATGTGAAAAACAGTTCCAGTTTTCCTCCAGTATTTCTTGTACTTCCTCCAAATTATCTTCTAGATTTCCCTCAGCCTCTCTAGATACCACCACAGCCTTCAAGTTCTCTAGCCTATCCTTCTCATTATTTTGTAGCCAGTTTTTGCTTCTGAAGAAGAGCAGAGGAGTTGAAGACAAAGCATGGGAGCCATTTCAAATTGCTGTCACCTGGTGAAGTCATCCTTCCTGTTACCGGGAAGCAGGAGCAGCAGGCACACCCCTCTTCGCAGCCTGATCAGGGGAAAAGAGCAACTTGACAATTTGGCTAATCACCAAATTGTATCTCTTAGCTGTCTGTCTGCGTATCAAACTATGCACCTCACCTCACATTCCCTAAGCTCAGAGGATTTCCTCAGCCCTTCCAAGTCTTGTATGATGCAAGCATGCCAGACAAACATTTAGCCCTCAAATGTACTTATGCAGTCTCTTGTTTTCCCCTTGTGTGGCTCTGAAGGGTTATGAAAATAAGAGGCCAAACAAATTCATGCCAGCAGTAATTCCAGCCCCACCCTGCAGATTGGGCAGACACCACATGGCCCAAGGAACAGCCAAATTTCCTGATTACATTTAAATAAACGTTGACAGTTGAAAAGAATGCTCTGTTTCCCCCAGTTTTCACTCTTCTCATGTTCTTTCACTGCAGGGGGCTATCAGCACCTTGGCTAACTTGGCTGCAGTGTGACATGAAGAGCCTTCACTCTGAAGGAACAAAAAGTTCCTTTCAAAACTTGAAAATACCCACGTAACAAAGCAACATTGGTAAACAGGATTTCAGCAAGGATTACAATACTTAATGATTTTGGGGGTTAAGAAAAGGCACAGATGAGGTGGAAGAACGAATTGCTTTTCCAAATAGTTTTAAGTTCAGTGTTTGCCAAGAGCTGCAGGAGGCAGACACAAACAGAAATATTAATAACAAGAAAATAGAGGATTTAGAACAGTATTTCACTTAATTTTGTAGGCAATTTGGGTATTTTGTTTGTTTGCTCTGCCTTTTTTCTGTACTTGGCTGAGGGTACCTGTGGTATTATCTAGACACACCAGACAGGAATTTACAGTTGCCTCTTACTGAATTGTTCACAAGCTGTATGAACAGCACATTTCCTGTAGTTCTTCTCATCCTTAGTTCTACAGCAGACTTCTATGCTCTGCTTTTGGCTGTATGTTAACAGGACTTTTTGGTGTTACCAGAATTAGCAGAATTTCATAAGCCTTTAGAAGAGAAATTTTTGTTACCTGAAAACTTGTTCAGAAAATAAAAAGGACATTTCGTATATATATGAAACCAATTCTTTTTAAGGAAATAATTAGGGGAAAAATCAAATTTATTCTCAATCCTTTTGTTTTCTGAAAACTGAGAATATGAGTTATTTGCTCAGCCATTTCTCTTTAATTTCACTGTGCTCTGTGGTTTGCAAAGATAAATACAGATTAAAGAGGGCATATGTGGTTATTTTTAATGAACATTGCATGGTCAAATAATTTAGAAAAGTTTACAATTATTGGAAATACAGCTGATTTTTTTTCCAAATCCCATCTCCATAGTTTATTTTACATTTTTTGTTAATAGCAAATGCTGAATTTGCTTTTTTATTTAACTGTGTTACAGAAGTAACTTGAAATGTAGTTCAGACCTCACTGAGGGCCTTCTTGATGCTGCCTATGTTACAAAGAACAAAAATGTTAACAAACACTGTAATAGGTAGCTGTCAGCTGCAAAAATGCTGTGACACATTTGCATTTTCAACTTCAGTGTTTTTAAAGGTCAGAATGGGGCTTATGTTGTTATTCACTTGGCATCAGTTATAATATCAGTACAATATGATTAAAAGTTTTGAGTCTATTGATAAAATGTGAGACTGCTAAAGATAGTGTATAAGTTTGGCAGCTTTGGATATACATTAAAGCTACGCTACTTGTATCATCCTTTTATACTTGTTTTTTCCTTTTCACCTCTCCTAATTCTCTTTGCAGGTATTGCCAGTAGCAGACTTGCAGATTTGCCTTGAAGATGCTTAATGATGTTGTTGTAAGTATCAAGGTTTCATGGAGAACAGTGCTGTTTGACTATCATATCCTCCTTGCAGGTGGCAAGACAGCAAACATCAGGAAATCAAGTGTTACAAACATAACATATTTCTCCATATATTTCCTGCTTTACTATTCGTCAGTAGTGGATCTGTACCACTGATTGTGTCACAGAAGGCAAGACAATGCTGGCTCTGCAAGGACCTATCCAGTCTCCTTGGGTTATTATCTTTGGGCAAAATGCAGTTTATGCAGAGTGTAGTTTAGGCTTGGACTGGGTTTATCTCACTAAAGAGCCAGATTTGTTGTCTCTGCACAACACACACCAGACCAGTACTGTGGAACCCCCTGAAACTGCATCCAAAGGGCTCTTCTTCGCCAGCATGATTCCAGAAGATTTTATGCACTTGTGTTCATCTTGCCATATCAGGCATCATCTGGCTCCTACTGTGCTGCAGAGCACTCTGGATTCCTAGAAAGCTTGTTGGCTCTGTTGAAATGTGGCGCACTTAGAGATCAGTTAAGGTCGGGTGCTGTGTATGAATGAGTGCACTCCTCCTCCAATTTGGAGTGTCAAGGGGTTACAGTGAAGCGAAACTCCTAGGTCTGGCTGGTCTTGTGAGAACTGGTTCCATGACTGCTCCTGGTACTTGCATCATTCATGTTTTTCTGCTATGTTTGTTTCTTTCCATCAGATAATGGAGAACTCACCATAATTTTTGTCTGGAGAACTGCCATTAAAAACTATTTCAAAGTGCTGTAATGCAAAATGCGCTCATGCCAGAGAATGGTTTCTTTGTTTTAGGGAAATGGTGTTACTGAAGGTCAGACTAAGAGGTCAGAAATCCCAGTAAAAATTAGCATGGTGCAGGAAAAGTATTGAACCTACTTGTCCCATCAGTGTCCTAGCACAAGGACTTAACCTGTTGTTCTCAAAATACATTGACAGTTACTGGGAGAGAAGGACTCTATAGCCTGGAGGTGAACAGGACCAGCTTCTGTGACAAAGCAGCATCAGGCCAGGGGAGAGCCCAGCCATCTCAGTATTTCCTGGCTGGCTGAGCAAGTAGCTCTTCTTCACCTCAGAATGTTCAAACCGTAACTCCCGTGACCTGAGGAAGATATCAGATCTGCATGCTGCATATCACTGAATGCTCTGGACACTTCAGTAATGATTAAAAGCACTGCCATTGAAATTCACTGTCTCAAAAACTTCTGAACTACTTGCATGAATTGTTTCCTTGATGGGCAGTCTATATGACTTTGGAAAAGAGTGGCAGAAAAAAAAGAAATGAAAAAAATCACTAAGTGCAGTTGATCTGAAGAATGCACACTTTTTTGCTTTTTTTGTTCAACAGACAGTAAAAATACCTTTTTTACACAATATAATTAATGTTTAATTGGTTTGGTGTCCATTACCTTGTTTCTCGCATGAATATTCCTGCCACCGTATTCTTAAGCCTAAATGTAATAACTTCACAATCACTGTTCACAGGCCTCTCTAATGTATACCACAGATAATGAAATTTACTTTTGCACATTTTGTGAACAAAGACAAAACCCCATCCTTTTTAAAGTTCAGTCACTGAACTCTTGCAAGGTGCTTTGGAGGAGTTCTGTTTCAAAAGAATGTTACAAAAAATGTGAGAGCTTCTACACTGGCATAACATGAGAAGACCCTACAGAAATTGAAATGCCAGACTAGTGAGCTGGAATTTGCCTGTGTTGCTAGCTGGGAAGGGAGCAGGGGGAAGAACAGCACACATTCCTACTCCAGAAGGAAAAACCTGGTTGTGACTCAGACAGGGTAGAATTTTTTCCAAGAACAGTTCATCCTAGTGAAACTAAGACACTCAGGTCATGTTGCCAAGGTCATTGACATTTTCATTTATCTGATCCTTAAAGGGAAATTACCAAGTTAAAAGCTGTGGGTTATATCCTCCATAAGGCAAACTGTTGCACTCCACTGGAGACACTTAATGAATGGCACTCTGGGTTTCATACTGTTTCTTAGGTGTTACTTTCTCATGTTATTTCAGTTTTGTGTTACGTCCAGTTTTCGTAATCTTTTCACAGTTGTTTTCTGACTTTTCACAGTTTAGCTTCCCTATATGTAATCTATAGCTGCATGGTCATAAACAGAATAGTGGAATGAAAACTTGATTGAAATCAAAACCAGTGTAATGAACGTGCTGCGATAGTGTCTAAAGCAACACTGGATCATAACTCCCTGCCACTTTATTTCTCCTACCTCCCCCATTCCCAATCAGGTCTTGTTAAATGTCTGCCTTTTTCCTTCTTTCATGTACTCTCTGATAAAAAGGAGCTGTCTAAGCCTCAGAATTAAGCATCATATTTATTAAATGCTGAGACCATGATCTCTCTATAGAATAAGCTGCACAAAACTCATCATCCTTGCTTTTACAAAGGGCAACTCCTTGCTGGAGGCAAGAATTTGAAAATAAATTCTTGCTCTAGATAGTGCCATTTTTGGTTATCTCAGTTTGATGAATTACATCCATAGTTTGAAATTGTGTGATTTAACTCTAGCACAATATCACTGCTGAGCTCTTCTTACTTGTCTTCTGAGTGGACAAGCACTCCTTGCTGGCCATTAAGGGAGATATAAGAGTAGTCCCAGATTCACTGGGCATAAATGAGACCAAAGGTCAGCCTTTCTTTCTCCCTATTGCTTCAGCATTTTGCAGGCGTACAGTGAACCAACAGGCCAGATTGAGCAGAATAGAGAGATCAGAAGTTATTTAATCTTTAGTAAAAGCAGTGATTCTCACACACTCAGATAGGCATGGCTTTAAGAGCAACATCTCTCTCCAACAAGAGTTTTCCACTTGTACCTTTTGTATTTAATCCTCACCCAAATTGTGAACTTGACAGGACATGTCTTCTCTCTGCTATGACCAGGGTCTGCAGGAACCTGTTTCTCGCTTGAAACTTGTGGATGACAGTGATATGATGCCATTAGTAAAATATTAAATGGCTGTCAATGAGGAGAAACCTCCTGCGCAATTGTCTGCCTAACCAGATCTGTGAAATCTGATGTCCCTTTGATGAGGTTCTCTGGAAGTGTAATCCTCCCAGGAATCACAGGGGACTCTGGCATATACAGTGACATTACAGAGAGTGTCAAAAATACAAACATATTCCACATTATAAACAGATCAAAAGAGTGATTATTCTCTGTGTCTTTGAGTAATTTATCTTACAGAGTGCAGCATGATAGTTCCTGGCAATACTACTCAAGGAAAAGTTTTGTGTAGGTTATCACTCCATCTTCTCATCAAGAATTGTGTCCAGATTTCCTCAACCACATAAAGCCAGTCAGTCAGAAGCCACTGTCATTTTATGCTGACCTCAGCATTGCTTAACAAAACATTTTCCTGTTTTGGAAAACACTTGTCTATTCAAAGTACAAACACAGATCCTAGTAGTCCCTTCAAGCAGCCTTCCTGTGAAAAGAGTACTCAAGAGAAAAGTACTGAAGGTTCACCGACAACTGTATTTAGAAAACAGTAACTAATCAGATGGGAAAACCACATATTTCAGCACATTACTCTATGGAAGATTTCTTTGTTACAGAAGAATTACTAAATCAAACTGTTGATTACTAAGACAAAGACTTCCTTTATTACTAAATATTCTCCTTAATAAAATTACATATAAATCTACATGAAATACAAACTGTATCAGAATTTATCTACACCCTCTGCGTATCCCTAAAAAATTCAATAAATTCTTGTCTGAATTTATTGAAAGGCATGTCCATTAAGCAGTCAATTTTTGTTGTTCCCCTGGGAGACTGCTTGCAGCAAATTTTACTGTATTTCCTTTCCTCCTGGTATTGACTTATAATAAAAGAAAAACATTTTTTCCCTGTTTAATGCATTTTCCAAAATTACAACAGTATCCATCCACTTCAAACAATTTCTAACAAAGGCCTGGTACAGCTGGATAAACAAAACGATTTTACATATATTTCATTGTGCCTTTTTAAACTTTTTTATTGTGAAATATTAGAGCAAAACTTCTTGCCATTACCGAGATAAATAATGATTTACATGTTTAAGCTGAGGTGTAGGTGTTTTAACTGTGAAAGTTAAGAAAAACATCCCAGTGCAATGAACTTGCAACCTCACATGAAAATAGGGCATTAGTGTGCAGCAAGGATATCTCTGGAACAAAAAAATACTGACTGAAAAAAGAAAATAAACTTCTCATGCTGATACACCTGTTGTAAAGATGAGAAGCATAAGATATCTGAGCTTGTTTTCTCTTTCAGCAGATTAAACACAGATCATTACCAGAGTTGATGGACAGATTTCTTGAGTGCAAAACTATTTCCAAACAAGTAGCAACACAGGCCGCCTACCCAATGCCCCCTAAGATAAAACTGTTTTCATCCCCAGCTGTTGAGGGCATGCACTTTGAATATGCTTAGAATGAAGCTTTAAGGATAAACTTTTGCCTTTTGTTTTCTTTTAATTAAGAACATTAAATCCAAGGAAACAAACCCAGTATGAGCCATTCTTCTTTCTTTGGTGCTTTAAGAAGATTCTGTTCAAGCTGCATGATGTTAAGGAAAGGAAAGCCTGTTCCTGAGGATGAGCTGAGTGGCAGGGTGGGCATGGGAAGAATGCTACTGTTTATGGATAAGTTTCAGCATCTCTGGTTCCTGTTTATTTTCTTCTTTTTAAGGACATAAAGACAGCTAAAAATTAGTTGACAATACAGCAGAGTTTTGAGTTACTACATAACCCTTTTAAGAGAAGGGATTCTTCCCGTACTGATTTTTAAACTGATGAGTGCTCATAGCTGCCAGAGTTATCCTGACAACAGTATCTCACCATGGAAAGTCCATGGAGCCCAGTACTTTGGAAGTGGCAATGTACCTAACTGCTTGTTGTGTGAGGTACCAATTAAGTGTGTGTGTGTTTTCTTTATGTCAAGGTTTTGTTTCCCCCCAGTAACACGTATTTTAGTGCATCAGAGAAACTGGTGACTGTGTAGCTGTTGCACAAGCTTGTGGCACAGGAATTCTGGGTCTTGCTCCAGGGTGGTCTTCCTGCATAATCTTTACAGTCAGGGGTCATTCCTTGACAACTGTGACCTCTGCATCCCACCATAACACAGTAGTGTATTGTGGTGGGTTAGCTCTGGCTAGCAGCCAAACTCCCACCCAGCTGCTCACCACCCCTCTCCAGGAGAATGGGAGGAAAAGTAGGAGAAAAGTCTTTGAATTTCAATTAACATAGATTCAGATGGTGAGATACAATCAGTGGAACAACTCTCCTACCCTCCATTCCAAGGTCCACACTTCATTCCTGACTCCCCATCCCACTCTGAGTTGCAAGGGCTGCAGTAAATACACAGGAGTTAAACTCCCACCCAGCTGCTCCTTCTTCTTCTTCACACTGTTGCCATGCTTCTGTGTGGGTATCCTTCATGGACTCCAATTCTTCAAGATTAACCTGTTCCAACATGGGTTTTCCATGGTCTTCAGGGAATTTCTGCTCTGCTGTGGAGGATCTTCTTCTCCTTGTCAGATCCTTTTTTTTCCCTGTGCTGCTTCTCACTTTTTTTGTTCTCTCCTTCTCATTTTGTGTCTTTTTCTGCCCTTTTTAAAATACATGTTTCCAGACACACCAGCAGCATGGCTGAAGGGCTCAGCCGTGTCCTGCAGTGGATCCACTGGAGCTGGCTTGAGGAGCTGTGGCAGCTCCTGATCTCCTCTTGAAGAGACTGCTCCCAAACCTTGCTTGGATACAGTACCAATACTGTATTTCTTAGCTGTACAAAGAAGTGCCTGCCATAATACCTATTTTGTCATATCACTCAGTGCTGTGACATTATGCAAGGCAAAGTGACAAAAAATTGCGACTGGAATGTGGTGTTAGTGTTGAAGATTTGCAAAGATACTCTTAACTTTTTTTTTTTTTTTTTTTTTTTTTTCCCCCAGAAAATTTAATTTCTACTTCCCTCTCTCCGGTTCCAGACAGCATTGTAAAATCTCATATGTTGAACCAGGTGGGAAGATTAAATAGAAAGGAAATAGTGTACCTACAGCAATCTAATCATCTAAACAAATATTGTCAACTGGTTATCTCTCTGTGAGCTTGTGTAAAAGAAGAGAGGGATGACAAAAGGAAAATATGGAGTGAGAGCATGATGAGAAAGAACTTGGACATGAAGAAGGAGAACTTAAAATCATGTACACTGCAGACATTATGACTCATTTCAGAGAGCCACAGATGCAGTTATCTATGGCAAAAAAAAAACAACCCATGCATAGATGCAGACTGAATTAGGCTCAAAGAATGTTCACCTGCCGGTAACTTAGCCAGTAAAACTGTATCATACAAGATTCCTCCATTTTTCTGCTGGACTACCAAAGCTGGGAGGAACGTAGAGTTAAAATAAAAAGGATTAATGGAGTAGTAACAACATTTTAGGCATGGAAAGTGATTTGTGGTGTCAGATCTTGGCTGAAAAAAGCAATCTGTTGAGGACAGTGGTGGTTAAAGTGTATTTGATCCAAGCTGCTACAACACATTACAGAAAAATCGGCGTCTGTTTAATATTACACCTATAATAAATACTTTAAAGAAAGGAATTCTGAAGGCAACTCAGAAACCACAGATTTTAAAACAAGTTCTGAACTCTTAGTGTCAGTAATCCTTCCTTTATCAGCCCTGTAATACTAAAGAGCCTGAGCTTTACACAAACTATGAGAAGTAAAACGCAGTGTATCATATGGTCAAGAAAGCAGAAAATTCTGTGGTTGGGAAACTTCTAAAAGTTAAAAATTGCATATTCAATGTGAACACATTGTGGCTGCTCTGGATCCTGAAGGATGATGAAGTAAACAAGGAAATACTTTCACATTTAATTGTCTTTTTGAAGCACTTTAATGTTTTCAGAGGAAGAGGTTTCCAGTTCTCATGTATTTGATTCTAGGAGATACTTATTTTTCCTAGTCTCCTTTTTTCTTGCCTTTTCAGAACTTGTTATTTTTCAAAATAGAAGAGCAAAAAATACCGACAGGAGGAAATGAAAAAAAGATAATTTTGAAAGAGAGAAAAGGGATATGTGTAGCCAATATGTTTCAAGAATGGTGCTGTCCTAAAGAAACTTGTCTGACAGTTTCCTGATGACCCATGGTTTGTATGGGGTCACTCAATGTATATATAAAGTAAAGCCTCTCCCGTCTTTAGTACTTATTGACACACAAGGAAAGATGCAACGGATCAAGTGCAAACTATTTTAATTCAGTTTAATAGAGCAGCTGAAGGTCAGGACAGGGACAGATTGTCTAAACATTGAGAATATGCTGCTGTGAATTCTTCTGGAGTAGAACAAGACAATTCTGTCAACCTTTTAAATTTCATAGCAATAGAGTTGCTATTTGTCTGTTTTGCCAGCATATTTACAATTTTAAAAAATTATATTAAAATACAACGATAATTCCTTAGGTCAGGATTTCTGTGCCTTTGACTCTTGCTGAAATCATAACATAGCAATAATATACATAGAAATAATTAAATTGCTAAGTACTAGTTTTACTTAGGAACTGAATTACTTTCTATTGTATAGAATGATCATATAAGATTGGAAGGGGAGCTCAAGGATCATCTGACCCAAATTTCCTGGCAAAAGCACAGTATAGGCAAGATGACCCAGCACCATGTTCAGCGAAATTCCCAGTCGTGCTGGGGAATTCATGACTTTCCTGGAGATATTAATCCAATGGTTTATTGTTCTCATTGTGAAAAACTGTCCTCTACTATCTAAACAGAATATCCCCAGGAGTAACTTGTACAGATTGCTCCTCATCTTTTCCATGTGACTCCTTGTGGAAGGGGAGTCTCAATTTTCTTTGTAGCCACCCTTTAAATGCTGGAACCCATTGATTAGGTCTTCCCTATATTTTTCCCATATGGCAGGCTTCCTGGTTCATTGCGTTCCTTCTCTGGGCTCTCACCAGCCTATCCATCTCTTTTCTTTTGTGTGGCAGGGGCCAAAACTGAACACAGTGTGCCAGCCTGACAAGTGCTGAGGAGAGTGAGACAAAGACTCCTCAATCTCTGTGAGTGGTGTCCTTGTTGATGCAGCCTGGCACCCCACTGGCTTCCTCTGCCATAGCAGGACCGTTCACTGAGCTTGTTGTCCAAGGCCATCCAGGTCCCTTTCCACAGAACGGCTCCTTAGCCAGGTAGTTCCCAGCCCCTGCTGCTCTCATGGATAATGTTTTTCCAGTTGTCAAACCTTACACTTGTCTCTGTTGAACTCTGTAAGATTCTCATTACCCCATTCTTCCAGCCTTTACAAATCTGGAGTGCTGGTGGCAGTTTCAGGCACCACGACACAAAGCAGACACTGAGCTGTCAGAGAGTGTCCAGAGGAGGCCGCGAGGGTGGGGAAGGGCCCTGGGGGGAAGGCGTGTGAGGAGCGGCTGAGGGCACTTGGTCTGCTCAGCCTGGAGAGGAGGAGACTGAGGGGAGAGCTCACTGCAGCTGCAGCTTCTGGCGAGGGGAAGAGGAGGGGCAGGCACTGAGCTCTGCTCTGGGGACAGCGACTGGGCATGAGGCAGTGGGCTGGAACTGTGACAGGGCAGGTTTAGATTTTTCACCAAAAGGGTTACTGAAACAGGCTCCCCAGAGAGGTGGTCATTAGCCTGACGGAGCTCAAGAAGCATGTGCTGTCAGGCATATGGAGTGACTCTTGGGGTGTCCTATGCAAGCCCAGAATTAGACTTCAATGATCCTGATGGGTCCCTTCCAACTTAGCATGTTCTAAGATTCTATGGTTCCTAAAGGGGAGGCTTTTTCTTCCAAAGTGTCCACATCTCCACTCAATTTAGAATCATCAGCAAACTTTTTCAGGTTACACCTGGTGCTATTTTCTCAGTGACTTATAAAGCTAATAAACAGAGCACTGGTCCCAGTATTGATCCTTGGGGACCCCACTTGTGCTGGGCTTCTGGTTTTCTGCTTCCAAAAAGGAACTATTTGCCACCAGCCCCCTGGTGTATTCAGGCTGTCCCTCACCCACCACATGGATCTCTTGTCATGACCTATCATCTCTCCTCTAGGAGCAGGCTGGGGAAACTCTATGATTTATTCACTTGCTTTAGACATAAAGTGACACTTATTTTAATTAAAAACTGAGCATTTCATTTTTTTCTGTTTTTTCTGTTTTTGTCAGGTTTACCTGTTTTTCCCTTATGCAAGAAAAAAAGTGAAACTTAGCCATACACATACAGCATCATATCCTGTCCTAAAATGAGGTTAGGAATGATGCTATGTGCAAGACTGTGTGCTCCAACATTTCTTGCTTCATATTGCTTGCTGGAGAATTTCCTCATCTCATCCTTGTAGATCTAGCAACTCATCCTTTACATCTAGCTGAAACAGGTGTGTTTTGCTTCACGAGTAAGTTCAGCTTTGCTTTGACCATAAATTGAAATTATATTTGAGAATAGTGTTCTCTTCCTGTTAAGTTAGGCAGTCAACTAAAGTAAATACTACTCGTGTTTGTATTTTGGAAGTGGTTGAAACTGACTAAAAGTCTGGAATGGCAGTGCCACCAGCCGTGGCACCCTCATTGTCAAACTGTGGTAATATCAGTAGCATAAAAAATGGAAGAATCACATCCATTTAGCTGGGATGAAGTTGACAGAATGGCTTAACAGAGATGCACACTTGAAGTGTGTTTATGCAAAGAGTATCCACAGGAAAAAGAAGTGATGGAAAAACATAAAATAGGCGATACATTAGGTCCCCAAAAAGAACAGTTCAAAGCAAATCTGTATTTTGAGACAGGAGCATAGAATCATCTTGATGAGACATCACAAACCATCAGATTGACTGCAGCTCCAGAAAAATCTTAGTACCATTTACAGGTATAATTAAAGCTTTATATAGAGTTTTGTCTGGTTTCAACTATATAAAAATTCTTGAATTTAATTTGGACTGGGGACATTTCAAGATGCAATTGAAGGTTAAATACACTATTCTGCTAACTTATTAATTTGAATTGAATAATTTTGGTGAAGACTATGTGAAATATAAATACTACCATTACATCATCCTTACAAAATTCTATTTGTCTGCTTATACATGATAAGTAATTTATTATTAAGTACATGTTATTTTGATGGGAAGGTAAGTTAAAAATAGTTTTTTGCATTAATGAGTATGATGCAAGTGTAAAGGGGAATTTATGTGGGTGTAGTTACTCATTCACATCATCACTTGCCTTTTATGCCAAGGCTAACATCCTTTCTTTCTTGAACACTTCTTGACATATAATGGTTGCAAGTTATTTAAACCCTAGTTCTCCCCTCAGGTCACATAACATGCTGTACCTTGAACAACACAGCACTTCCCACCTTTGTGCTGGACGATGGAGTTAGTTAAGCAGTGACCCAAAAGAGGCAGTCACCTCTGGGCTGTTATCACTGTATTGTGCAGTACTTTACAGCAGTATACTTCCATGGAGTCGGACAGGGCTGACCATATATCATCTGCCTTCTGCTGGACTACATTTAAGATACTGCTTCTCAACTATTCTCTTGTATTGTCTCAGCAAATCTTCAGCTCTCTGTTTAAAATTGCTTTGCATTTATGGTTTCTTAAATGCATTTAAACCACTTTTTAATAGAAAAGTATTTGCACCCTTCAATCTCTAGTGGGATTCCTGATCTTAGTTAATAACTTGTAACACTTAGAAATGAGCCTAGAGTACAAAATTCTATTAAAAATATATTTTAAAAAATATTGAAAATCTCTGCCTCAATATTAGTTTGGTGCTACTATTTGAAAAATCAAATTAGTTGGTCTTACACACACATGTGGCCCGGGAGCTATAAGGAGAATAGCAAAAGTCAGACCTGAAGGATGAAGGAATCCAGGAAGGCTGGGTGTGCTTTCAAAACTGTTAAATACTCAGGAGAAGGCTGTCCAAGTGTGTAGAAAAGACAAGTTGGGGAGAAAAGACCAGCCTGGATAAACAGAGAAGTTCAGCTAGCGCTTAGGGGAAAAAAAGAATCTACCATGTCTGTAAGGGGGTCAGGTAACTTGGGAGAACTGTGAGAACCTCCTGAGGTCCTATAAGGAGAAGATTAGAAGGGCCAAAACTCAACTTGAATTTAATTTGGGAGCTACAGTTAAAGACAATAAAAAGTTTCTACAAATACATTAGCAGTAAAAGGAGGCTCAAGGACAGTGTCCGTTATCTTGTGATAGCAGAGACTACTGTGACAGGGGATGAGGAAAAGGCAAAGGTGCTTAAAGCCTTCTTTGCTTCAGTCTTTACTATCAAAACCAGTTGTCCTCAAGATACCCATCTCCCTGAAGCCTACACAATCTGGGAGGAGATGGTAAGTGACCTGCTGTGCCTCCTGGAAGGAGGTTGTGATGAGGTGGGGTCAGTCTCTTGTACAGTGCCTGCAGTGAGAGGATATGAAGAAATGGCTTTAAACTAAACAAGGGAGATTAGATATCAGAAAAAATCTGTCCCTGTTTTACGGTCAGACATTGTTCTAAGTTACCTAGGGAGATGGTGGATTTGCCATCCCCACAAGTGTTTAAGACAGCTGTGGATCTGGTGCTGGATGTACTCGTGAAGATGTACTAAAAGAAAGAAAAAGTAATACATGTCTTTCTAACCATTTTCACACATTAGGTCTCCTTAAGAGTCATGCAGTTTGTTATGAATTTGGATTGGTCTCATGTAGTCACATAACAAATAATCTACATGTAACCACTGCTGGAATAGCTCTTTATTTTCAATTTAAACCACAAGGCTCTCTTACCTTGAACCCAAAGACACTAATGTGCTGTAGATAATCACTCCCATGACACATGATATAATCTCTTTTATACTCTGGCTATGGATCTACCTAGGACAACATAGGGTATGATGCCTCGTGACAAGTATGCTAATAGTCACTGTATATCTTTAGCTGTAGGACAACCAAAAGTACTAACCCTTGTTAGTGTTACCATGTTATATAAAAGCCAGATTCCAGAATGTGGACATTTCCACTAAAACCAACCAGAATATCCATTAAATCTTGCAGACAGATTATTTTGGGAGCACTATGAAGTTATTTTAGAAATTTTTTTTAGTTTAAACAGTCAGTTTAAAGTTCATCCCATCAGAAGTTAAAGACTTTTCTTACTCCTGGGAGGTCTTGGAACCACCAACATACCTCCTGGACAATTTGGGGTCTGAATGGAATTATCTTCAAATGTAGGTTAATACATAAGATAGCTAGAGAAAAAGTTACATTTCAGGGGTGTAACGATATTTTGACTTTCACAACAACACTGCATCTACAAGTTTGTGAGAGTGTATGAATTTGTGAGATCCAAAACTTTGCTTAAATTGCTTAAAGCTATTTTAGGTGTTCATGAAAGTTTTCTAACAGAGCAAATGACTGGGGATTTCACAAATTAAAAATGTTTATTATGCATTATAAAACACAGGGTCTTTCCAGCCAAAGGAGGAAAATTTGGGATTATTCACTATTATGTCCAAGTTATACCCTTAGGCTTACCGCTGATGTGACCCTTATGAAGTTGCCCTTGAAGGCACCTGGTTTGTTCACTGTCACACTTCCATGCCTGGGAGAGTTTTCCCTTAGGCGTGGGCCTTCAAAGTCTCTTTTAGTACTTCAGCATTCTCATTTCACAGGATCAGGAGAGCACATCAGAGAATAACTTTCTAAATTAAATGTACTGATTGTATTTACATTTTATATGTGCACACATGCATGCGTAACATACACACACACAAAAGAAATGCGTGTAGAAATAAGATAGCATTGTGCCCTCTATGTTACTCAGAAGTAGAAAGTTCAAAAGGTAATTATATGCTAGTAAAAAAAATTACATTTTAGTGTAAACTTAGCAATGGTCATGTTTTTTAGTACTATAAAAATAGCTCCTTATTCCTGTTCTCTGCACCAGTCATGACTTTTAATTTGTATTGTTCTTTTGAAAACATGTTTTCTCCTCTATGAAATGGTCCTATTATAAGGAACAACGTCATCAAATTAAAATGTAGGAAACTTAATATTAAGAAAAATTATCTACTGCAAGAGCTATGAAACACTTGAAAAGGCCCAGAAAGCAAGTGGGGTCTTCACTCCTGGAGACACTCAGAACCAGTCTGAGCACTAACCTGAGCAAGCTACTGAGACTGGGCTTCAAATGTTTCATGAAGAAACAGACACCTCTGCCCTCTGGGCTGTTTCTACCTCTAATGAGCTATTATCGCATAACATCTTCGTTTTCTTCAAATATTTAAGGCAGGATGTTACAAAAAAATTAAAGAGTTGCCTGCATGGCCTGAAGTAGGTGTTGCAGAGCAGGGCTGCAGCAGCACGGGGAGCGAAGTGCTCACAGGTGACTCCAGTGAAGCCTCTTAGCCTGGTATCTGCACCCTGATGAGAGGAGTCATTTGTATTACCTGAAAAAATTGTTCACGAGTGATACTTTTGACTGGCAAAGGCAAAAATCTGTCCAAGGAGTGCTCAATGTTCTTAGGAAACCCATTTTGGATATATTAAACCTGAAAACTTACCAGAGGAAACCAGGAGAGGGCAATGAGCACACAGAATATTGCTGATAGCTAGAAGGGCCCAAGTTAACTGAATGGTATGTAATTTTTTTTCTTTTTTATCAGAGGATAAATAAATATTTATTTATCATCACTGACCCTGAAGAAGCTGCTCTTCTGGGGTTAAATATTGCCACATGGCACACAATAGGTCTAATGATCTCTCAAAACAAACCAAACGTTTTGTCATCCATCTTGCTAAAATGAAAAACAGTTCAGAATTGCTGCTGAAAATTTCCTCTTGCGCTAAATGGAAGAATGTGTTTAGCTGAAAAAATTCACAGAATTAATGGCGTAGAAATTTGCATTAGAAAACAACAAAAATGCTCCACCTCAACAATCAGCATTTAGAAGTGGAAAAAGATCTGTTTAATTGAAAAAAGATCTGTTCTAAGAAATTGCTTTCACAACAGTCTTCACATGAATGCACTCATGAGTTGCCTCTTTCCCAGCACATATTTTTTAAGAAACCTATTCAGTTCATTTTAGTCACTTCCAGGAAGTTTAACTTTTGGTGAACTCTGAAAAATCTATGTGTTCATTAACAAAAGGAGGACAGCACTTGTTTGGTTTTCCCAGAAAAAAAATGCTTGCTGCCCTATGTGTTGCTGTTAAGTCCACTGCAGACATAAACAACAATAAATTGTCCTGCTGGATTGAGGCATATAATTTTCTTAGTTTAAGAAGACAGGGTAACCACTAACTTCAAAGATGCTGCAATAGGGAAAAAAAAAAAAAAAAGAAAAAGAAAAAGAAAAGTTGCTTCAGCAGAAACAAAAATAACCCTCTCCAAAAGCAAATGAATAAGGTACACCATTATTCTCAGGTATAAACAAGTGCAGGGGTTTAAACTGGAGGCTTTTTATAGCTGAAGTGGAAATATGTTCCACCAAAAAAATATTCTCAGAAGCTCAAGTCCTGATTTTTTATTTTTCAACCTTAGTAATTTAGGTGGCATGTGTTGGGTTCTGTTTTTGTCCTAAAGGTATTGGTTTAATATTTTATAACATGATATTTAAAGTCCTGAGGAATTCAGAATACTTTTAGTATCCACGGGAGCAAACAAACATATATTGTCTGCATACCTAACAGTCTAGTGGTTTACTGCAGTGAGAAACTGCCCACCACATTTTATGCTTTAACTTCAATGCTTAGTTTTTATGGGTTCAAATGAGTTGATTTCATGTTTCTCCAGGATGTTGTTTTATCACAGTTAACCTACAGAGTTTGTTCACTTCTTGGAACATCCTTCTGACATAATACATTTTCAATACCTGTTTATAAAAACCTGATTTCATGGGATATGAAGAACAACATGACCATTTTTTTGGTCACAGAAAATGACTGAATTAAATCTTATATTCTTCAACAGGACAAACTTTATTTTTTACGAGAGTATTACTTTTACATATGGGGCGCTGCCAGAGGAGCAAAATAAAAATGAAGGAAAATTTTTCTCAACAGTATTTTAAAACCTAGAGATAAGAGATGCTTTCCAGATGCTCTACAGCCACCAAAGATTCAAAAGAACAGGAAGGAATGTATCAGTAGTCTCTATTTTTATTTGCAGGCTCTTTTTGGAGAAGCACTTTTCAGTAAGGGTTTTATCACATAGAGGTGGAGGTGCAACAGACAGGTGCACAGGACTCAGTGGGACTGCACAGGCAAGACAGGACTTCCTGGGTCACTCTAAATGGAAATCTGTGCCTTGTTTCTGGCCTCTGTTTACTATCTTTTGACCTCAGAGAAAGGATCAAAAGTTTCTTCAGGTATGTGATGTAGTTAATCTGACATCTTTTAAGCCTGGGCAAAAGCTGCAAATCATGATGTAAGACTAAACATGAAGAACTCTGTGGTCCCCTGGTACAATGTTTTTTTGAGAAGTCTCTCCACCCAGTATGCCTTTTGACTACAATGGCAATCCTAAATGTTGTTGTATAAACTACATTTTAAATGTGTTTTGAATATAAATTTTGAATGGTGAAGGAGTTTGAATTTTTTCAAGCAATGCAGTACTCATTCTGATCCCAGTGTTCAGCAAGCAAAAGCCATGTAAGAAAAAGAGATGACTTAGCCATTTCTCCTAATGTGTCTCAAGACATCAGGTTGTCTTCAGGTGCATGGATATGAAAACTTCTCAAAATGCTTCCGGGGGGTAAGTGGATCTCTTCCTCCCAGCTGATGGTTACTAGTGGTTTCCTCAGCCCAGTAGCACTCTATCATTTGGCAGGAAGAATGCAAAGTTAGATAAATACATTTTCAGCACTCCAAAGTCTGCATCCAGAACTTCCTCTATGGCAAGATGCCCCTTCCTCAGTTAGAAACCCAGGGATGGACAGTCACTCCAAAGACCAGATAATGGCAGGGGTCATTTTGGAAGGTGTTTCAAAACTGCTGCAGCTCTTCAGCAAAAACCTGATCCTCCTTCATGAAGCAAGCAGCCAGAAGGGAAAAGTGAGGGACTTTATAAAAATGAGGGAACAAGAAGAGTAAACAAAACTTTGCTTTCTTTTTCTTAATTCTCTAGCCAACAATTTTTCATGCTTAAAATGTATTCATTCATACTTCTGTTAACACATGTTTTCTTAGTGCAGGTGCTGTCCTGAATGACAACTTCAGTAGAGGTGTTCAAATTATAATCAAGGCATAGTTTGTTTTGTTTTGTAGGGAAAGGAAAAAAGTATTGCATCAGCTGACTTTGGGATGTGGTGTGCTCTCTATCATTTGACCACTTTAATCCAAAACTGTCTTTCTAAAAAAGATATCTTAGCTCAGATAATTATGATCTTTATGCAGAAATTACTGGGTGAAATTCCATTGCCTGTGTTATGCAGAAGATCAGACTATACAGGTCCTTCTTTGCTTTAGAATTTTGTAAATCCAAATTCTAACACATATAATCTTACTTACAGATTTCTCCAGGGATTTCTATAAAAGAATATTTCATTTTCTTTCTGTCATCAATGCAGGACACCAACACTGCTCATTTACATTACTTTGACAGAGTTAACATGGTTTTCCTTAGCGTTGTGCACAGATCAGTTATGGGAGATATTTCTTTAACATGCTTTGAATCTTTCATAATATGACACAAACCAAAGTTTCTTCTTGCTGGTTTTCAATCTTTGGCAAATACTAACCTGCAAGGAGAGTGCAGGAATGATGGAGAGGCAAGAATTAGTTTGAGAAATACAGTACCATGCTCTTCTTAACTCAGGACAAACTAGATTGTGCTCTGGTTTGACTTCCTATGCATTTAAACTTCAATTAACCAAAGTTTTACACCAGAATTGTGCTATTAACTGTTATAGTTTTAATTCAAAGCAAAATCCAAAGCCAGATCAACAATAGATGATTTTGGGCATCACGACACAAAGCAGACCCTGAGCTGTCAGAGAGTGTCCAGAGGAGGCCGCGAGGGTGGGGAAGGGCCCTGGGGGGAAGGCGTGTGAGGAGCGGCTGAGGGCACTTGGTCTGCTCAGCCTGGAGAGGAGGAGACTGAGGGGAGAGCTCACTGCAGCTGCAGCTTCTGGCGAGGGGAAGAGGAGGGGCAGGTACACATCTGTTCTCTGTAGTGACAGCGATAGGACATGAGGGAACAGCCTGAAGTTGTGTCAGGGGAGATTTATGTTGGATACCAGGAAAAGTTCTTCACCCAGGGCATGGCTGGGCACTGAACAGGCTCCCCAGGGCAGTGGTCACAGCCCAGCCTGACAGAGCTCAAGAAGTGTTGGGACAATGCTGTCAGGCACATGGTGTGACTCTTGGGGTGTCCTGTGTAGGGCCAGTAGCTGGGCTTCATAGTCCTTGTGGGTCGCTTCCAAGTCAGCAAATTTATGTGATTTTATGATTCTGTGAAATTAGTGGAAAATACAATACCTGGAGCAATTTTCACTCTTTTTAAAGTCCATTGCAGGACACCTAAAACACATGTTAAATGCTCTACTCTCAGCTGCAGAACCTCATGCTGGTGGAACTTAATTAATTTCCATGGTAGTTTTTTCACTACAACTCAGTATTATCCACAAAATTTATAAAGGGAATCCAGACATACTATATTCCTTTTTTGTCTGTGGGGGAAAACATCTGCTTCTGGAACCAGACGTTCATTCTCCTCAAGCATCATCTTTGCTTCTTAAACTGCCAATTATTAATCAGGTTCTGTCTTTCTACATGGTCTCTTCAGCTGATATGATTCCTACAGCAGCCCTATAGCAGTTTCTGTATTTTCTGCTCTTCATTCCTCAAGACATCCATGGCAGTGAGTAAAACAATGCCACCAAGTCAAGATTTTTGAGTTCATTATTGATTTCTCGTGGCTCTTTGGAAAAACTCTTTCTGGCTTACCCAACAATGACTCCACTGGAGCAGGCACAGAAATTTCCGCTTGAAAAAGCAGAAAACCTTGGAGCAGGAACACCTCCCTACAGCCCTTTCAGGCTGTTGTTCTGGAAGGTGTGGTCTGTCATACTATGACTGATAAGACACCCCATGCTGCAGAGAAGCTGCCACCCTCCTGAGCAACCCATAACAAAGGATGGAGGTAATTAGAAGTATAAAATCTCCTGAAGGTTAGGATCTTATGTGAGGTTACTTTGATGTCTGCGTAGATCCAAGCATTTGATTTTGTTCAAGCTATGCCAGGAAATTGTACCTGTCCCTAAATACAATGTTATAAAGGTACAATTTTATACTGACAGATGCATAAAATTCTGTTAAACAAGAGCAAGTACAGAAAAAAATTGCCATGGTAAAACTAGAGCAAAAGAAAAAGCACTGTGGGTTTAACTGTAGATTTATTTGGGAGGATAAGTAAGGGGTTTAATTGTTCATTTTTCCCCATTTCATGTCCTCACATCATGCTTCCATGTCACCACACAGATAACTCATACAAACTCAGCCACTGTGTGAAACCACAGCTTTTCCCCAGTGCTTTCAATGCCACAGAGTCAGTGTTGCACCAGAGTCAAGGCTGTTGTCTGTGCACTCTCTCATCCCACTGCCTATCCTTTCCTGGGCCTGATTAGCATCAGTGCCTCACCTGATGCTATCACACCACTCCAGCATAGCAAAAGGAGACAACACAAGTCAGCAGGAGACAGAGAAGGTGGCTTTGCTTTCCCAGTGAAAGCCAGCAGACACCTCTGTCACTACAGCTGAACGTACACACTTTTGAATAAAGTACCTCTTTCCACAGAGTTTGACTACATGACATTGAATGTTGAGATAATCTTGAATGCTCTGAAATGATACACATAGGAGCAGTTTAAACCAATTACTGTGTGAGACTTCAACTCAGGATAAACCTAGTGAAATCAGCTTGGCCTACTATACAGGTTCTGAGCTTGCCCTCAAAGAATGGTCTTCAATTAGGAGCTGTTGAGTCTGTTCACTGTGAAGGAAAAAAGTATTTAACGTCAACTTTATTTCAGCTCATTAAAGTCAAACAAGTTCTTTCTAAGTATACACTTTTCTTTTACTATTAGTTGGTAAAACAAATATTACAGTCATTGCCCTGATACACCTTCAACATATTTTTATAAACATTCCTTTCAATCTAACTGCATGACTTAATGTTTTACTTCAAAAAATTTTCCCAATCACTGAGAATATCTAAAGAGAAATCTGATAATTATGTGTGGATGAAAATAGGGATTAGATTAGGAATGTATTTCAAAAAGGATCTACTATAAAGTAGAATAGTAAAAGAGTTCATAATATTGGTATGTAAGACAAAATATTATGATGAAATTTAGACCAAAGGGAAAACCACCATGGGTGTTTTATTTGAGTCAGAATTGCTGAGTGTCAGCTCTGTTCAATAACACACACAGCTGCATGAGGGTTTTCACATGTTCTAAATGTCGCATTTGTTCAATGCAGTGTTCTGTATTCAGGGCTGCTCTTCATATTGTAGCAGTGGCCAAAAGTAATAGTCAGACTCAGTGCCCTACTGTGAGCATCACTGAGCTGACAGATAGGAAGCCATGGTCCCTGCCCTGGGGAAAAAGGGACATAACAATTGGGAAAAAAACTAGAGTAGCGAGGAGGAAAGATAACAGAACCAAGATCCTGTACTTGATAGGATGAGAATCTGAACAACAAACAATTTCTCAATAGGTTTAGTTTTCTCTTCATCTTATAAGGAAGGTAAATAAATAAAGTCAATTTTTCCCAAGACTTAGTTAATTAGATACTACTTATTTCAATCTTCCTAAAATAGTTTAATTAGTTATGCCTAGACAAAGAAATGCTCAGAAGCCAAGAAATGCTCACCAGTCCAGACCATCACTTTAGGCAAACTGGTTTGTTTCTGGAGTGGAAATATGTCTATTTTCACTGACTCATATAATTGATTGGATTGTTTGGATTGGAAGGGACCTTCAAAGATCATCGAGTTCCAGCTGCCCTGATATGGGCAGGGACACCTTCACTAACCAGGTTACTCCAAGCCCATCCAACCTGGCCTTGAACGTTTCCAGAATGCTTAAAGGGGTATCCACAGCTTCTCTGGGTAGCCTCTCTCTATGTGTTATTGGAAATGTTCCAGCATTGTAAAAAATTTTTTCCTTGTGTCTAACCTGTATCTAACCTATATCTACCTCTTTCAGTTTAAAAATATTCCTCCTTGTTCTATCAGTATAAGCTTCAGGAAAATGCCTCCCTCCATCTTCATTACGAGCCACCTAGATTAAAAGTCTGTTAGATGCCCTCCCTGGAGCTGTCTGTTCTCTAGGCTGGACAACCCCTACTCTCTCAGTCTGTATTTAAAAGCAAATCCTCCATCCCTCTGATCATTTTTGTGTCCCCCTTCTGGACCTGCTCCAAGAGGTCTGTGTCTTTCTCATGCTGAGGACCCCAGAGCTGGACATAGTCCTCCAGGTGGGATCTCAGAGCAACAGAGCAGAGGAGCAGAACTGCTCAGCATCCAGTTGACTTTCTGGGCTGGAAGTGCATGTTGTACCCCTTCTCTCCAGCAAAGAAAACTGCATCACTCAGAAAACTTTCTCAGTATGCATTCAATCCCACTGCCTGGGTCATTAATAAAGATATTGAACACTACTGGTCTACGTAAGGACCCTTGAGGGACACCCTTTGCTACTGATCACCATTTGGACACTGAGCTGCGGATGGCAGTTTTTTGGATTTTGCCCTTAGTGAAGCCATGTTGGTTGCCTCTAGTTAACTCCTGGTCATCCACATGCCTTGACAGATCATCCAGGAAGATGCACCAGATGTGCTTATGTAACCCACACAGAAAACCTTGTCCAGGGATTACACATATAACTTTCTGAACACAGCTGTCTGATAAGCATAATAGAACCAATACATATTAATAAAATTAAACATTTGCTTGCCAACACCATGCTAGGAACCAAGACCGAGTTGCAAATGTGAGGTATTTGTTTTAGAAACATCCTACCCCTGATCAGGTATTTCCATTTTAACATCAGGTACAGCAAAGCACTAATATTGATATTCAGGAGGGATAAATGCCTAAACAATACTGGTTTTCTATAGGAGCTTGGCTAATACAGATCACAAGTCAGAACCTGCCTCTCTTATCAGGTGACTTTTGTCAGCTTCCTGTGTTCTGCTAGAAGCAGATTTCACTGTAATGTTGGGCCATTCAACTGTTTCTGTTCTACCCTCTTTTTGAATGCAAACTGCAAACTCTATTTCTAATGCCCTTGATGTCTCTAAACATTCTAATGCAAAGGTGCAGGGGGATTGCTTGTGTTTTACTGTGTGCATATTCCCCACTGAAAACAAAGGAGCAGACAATTAAAATCCTACACATGGGGATACAGGAGTTTTTCTTCCAGTTATTTATTTACCATCATCAGTGTCCCACTTTTTATACATTCACATTCACATTATGAAGGGCAATACTGATTTCTGGTTTAATTGAGCCTTGTCAGTATAACACCAATTTTTTTTCTAGTGTCAGTTATGAAAACTCACCTTGGGATTTGAAGCAGGCATTTTCTCTAGCATTTTTCCACCAGGCATTGAAGTTTCACAAGTAAAGTTACCTGTCTCTGATAGCCATGCAAGTTCAGGGATGGTTATGAAGACAAAGATGCTATTAAAAAAAAAAAAATCACATCGAGGTATTTAGGAGAGTTTTGATGAGATGTGTAGGAAAATCATGTTCCAAGATTTCTTCTGAGTGTTCTGTTCTTACATTATGTTGGGTGGTGTTCCTCTTTGTGAATGCTTTACAGGGACTCAACCCCTGCTGAAGATGGAAGGAAAGTGACAGATTTGGAAAGATATAAATTTCTCTCCCTTCATACACAATGTTCATAATCTCAATCTGGTGAATGTCTCGATTCAAAACTAATTCTTCTCTCAAGCCTTCCTCAGCTGGACTTATTAGATTGATTTTCTTGCTTTTGTGCAAAATATGCAGAAGAGAAGACTGGTTTTGGAGCACTGCCACAACAAAGATGTGCCTGTGTGTAGAACTGTTCAGCCCAGTTTGTGTTTTTCACAGTAAACTCTCCTCAGTGTTCACAAGTTTCAATAAAATTAGGTGTTTGTGTCTGAGATGGTGGGCAGTCCTTTAGCATGTGCTCAGCTTGTGGAGACAATACAGGACTGAACTCCCTAAGCAATAAGGCACTAATTACTAATCTAATCTGAATTTTATTGACCTTGCTAAATGGAGCTCACTCTACTACCTGTCACAGGTGTTAATGCACAGACAATGGGCTCTTTATTCTGAGTGTCCTGGATTTCTGTTCTTTTGTATGTCTTCAGAAAACTTGCATACTATTGCAATGAATACTACATAGACAATAGGTAGGGAAGCTTTCAGTACAGATGTTAACTTACAAAAGAAAAATCTTTGATGGATTTTCAAATCTCTGACTGCATTGCAGTAACTGCATATTTATCTATCTCACGTTTTTAGAAATCTTGCTTTTATATAAATCTTGGAAGACAGAAGACAAATAGGAGAGCTGGAAAAAATATACAGAGATAGAACACATTATAAATTCAAGAAGTGAAAGGCTTTTTGTTTAATATTCACTATGCTCTTTTAAAATCAATAAAGAAATTATGTAACTACATCCTGTAAACCACTCACATTCAGCTTTAGCAACACATCAATACTCTAGGCTTAAAAAATACTACTATTAAAACCTCATTGTACACCTCTGATTTGACAAAAAAAAAAAAAAATCACTGATATCAGAAAGCTTTGTCTTCAGCCTTACTATGCAAGAAAAGAGCAACAGCTGTCTCAGCTGCTTTTCCTGACCAAGTTGTCAGATTCTGAAGAGCTAAACAAGTATGATTAATTTACTTCATCTGCTGCAGGTATGTGAAATTTAGCAGTTCTACCCATGACATACAAAACAAAGCAACCACAAACCGGTGTTGTAATGTGGATAGATAAACGCAAAATACTAGATTAGGGACAGAGAGCATTTTGGCTGTTAACTTTGAATCAAGGAGGTTACCTCCTAATGAAATTATAATAATTTTCTTTTTTCAACAAATTGACAAGTTCATTGAATCAAAAAACCTATTTATTCCTTTATAAGTTCAAAGCACAAAAGAAAGACTGAAAGTTTACTTTTGCATTTTTCTTATGGTAGTGGAAGGTTGCCTGATTAGAGACTTCAAAATCAGACATACAAAGGGTAGCTAAATTTAACTAGAAGACTAACTTTTGTAAAAATAATAACTTCTGATCCAAAGACTACTGATGTCAGAAAGAGTCTCTACCCTTGTCTCTAATTAAGTTGGTTTGTTAAAAAAAAATCACATTACAGACCTGAATGAAAGTGCTCACTGTTCTTAGTGTCTAGTAAAGTTCACATACTGTAAAGAATACCTTTACATCTTAATCCCAATTATTAAGGGGAATTCTTTATAATTAGGAACATTTTAATCCAATGGATTTACAAGTGATTTTCTAAATAAAGATACCTGGACCTTCTACAAAATATGCTTCAGAAAAATCCACAGTGTTCTGGTGTGCAGCAAAATTACACAATTTTTAATATTTGAATGCAAAAATGACAAGTTATAAAAAGTATTATAAGTAAGATCTACAAAATAAGATAAATTTGAATAACCTAGTTACAACTCAGTGTTTATGCAAACAGAAGAATCAGAGTAAGTTCTTTGTCTATTCTAGCATAATCAGATTAGTACACTGAATGTTTCCCAGGTAGAAAAAGCTGAAACCAGTCACTACTTTTCAAGATTTTTCTTGTAGTGACTCCTCAACAAAAAACCCTTCAATCCCAAATGAAAAAAATATCAATTTATAAATAAACTTAAGTTTGTCTTGTTTCCTGTTAGGATTTTATAAAATTATTTATATCTCTTGCTTTACATGTGTGACCCTAGCTAAGCATATGACTAAACAAGAACATGTATTATCCAACCCATAACTACAGAGATGATATTTCAAAATTGATATTAAAAATAATTACAAATAATGTGAATGATGTAAAATGACATTTAAAATTGCTTCCCCTTTTTTACACTATCATACTTTTTCATACACATATCAAATATTAAGATTAAAGAACCTTAAAATGTGTGACTTAGGACATGTATTAAGACATGCCAAATTCTTTGGTTCTGTTTGGGGTGTTTTTGTTGAACAGGTTAATATTTTTCCATTTTCAAGATTCACAATTGAACTAGCAGTTTAGCAGTAGCACACATCTTAAGGTAACTCCAAATGCCACTAATGCCATTGGAGACATTTTTCTATTTGTAACATCTGAATGAGGACTGCTACAACCTTACAATTAAATGTAAATTTAAATACAAGTTACCACCTGATACCAGGTTTTGAGACATTACTGCAATAACTTACTGACGTCTGCTTTAATTAGTGTCATTTTTTAGTGAAGGAAGATTTTATTTCCTAGTTGATATACACTGTATTTATTTCTGTAGATGGCAAAAATCAAAATCCCCAGTGCAGCGAGTACCCAGGCATACCAGTCATTCCAGACAAAAAAGAAGGGTAAGCAAATGCTCAAGTAACTAAATTAACTGTGGTCAGTATCAGAACTGGACTTTTCAAAGCACCTGTATCAACCTTATGATAATGTTTAACACCAGAGTGCTTGACAGCTTTTAGGGCAGTTTTAAAGCAGTCATAGTACCTGATTACCTGATTTGGTTAGGGGTCTTTTTAAAGTATTGCAGAAATTTTCACCACCACACCTCAGATCACAGAGCTTTTTAATGGTCTTTTCAGATCCATGATGTAAAAAACTGGTGTAATTAGACAACCTGTGAGGAGGGGAAAGTAAACACAGGCAACAAACACTAAGGGAAGGACATGACTCTCTAGGGATGCTAATAGTGCTTTTTAGGCATTATGAACCCTATATTAATTAACAAATGAAACTTGGGTTTTAAAAAAAATCTCAAACAATGCGAATGGCTGACAGATGGGTGAGAATACCAGCCTGGAATATATATATATATTTGATATATATATCAAAAATACCAGCTTTCTCCAGTTTCATGAAAAATAGTAACTTAATCAGGCGTAGGTAAAAAAGGCTGGAATCCCACTGTGTGGAAACATTGTCTAATATCACACATTGGTTACAAACCTGCTGTTTGTAACATTAGTAAGATTTAGAGGAAGATTCAAAAGACAGAAACCTCATTCTTTCAGTGTTGCATTTTCCCTATCTTCAACCTTTCCGTTTTACTCAGCCTTAGTCACTGATTGTTCCAGGCAAACTCTTAAATGGAGAATAATATTTTCAAAGCCACAATGAGAAAGATCATAGGGGATGAGCAGCCTGCAAATATGATGAATAAGAGAACCCAAACCAAACTACCTCTGCAGCAGACTGCCCAAACTAACACACACCACCTGCTTGTGGAGAGACACCAGTTACCGTTTTGGCTTTGGGCCAGAAGAGAGAGAAGATGGTCCCCACCATCCTGGTGCTGGCTAGCAATCGTAATAGGCACCCACTTGGCTATTGGGTGTGTTCTCAAGTAAGAAGACTTTGCTGTCTGTGGAGTACACGTGCCCTATGCTCCTCAGTGCTCTCCAGACCGACCATTTTTATGGTTAGAGCAGAGCTGGCAAGCCTGGCACTGTGGGCTGCCAGTTTCAGCACTGGTCAGAGCCAATGACCCCCTGTCCACAGCGGGACCTTTGACACACAGGGTGGCACCACTGATTTCAGGGTGGTGAAAGTATTTTAAAGATCATCACTGCAGCTAAAAAATTATATAGCAGGGTAAATCAGTATTCATCATCCGTCACAGCCACAATGCGGGACCACATTTTGCTGGTTTTCTATTATTATTTGTGCGTCATTTAAAGTAATATGCAATTAAAATAGACTACAACACAACGAATGACAGGAGAACTGTATCAAAAGCATCAAAATCCAGTCGCAATATCCACCTAGCCAGTAATAGATGGTCTGTTAACATGACCTGGGGAAGCTGGCAGGGGTCCAACTGTGCCTTGAATCTACCTGAGTAAGGTGAAAACCTCCAGCCCAGGCTGATCATTGACAGGATTCACTTAAATATTCTCACCACCAAACTTTCAGTGAAGGAGAACTTTTGTGTATTCTCCTCAATTCCTTTGCAAGTATTCATAAGCAAACAGCCTTTGGAAAAATACACCCAAAAGAAGTTTTGGCTGAAATCCATGGACCTTAATTCATTTGCCTTACTGGGTGATTGTACTTATCAAAACACAGTCTTGATGAACTCTTGTAAAAGCAGTAAGGGAGAGGCTTTCGGGCCGCAGCCTGCTCCTCTTCCCCAGCACAGTTTTGGGGAGACACTACCCAAACTTAGGTTTATTTGTTCTGGTGATGGGGCTAAGACTCTCCCATGTGAAATTTCACTTTTCTATGAAAACTTACTCCGGGAGGATCATCGCCAATATATTTCTCGTGTGACTCATATGCACAAAACCCAAAAGTCAATAGTCAAGAGTTTATTTGATGGAGGTTTTCTCCTAATTAAGAGGTCATTAAGGGGATCCGACTGTTAGCGCTCAGACGAAGGTCACCAGCAGCTGCTCCAGCCCGGGAGATATGCCGGCCAGCACATTTTCCAGAAACATGTTTCCTCTCTCGCCAGCGGCCCCTTCCCCCTCCCCGCCACCCCGTTTCTAGTCTCTCCAGCGCTGATGAGCTAATAGCATTTTTCCTTTGCATACTTTGGCGCTGCCCCACGGCATCCTCTGGCAGCCTACGTGTGTCTGAGCGCCCCCGCCCGCCGCAAGCTCGGCACGGCTCGGCGCGGCTCGGGGCG
>VXBS01000012.1:584140-613179 GCA_013400255.1 Sitta europaea
CCGGTCCCGGCGGGATGAGCCACAGAGCGGGGGCTGCCGCCGCTGCCTGGCCCTCGTCGGGGCAAAACCTGCCCGGGCAGGCGTTCGCCCGGCTCTCGGGCTGCGGGCAGCCCAGTCCCCGCGTCCGGGAGAGGGGCGAGCTGCCGACAAGCCCACCGCGGTTTCCGGGCGTCGTGCTTGCGATGGGGTGTCTGGGACGAGCCTGAGCAAAGGGGAATGCGAGGTTAACGGAGAGCAGGGGTCCGTAGCAAAAGGACGGCTCCTAACGACTGGGATGGTGGCCAAATATTTGCAAACGTGTCCTGGGTTGATCTTGCTGTTATGTGGTTGGTTTGATGAACTGCAGGTCTCCCTGACTTAGTCCCGGATCCCTATTACATCCAGGCGTCCACATACGTCCAGAGGATGTCCATGTATAATTTGAGATGTGCTGCCGAAGAGAACTGCTTGGCAAGGTAGGCATCGTCCCAAGATTGTGCCCGTTTGCTGCGGGTTGCTGTGCTCCTGTTTCCACCTGTGAACACGGTGAAGAGTGCAGAAGGGCGAGGCTGGAGGGCTCAAGGAAACAGTCCTTTGTAACCTTCTTCCAAGTTTGTGGCAGATGGTAGAGTATGCACACCAGAAACAATCCTGCCGTATTAGAGAGACAAGCTGCAGATCTCCTGAAGAATCTACATGCTGTAAAAAGTTGCATTACATATTTCTATTGTCAGGCTCACATGAACGTTTCTGAATTTTGTGAAATGGAGGTGCCTAGAAAACCATTTCAATCTGTTGATTTTCATCTCCTTCCTCTACTCCCAGAAGATCATATGTTGCTTCATGGAAAAAAAACAAAACAAAAAACCAGCAACAAAACCCCTATTCTTTACCAGCACAATTTACTATTAAGATTATAATAAGCTAATTGTCTCTGGGCCTATGCCTTTGAATGTCTTCTAAAATTAAAATCCCTCTGAAAAGTGTTTCAGAGTCTCTTAAGGGGTTGAAATAACAGTTTTGTTATGAAGCTAGGTCTTGTCCAGTTGGCAATGAGGAATTTTTCCTGTTTTGTTTGGAAAGAAATCAATATGGCTGTTTTTAACCATTTTAACTTGTTTGATACCTTATCATGCAAAACAGATTTATTTATTTACCAGCATCATTAATTTATGTCAGACTTTTTGTTTCAGGGTCATGCTTGCTCTTCACTTGCAGAAAAAAAAAAACATGACATAGGAAGCAGTATTTTTTTTGCTAGCTTCACAGTGAAGACTCATTGAAGTGTTCTTGCTGGCTATTAGTTGATTAAAATGAATTTAATTAGTTTTTTATAATTAGTTGATTAAAACAGTATTTAAAAGAGTGTAGATAATAGCTGTGTAGAATAGGAAGACACAGCCTGAATCATAGAAATATTAGGTTTTTTTACAAAGGAATCAAATATCTGTTGTGTGATCTTGCATACATAGGGACTTATTTTGGTTAACAGCAACTAATAAAATTATGTTTTTTGGTACCAGAGTAATTTTACATCTCAGCAGTGATCTTCTTCATAGACAGAGTCAGTCAGTGGTCAAACTTCCGTTTATAAAATTGAAACCAGATTTGAATCTTACTCAGGTCTTGGTCTGTCACCAGGCATCTCCACACCATATGGAATTCCTGTGTGAATCTCCAGGGCATGAGGATTATAGGGCCTGAAAAGATCTCTGCTATACTTGTGGCTTTTTCCTTTATTTTCTTTGATTTGCATCATTGCAGTTCAGCCTATCGAGCAGATGTTAGAGACTATGACAATCGTGTGCTCCTGAGATTCCCCCAAAGAGTGAAAAATCAAGGCACATCGGATTTTCTGCCCAGCAGACCCCGTTATTCATGGGAGTGGCACAGCTGTCACCAGTGAGTGAAGTGCTCAGTATGGCATCTTCTAATTATGCTTTTCACTAACAAATAGTCACTTATAAGGTGACATTTTCTGAAACTGAAGTGAAGCAGAGAGAAACCATGGGGAAACTTTAGCCTCTTACTGATTAATTTTGATTAATCTGATTAATTTTGTGTTGTGGTAATTACTCTTTGCATGTAGTGATAATTACTCTTTATACAGACACATGAAACAAAAATGGATACAAAGCTTATCCTTAAAACTCTTACAATGTGTAGATTAAATATAAATACAAGTCTAAAATGAGATATGACAGTACCACTTTCTCTTTTTATTTTACATATAGTCCACTTACATTTAAATATAATCAGTAAATAAAAGTCCCAACCATGTTAAAATAAATAGAAACCCTATTTAGTACATTTACTAGCATATTCCCTATAATAACACATCATTTTAAACAGTGATCCATATTTCTTGAGCTGACTTTAATGAGCTAGTTCTCCACAAGGATCAATTGATCAATTTGTTAAAAGAAAGCTACTGAATTCTTTGATCCCATTATCAATAATATTCTCTTTATATATGATGATATTTTGACATAACAGCATTGCTCTAGAAACAGTATATTTGCTGGAAACACAGCAAGGGAAATGTAGTAGAACATTTTCAACATTCTGGGAGCAGGTAACACTACAAACTTATACCTTTTCAGAAAACTCATATGCAGGTTTGTTCCAATTTTTGCTGCTTCTCAGCAGAAGCAGTTATAAAATGCTAGAACTAATTACTCAGAATTCTTACTTTCACCTTACTTAAAATACAACTCTGCTGCTACAGGTACATAAACGATAACTTAATCTTTTTTTTAAAAATGGTAGGCAATGTGGGCTTGATCTGAAGGCCTCTGAACCAATGTAATATTTCTCTCTAGGTTCAGAGTCTTTAGCATTGAGTGAAAAATCAGTATCATTAGAACAAATTCTTTCAAAAAGGACTTATGTTACCAGTTTTTAAATCTTGCAAGCATCAAAAAGCAAAAATCTAAAAACTAAATCAAACCTATCAAAAAAGCCTCCACAAATGCTTCAGTTAACCTCTATCCCTGAAAACAACCTTCACCATTAACAAAAAAACCCCAACTCTCATGCTTACAAACTTGATAAATGGAGGGATGAAATGGGTAGAGAGTAGTTGAAATTTTCCATTTGTAGAAAAGCAGTTTCTTACTGTGCCATGTTAGCCCAGCTATCACTGTCCAGATGCAAAGTGTCTCTGATGTTGATTCAGTTCTTGGACAGAAAATACATTGTCTACAAAAAAATGTATCTCTCGTGATCATTTCCATAACAGTGAAGCAAACTAATTTGGAAATGAACTCTAACTGCGAACTACTTTGGCTAGCCATCAGACCTCAGTGTTAGTCATCATCATCATCTGGGGACCAGTTCTAATGCTCTGGATGTGCTTGCTTGTGAGGTTCCCGTGCTGCTTGGTTTTACCAATACATTTGAATTTTGTTCAATTAGACCTTTTTCTTATACCTCTTGAGCTGAAACCATTCAAAAGTAATGGCAGCCAAATGCTTTAAAGACATAGTGCAGGTAGAAAAGACAAGTTTATTTTCCCAGACATTTGAGAAATCTATTCATTACAAGAATATGAGGTGTTAAAACCCCACAGTGAGAGCTAGAAGTCACTTTGTGTGAAAGCAGGAAAAATGCATCATTTTGCCCAAAAGTATACACACTTCTGAAATAGAGACAGCATTAAGTACACTGTAAAAACAGTAGATATTGAATGAAATCTGCATTGCCAGTACACAGAAGCTGATTTCTTTATGCAGATTTTGTCTTCACCAATGTTATGAATGTGTTTTATTGTCTGAGGGCCATGGAAATGTGAAACCAAATTGTTGGGGTTTTGCTAACAAGTAGAAAACTTCTATGGAATTTATAGTATGTAAGGTAAGCATTCCTAGCAAAACTCTGGTTAAAGGCTAAGAGGTTCAATTCAAATATGAACTACTTAATACTTGCTATTGTTATTGGAAAACAGGTGAAACAGAAAATTTTTGAAAAACAGTGCTGCTATGGAATCTTTCCCATAACAAATTAAAACCTATTATTTATTTATAGATGATGACATGTAGTACTTGAAAAATTAGAGTAATGAAAAGAATTGAGTGGTCAGTAGTAGGAAAGTATACTAAAACACAAGTTTTGGATAGTAAATAAAATTTGTCCAGCTTTAACAGGATGTAGATCAAATAGGAATATGTGAAAATGTAATGGATAAGATCTGATCCACCTCTAATAACATGTCCTTGGTTTAACAGACATTATCACAGCATGGATGAATTCAGCCACTATGACTTGTTGGATGCGAGCTCACATAGAAAAGTTGCTGAAGGACACAAAGCAAGTTTCTGCCTTGAAGATACTTCCTGTGATTATGGATATTACAGGCGGTATGCATGTACAGCACACACACAGGTAGGAGCTGCTTTGGAGACAAACAAAGTTTTTGCCATCCCCAGTTTGTATTTGGATAATCACCTGATGCCCTGAATTAGCTGATGCCCCAACTAGCTTCTGGAATTCCCCATTATAGACACCAAGATACTAACCTGGAGACTGAAAATTCATCCATTTGCTGTTACTGTGGGTTTCTTACTGAAGGGCAGTGACACTCACTAGTGTAGCACCACTAGCACCTGAACTATATTAAAACACACCCCAAGTTCTCGTGGCAGTAGGACTGGTCAGGCTGGCTAAGGGGCACTCAAGACAGCCTGTAAAGAAGCTGTTCCCAGTGTTCACCCCCCAAAGTGACATCCTTGGCTGGTGCCAGAGTTCATAGCACTGAACCCTTGTGGAGCCTGAAGCTGTAAGGTGCTGGATTCCATTCACACCTGCTGGCTGGCACAGCAATCTCAGAGTACTGTTCTGTGCCTGAACAACAGGAGACTGTTAAAGAGGATGGCAGCTGTGTGGATGTTATGATGAGCCAGGTGCCAGGGCTTATTAGAGGAACATGGAAAATGGAACACACCATTTTGATTGATATATCCATGCAAGACTCCTACCTTGAATATTGCATCACCACCTCTTAGAACTGCTAAACAAAAGCTTAAAAAATCTTAACCAGCCAACAATCAGCAGAACAAGGTTGATCAGCAGTGTAGTATGGCTAAGAGATTTCATAGACTATTACATTTGGAAAACAAGAAGACCAAAACTTGTGGATTGTGGGTTGAAAGAGGAAACTATTGATATTTACTGATATTTGTTGACGTTTCTGACAATATATGAACTTAAGACCTGTCAGGCAACAGCTTTAAAATAGAGATGAGTGCTCTTTGGACACAGGAATAAAGTATTAAATTCCTTTCCACTGGATGTTGCAGAGATGAAAAATCTCCATGGGCTCAAGAAGAATTTAGACAAAGTAACGGATGTTATTAAACACAAAAATCTGATGGTACATCATGCCTTAAATACAGTTAAATGCCTGGTGGAAAGAAATTGCCTGACATTACGCACCTCATTCCTTATGTTCTTTTCTCGTTAAGTATCTGCTGCTGACCACTGTCAGAGACATGACACTGAGCTTTGATGGATTTGTGGTGTAACTCAGTATGGCCATACATACACATTAACTTGTATCCCTTATTCTGCAGCTTTTAATCTAGAAGGTAGTTATTCTGTTACAGAGAAATGACAGCTATGTTTCACTGGCTGACGTGTCCACCTTTGAATTTTAACTGTAATGAATGATCTGCAATACATAGAAGCTTTGAAGAGGTTTTATAAATACCTTTTCTACTTCTGTAGACTATGACATCTAACTAAGCAACATACATATTTTACAGCTGGAGTATTTATGTCACTAGAATCGTGGCTGTGTCAGCATTTCCACTGGAAGCCCATATTTCAGGGGTTTGTAATTGGACTGTAAAACTTTCCTCCAGCCTCAGACTTGGCACAAACATGCGAGAGTCTGAGCTGATCACCAGCTGGGTCAAGAGGGAATTCCTGCAGGACTTGGGTTTTCTGCACTCTGTGTGTTGCCAGAACAGATCAGCTCTGCCTAGAACAGTCTGTATTGGCCACAGATGAAGACATTAGATTTGAACCACTGATACATTCATATGTGGGGATTCTTAACAATGTTCCTAACAAAGAATTTTTCAGAAAGATGCATCTGGAATAAAGGCTACATCTTCAGTTCCCTCATATTCTTGTGTCACTATTTGCCTGAAGAGATACCATTTCTGTGCAAAGCTCAATGTGAAAATGGCCCTTAACCCTACTATTCAAAGATGGTACTTTTTTTTTAAGAGTACATCCATAGCAAATAGTTGCATTATTCCTAAGGGTAGAGAGAGGTTCCAACATGGTGATCAAGTCTGTCTGTACTCATGACCCAGAAGATATTCAATTGACATTTACAGATACTTACCTCTTTGGTCAATGTATTCTGATCTCCTTTAAAGAACAGGAAATAATAACATCAACAGTTCTTACATAAAAGGAGTACTGTAACAGGTGATATAATAAAATACAGATACCTCACTGATGAGAAACTGTCAATATTATAGGTGTTTTTATCCAGTAGTAATAAAGGGAAGTCTATAAAAGTGGTACCTTAGACTTAGACTTAGGAGTTCTAGTTTAGACACACAAATAAAATGCCAACTAAAAATAAGACTCATTTTCTAAGTTAATTTTCTAAGTGAACTGTGATAGTTAAGTGAACTTCAGTCTGAGTGTCCCTAATGTCTAGAACATCACTGTTTCTAAAGATTAATGAATCAACTTCATTCTTAAGGGTCTGAGCCCTGGCTGCTACGACACTTACAATGCTGACATAGATTGCCAGTGGATTGATATTACTGATGTAAAACCTGGAAACTACATTCTGAAGGTAAGTGTATTGGGAGAGGGGAGGTTTGGGGTTTTTTGTGATTTTTTTTTTTCTGTTTAAAGAAGAAAATCATTTGCATGCATGCTTTGGCATGTAAGTTACCTGAACTGAAACATGGCAGCAGACAGCATTGTGCTTTCTCCCCTCCAGGTGAGTGTAAACCCCAGCTACCTGGTGCCTGAATCTGATTACTCCAACAACATAGTCCGCTGTGACATCCGCTACACAGGCCACCATGCCTACGCCTCTGGCTGCACAATCTCACCGTGAGTGCCTTCCCACTGCTGGTTTTTCTCTCACTGTGCCCCCTGTTAGTGTTTTGTTTTCTGGGTTTTGGGAATTTTAAAACTGGGGGGAATTCTGCTCCCAGGCTTGTGCCATTGGAATATGTAACTCTTTTCAAAACTGCTGTTCCTGTCTGGTCTGTTAGATAACAGCCTCTGGCTCACACACCTTCTTTGTGCTGGCACCAGCACCTTTCTAGGATCATTCAGTATGCTTTTACAACACCCACACATAAGTGAGCAGCTACAGTTCTCCTTAAGACATTCTGCAAAATCCCACACATGCATGTTACTTTGCTGCTGCTGCTGCTTACACAGCAGCCACCCTCTCAGATCACAAAGTCCAGCCATCAACCCTGGATCACCACCATGCTGACCATTAAACCATGTTTTAAAGTGCCATATTCATACAGCTTCTGAACACTTGCGACGAGATAGCGACCCCACCGTGTACCTGGGTATACTGCTCTAATTCTATTCCGCTTTACAACTCCTTATGTGAAAAGGTTTCCCCTGATATCCCATCTAAACCATCCCTTGAGGCCATTTCCCCTCATCCTTGTCTCACTGGTTATGTGGGAGGAGAGACCAACCCACACCTCACCACAGCCTCCTCTCAGGGAGTTGTAGAGAGTGATGAGATCTCCCCTCAGCCTCCTCTTCTCCAGGCCATCACCCCATATATATATTTGTATATATGTACACCATACTTTTTATCTCTCTCAGGTACATATTCATGCAGGGCTAGGAACCAAAATGTCTGTTACTGTTGGCTGACCTGTGCTCTCAAGCTGACAAGTGGGTATTCAGCAGTTCCTCTCTCTGTGCATGCCTGCTCACCTGCATAAAATTATTTCTCCTCTTTCAACAGATACTGAGAAAGATGCGAGAAATGGATGAGATGGTGCCAAGTGTTTTGAACTGAAGTATCATTATACAAACTTCACTAGGATGCAAACACTATAGAAACCAAACTACAGAACATACACAGATACACCTACAAACCTTACGTGACTTTGAAGCACTTCTGCTGCTTCTCTACCAAAACTTAACTGGATTTTAAGAATCTAAATTGGCATTACTTGTATTGCTATTGAAATGTGTGAAACTGGTGCTTCATGTAGAGATATTTTAAATTTTGATAATCTAACTCATTCATAAAAACATGGGACCATTTCTTAGCTCCTGCAGATTTGGAGTTTACGTGATAATAGACTTCAGTGGGAAAATTACTGGTGCATAAGTTAAACATATTTTAAAAGACAGAAAAAAATGTACACAAAATGAATGAAATAAAACTCAAGAGAAAGTACTAATGTCAGCTATCTCAGAAAATACTATAATGAAAAACATATTAAGAGCAATGATACAGTACCATTCAAAATTCTTCCTAGGACACATTGGTATGAAAGAGAGAAGTATGTTCGGTTTTCAAGGAATATTAACATATAGCAGAGAAATACATATATGTTATATATATCAGTTATACCCCTGCAAGAAAAGTTATGTTTACATTTTTAATACATTACAAATTTTCCCATTTCCTTAAGTGAAAAACAGATGGGGTTTTGAAATACACCTTTCATCAGTAAAAATTAATGAAAAAGCTTACCCACCTTTCTATGTTCAAGAAATTTTTCAAGGTGGGACTTTTAAAATACTTCTGCAAACTTAATGTGGATTAAAAATACCTGTCAAGAAATGGGCTCTTGGAGATGATGAAGAGTCCCTGATGCAGTCATCTGTGAAAAACATCCAACTTGAACAGGTTAGCCATCAAAATAATACAGGCAATTAACTCAGGTGGCACCACAAACAGAAGTAGGTCATAATCTCTTACAAAGTATTTTTAGCGTGAAGAAAACCTGCTTCCCCCTTAAGTACTGTAGTTGATTTTAAAATGTATATCTCAGTATTCAAAATATCAAAGTTGAAAATATACTATATAGAGAGGAAGAGAAAAGACCGTGTATTTAACATCCTACTTTAGGCTGTTCAGGAACCAAATGCAACATTGTTAAGGGGAAAAACTTCCAGCCCAAATTAATGTTTTTGTGGAACTGCTTAACTGGTGCTGGGTATACTCCTCCTCCCATCCCCAAATTATTTTGCTTTTGCAGTGTGCCCTGCTGTAAGCTACAGTAGCTGTGATTTTTGTTTTAAACTGTGAAATGACATATCACAAGGGGATCTGGTGGAGCTTTTTTCAGAAGATTTCTGATCATGTAAAATGAAGAATCTACTTTTGGAACAATGGGACCTAAAAATATTGATTGGTATTAATTAAATTTGATCAGCAGTTCAAAACACCTAATGAAATATTGGAAGCTCAATAAATTAAAAAAAAAAAGAACAAGAAAAAAATGTGCTATTCAATACAGTTAAAAATGAAAAATCTGAGCAGTATGGAGAGGTTTTATTATCACTATTGAGAATACTTTATGGAGTATTTGGAAATCTTTTATGCATTAGAACCCTATGGATTTAATTTGCCAGTTTGAAGAATTACCATAATATCCTTCAAGGATCAGCTGTTCTTTAGTACATTTATTTAAGTTTATTTCCACCTTAATCATAACTTGGTTACAAATTTGCACAATTAGAACTTAAAAAGAACCTGAGAACCAGCAACCTGGTGATTACTACCCACCAGTGGGAGAGGGTGCAGAATAATATAATTTTTACCTGCAGGTCCTTTCCTGTTTGCTGTGAGATCCATTTTAGCAATCCATAACCTGTATGGGCAATGAACAGAAGCAAAATTTGGAAACTCGATTTATGAGAAAACCATTTGTTACATGTCTGCAAAATGGAGGGTCTGTTTAAAGTCTAGGCTTCTGAAATCTCAGCCCAAAGAGATTTTAAGCTTAAGAGGTGTTAAGGGACACAAGCGCATTCACCTTTCTGTAGACTTAGGTCAAAACTGGGGTCAATGCAAAAGCAGCTTGGGCAATGGACACAAAAGCTACTGAATGGAAGCCAGGCTGTGGGCATGGGCTGCTTCCTGGGAAGAGGTGGTGTGCTCGTGCCTCATTGTGCCTGATGCTGGATGTGGGATATGAGAACGCTAACTGGAGACGGAGCAGCCGCAGGAAGGGAGTGCCCTCGCTCGGGACACACTCACCTGCTCACACGTCTGTGCCCAAACTACCTGCAGAACTCCACTGAAGTCAGCAAGGAGACAGAGGGCCTTGAGCATCTGTGTAGGTGCAACAAGTGGGAATGGCCTCGTTTGGAAAGGTGTTGAATGCTGTAACTTTGAATATTGGGGATATTGGAGCTACGAAAATGTAGCTTTTTTTTTCCGTAGCAAAATATTGTATTTGTTTTGAAATGTGTATTAAGCAACATGACATTGATGTACAATAGCACAAAAATTGCCTAAGACATGAACAGAAAAACAAGGATTTTAGGATTAAAAAAAATGAAGGAATGTGACTTTAACCCTGTCTAACTATAGTAAATCACAACACAGTAGAAGTAGAAGAGTTTATTATATAGCATGTGTAGAAGTAGTTCTAAATAGGGGAACGCCAACCAATATTTTCAGTATCTTGGCTCTGCAGATTTGACACCTTACTTTTTGCATACTGGAATATGTTTTTGTGACTATGTGCATTTTTGTTCAAAAACAATTTTAAAAACTGTTTTGGTTAAAGCTTTTCTTTTTTACAGCAAATTATATTTGGATTCCATTTTACCAGACATCAGGCTTATTCCCTTGTCTTTGAAAAGCATATTGACATTGGCCTCAGTGGGAGCAAAACCAGATTTAAATTTTGTGAGATTTCTACTATGAATTTGCTCTCTTTCAGTTTCAAATGTCTTCTGAAAATCCAGGATGTATAAATGCATGTGAAATGAGAACGTCACACATTTCAAATATTTGCTTTAGACTTGCACTTGAGGAACATAATGTATGTCAGGCTCATTAGAGGAAGGGTTGTTATATATTTTTTTTAATCCTGAAATACATGTGATATTTGTGTATTTCTAGACAAAAGTGTAACAAAAATGACAAATTCGTCACCAATGGAACTAAAATATTGTGTAGATGACGTTTTTTGTGTTAGGAAAAGTCTACTCATTTTTTCTCTGCTCCAGAATGAATGCACATATCAAATGTATCTTCCTGTTGTCATTCATGCATTGTTTGCAGTGTGCTCATTCAAAACCAGCAGGGTGCTTTTCATAAATGAGACATTGAAAGGTGGTTTATCCTGTGTCTCACATTTATGCCAAAAAGGCATTTTCATTTTCTCCAAATCCTAAAAGGTGCTGAAAGATTTTTAACTTGAATTAAAACCAAAGAGTATGTAATTGGGAGGTTTTTATTATGCAACTAAATGCTACAGATACAGTGAAATGCCACTTGTTTTTGCGACTTTCTTGAAGATTTTTCATTATTTCCTTCACTTTTCTTCAAAGAGTCTTCATTTCAGTAACTTTGCATCTTTATCTGAAGAGCTCTTATTTATAATATTCAGGCACTAGCTTTGTATTCTTCATTGCACTTTCATATTCTTGTGTTACATGCCCGTATTATGGTTGCAAGTTTATGTGAAAATGACTTGAATAAAATGTTTCAAGCGTTCTACTTGTCGAAGTATTACACTTACTGCACAGGCCAGGTCCATCTCTCAGTGAGAAGGCTTGTCAAAGTTGTTTTGTCTACGTGAAAAGGAAGAAAATTCTGTCTTGCTAACATGGTCTCAGAAAAAATGTCACAAGAAGGTAGAAACAAGAAATAAAATTTTTCAAGACATGATAAATTATCCCTCATATACTACACAAAGGATTAACATGTCAAGGATTAACAGGAGGAGGCATATGGTTCATCTGGACACAAAATTCCCTTACCGTTATCTGTCTGGGTAAAAACAGGAACTTAAAAAGCACTCAGAATTTCTGCTCCAAAAACTATGCTTTCAGAGAAAGAACACTTGAGCAGTACATGGTAGGAAGTCCATGTACTCTAGAAAACTGACTAACAGATTAAACACGCAGTTACGCCAAACACATTTTATCCTGTTGTTTACATCCTCTGAGTACAAGCCAGTGTCCTGCTGCCTCTTCAGTGTGTATGCTAAACTGATGAAACAGTCTGAGTTGTGAAGCATCTGTTGTCCCTTCACTGAGGGACTACTGCGGAACAGCATGGTTAAAAAGGTTGGAGACTTGTTCTAATAAGAAGTTGTCAGACACTTTAAATATCAACTAATTGGCACTCTTGGCTTCACAGAAATGGAGACAAAACCAATGTAGTATATTTTAAAATTCATAAAATAAATGTAGAATTCTTTCAGATATAACCCACTTTGCATAATATTTCTCTATTTAAAAGGTATTTCCTATCCTACTACTCACTAGAGCTAAGAGCTTCAAACAGAATTTCTCCAAGTGCTATTCTGTGCTAGAGCACAGAACCTGGAGTGAATCAGAGCAAATACAAAAATGCAGTAAAAATTGCATATGATAATTGCAGAAATAAAACATCTCCCAGTTCCCAAGTACCTTCTACCCCCATTCTGCTATCTCATTTTTACATTAGATCACCTGCCTAGTATCACAAAATCATCTACCATCAATCTATGCTCACAAAGCAGCTCCATACCTTCACTCAAGAAAGTATTGCTGTAACTGAATTTTCATTTAAGCCCCATTTTTCCTATCTAATAATTCCATAAAAACTGATTAAAGAAATATTTATGCTTGTTTGGATGCCTACAAAATGGTCCCATCAATCATACGCCTGCTTGCTATTAAAAACCCAATCATATTTAAACTAGTGATGACTGTCTTAAAAGATACTGAAAATTTTTGAGATTGTTTTGTTGGTAAGCCTGAACTGAAAAAATTGTGCACCTGAAGCAGCCTGGGAGTATCTGACAGTATGTACCTGGCTAAAGATATTTCTTCCATGGCATGGTACTGAACTGGAAGGCACAGTTTTCAACATTTTAAAATCTAATCATCACAGAAATAACATCCCATGTCACTATAAAAATAAACTGCTAGTGTTTTGTGAGAGATCTGTTTAAACAGTGCAACAGATATGATTTAAATTAAAATCACATATATGCTGAACATGTTATGTTTTTATAATGAAGAGAAAACATTCTAAACTTTATCAACAACCTCCATGCAAGTTCACTGGGTTTATCAGTTCACAAATAAATCGCCCAGTTACACATGAAAGATGTTATCAAGTCTCCACCATCACTACTTGTTTGTATAATGTATTAAGGCTGTGATCCAGGTGAGTCATTAAGCACCAGCAGAAAGTAGCAGTAACCCATTAAAATATGAAGTAATGCCAATACCCTAATCTCTCTTCTCTCATTCATGTTCAGTGTATGTTATCTTTTTTCTTTTCTTTAAAGTAAGATCTCAGAAGTATTTTTGAAGGAAAAAAAAAAAAGGATGTTTTGATAAGTCAGGCTTCCTTCAGGGAGAATTCTGTGGCCACAAATTACAGCTGTAATAATGCAGTAAGAAACTTGATCAAATGCCAAGATAAACCAATGCTCATAGATCTTTTAAGCACATGCAAAAAAGCACTTTAGAACATAGGCTCCTTAAAGTCTTGAGGTGTTTTTCAAACTACTTGCAATCTTTTCATTTTTGGTCCTTAAATAGGGTATTCATCTGCTAAAAGAAAGGTAAACTGTCCATGAAAAAATTCTAGTTGATGACACGTACCATAAGACATTTCTCTTGCCTTACACTGGAAGCAGAGAAGTCACATACCAAACCTGTGGTGTGGCATTCATCTAGGATTTATTTTCTTATTTTATTTAAGCTTTAAGGATTAACATTCACATCTGAAAACCTTCAAGTTTGTAGAAAGCAGGTAAATGCATGGCTTTTACTGTGAAACAGAACCCTACAAAACCACAGTAAACATGTTTCTGTGCTTTATTTTGAAGCTTTTGGCCTTAAATACTGTTCCATACGGTACAGTGAAAATAACAGCAACAAAACCACTTTGAAATATAAGGTTGTTTGAATTTCTCATTCCTCTGGGAGGCAATGCCATTAAAGACTTGTATTACATATACTGACCTTTGTTCAGTTTATAGGAAAGAAAGCCTAAGTAAATGGGGCAATCCATGCCTAAATATTAATAGAGAACAGACCAACTTGAAGGTTTAGTCTTCAAAAATTTAACACAAGATGGGGCATGTACAATGCATCATTATCTGTGCTTAGACCAGGGCAAGGATCCTCATACAGCTGGCAACATTTTCTAATGCAGCTCAGGAGCCTGATGGCTTTGGCCAAGACATAGAAAAAGACTTTTTTCAGACTGCAATACATAGGAAGGCCATCTACATTTTAAGGGATGACGTATTCTACAAGTTTGCAGGGATTTAAGAGCAGACAAATCTAAAGAAAGGAAACTGATAAAGGATTATTAAACACCATAAGCTACAATATCACAAGGTGTGGTTGAGGTGTAAAACTGAAGCTTGAAGAGATGGATGTTGCATGGTGTATCACTGTGTGCTCCCTCTATCCTTAAAGCATCCCTTTTGATACTTTCAAAGATACTAGGTTAAATGGGCCTTTGGGGCGATGAAGGGCTTTCCTTAGGCATCTCAAAATGCTTCATGAATAGTACAGTCCAGTCATTTACCAAACTTATGACTTAATTTGATTATGAAAGGTACTATATTTAAATATACAATGCTATTAAAGGTTAATTACATATTCAGAATTTCTTTCAATTAGGTAGTAGGAAAAGCACCTGAAGAAGTATTCAATGAAGTTTTTTTGTCATATCCCAATCAGATGAACTCCCAATGTCAGATGGGCACTTAGAAGTCAAATGTTTCTTAGTGTGCAAAGTTTTTTCACATTCTTTCAGAAAGTGCAAGACACACGTATTGAAGAACAAAGTATTAAAGACACCTCTTCATATCTTCAAACTTGCAGTAAAATCAGAGGACAGAGATCACAATTCAAATGCACAATATTTTATTATCCTCAGAAATTTTCATATTATGCTTACAGCTGACTAGCTTTTCCAGCTACCCAATACACTGATGAATTTATGAAGTCTCTTCAAGTATAAGAATCTTTTACTTTGTCTCAGTTGAGATGTGAGAATATAGAACCTTTATTTTGACAAACAAATTCTCATATAAAGCACATTTTTTTACATACTGAAAACCCCCTTCCAGACTACTCTCCAAAGAATCTGTACCATTCCTACAGGGCACAAATTATGTTCCTAGAAACCCTTTATTCACATTTTCATGTATATTTCATGAATGGTGGCACTACATAATGGGACTTAGGAACCAACACCAAATGGCCATTACATTAATCAAGAGACAGCACAAAGAATGAATGAAACAATCCTGATATTCTAAGATGGTAAATAACAGTTCCAAATTTTGTACATTGCAAAGGATATGAGTAGTATAACAAAGATGTTCCAACAGCAGTTGCAAAAAAAATTTTTTTTGAACCTTCATTTACATATAGTCTAGTCATCAAATTTAATCTTTTTCCCTTGGAATGCTGTAATTTGAGACATTTGCTCTCTGCGTCTCCTGCTTGCTTCCCATGAAGGATGAAGAGGCTGCTCCAAACATGCTTTCTTACTGTTGCATTTAATATCCCCTGAAGCTTTTGCAAATGGTTTCTTCTTGAGCTTTGTTTCATTTTTAAGAAAACCTGTCCACGTACGAAACAAAACATTAATAACTACATCATGGACCTTCATAAAAGTATGTAAACTACCTTGGGATTCCAAATATTTTCAAAAATTTCATAATGAGCCATGGGGCACACAGTTATCTGAATATTCACAGCAAGATTTCTTCATCTTGCAGCCTGGTAAACTTCAGTAGACTGAAGATAGTTAAGATTTATTAATATTGACTACACTCAAAATTTGTGTAGACAAACACTCAACACAGTCTAAACTTTTTTCCTCACAATAAACCAAAGACTGTTACACAATGTAATTCAATATGACTGGCATTATATCCTCAATTCAATGAACTCCAAAATACCACAAAGTACTCCAAAGCACCACAAACTCCAAAGTATCACAGAATATAAAGGGAATAAAATATTCCATATTTAGGAGCTATTGAAGAAATTACTCATGGGATAAGGTACTAGTTACATATAACAATCTGGTACCTTTACCTGTGCACAAGTAATGCTAAATGCTTGACAGACAGAAAAGTACTTTCCAGTGAAAACCTTATGTTAAGTATTTCTAATATAAGAAAATAGCAGACTATATCCACAGGTTAAAATGAAAGCTGAACAGTTTGACCATTTTAACAAATGTTAAAATACGTGCCACAAAGCTGAAAAGAAACAAATACATCCTATCACGAATGGACTGCAGAGGCAACAAAATTTCAAAATGTTTTTTCACTCCTAATTTTATTAGGTTTAAGTAATGCATACCTGTTCTTTCAACCTGGAGAGGCTGGTCTTTAGTATTTCTAAAAACAAAGACAGAAATGAAGATTTTTCAATATAATTGTAAGATTACAAACACCTGCAAATAAAGAATCATCCTCACCAAAATACTTATGCAATAACTTTTAAAAAATAACATGCAAGCTTCTTCAATACTGTTCCACCCATGTTAATAAAGAAGTAGAAAGGGAAACATTCAGAAGTGATTGAATTTGGGTGTAGATCTAGTTAGGCATCCTATGCATAAATCAGTGCTACTGTGAATATAAAAAATATGTATTGTCAAGGAAGCTTAAGAAGACTAGTGACTGGTTTCTGTGAAAATATTTAAGGTTTAATGGGCTGAAATTCTCTTTGTTTAGTAAGTACTATTAGAAATCATAACCATTTCCATTACTGTGAAGGAGGGAGGAAATGGAGAACATAAAATGGGGAAAGGGTTTACCTTCTGTCCTGAGATTTCTGATTGGTGGTAGACAAAGAACTGCAGAACACTGACTCCAGCTTGCTTCCTTTTCCATGTGGCTTTCTCTCTTCCACAATCAAATCTTGTGCTGTCCCAGACACTGTGCTCTTTTCTGTCTTTGTAACATTTTTCTGAACACTACCTTTTCCTTTTTTTGAAGAAAGGTTAACTGCTGCTACCTTTTTCTTTTTTTTTACTTTGCCAATGAAGAAATCATCATTGCTGTCACTGTCAGAATCTGATGACTCATTATAAAACCTCTCTTCAGTACTATCATCAAAGTATTCCTTTTCATTGGGATGCTCTTGGTCATGATCATCAATTATTTCTTTTATTGCATTTAATTTGTTCATACTCATATTTTCTTTCCTTTTTTGATAGTCAAGTTTCTTTCCTGTTTTGTTTTGACTAACTGTTTGCATTTCTACTGCCTGAAATGAAAGTTCTTCTGAAGCATATGTTCTTTCCATTTCCACAGTTTTCTGCTCAGATTCACTCTCAGAGAGCTCTTCAACCACCTTGTTAGTTTCTATTTTCATGCCTGGTTTTGTTTTGTGTTCACACCCTTGCTGTTTTTGAGGCTGCTTAGGAGCTTGGTCATCCAAGCTGCTATTGGAATGTTGTGCTGATTTAGGATGTTCTTCTGACTGATCCTTTTTCATAGGAGTGGCTTTGTCTGGGTTCTTTCTTGCATCCTTAAAAGCTTTAACAGCAGCTGTACAAGGGGCAGAAAAATATTTTGTTGCAGCTACACATGAATTTACAAAAGTTATTTTTATATAATAAAACATTTTGCAACTTACATGTGCGGTATTCAGCATATTTTGAATGTCCTTATGAATTATTTACCAAACACATGGGATAAGAGATACCTTAGAATACAGTAGCAACAAAAGTGATGGCAAATCCTTGAAAATATCATCAGTGAAATACACTATGAAATTTGGGTTAACCTGTGAACTTCTCTTTCAAAAAATAATCTGCAGCTGATAATCATGTTCACTTAAGGTAATACTTGGTGTGTAAAATTGCAAACTAATATTAATTTGTTAATATACAATTAAATAGTGTTTGATATCTCTGTTATTAATAAAGTAATTCTGTGACATTACTACTAGGACTTGACCCTTTTAAACATTAATTTCAGGTGGAAAATTCCAGTTTTAAGAGAAGAAGCGAAAGCCTAAATAACCAGGAAAAATACCCTAAGGCTTCTGGGACAGTTTACAGGGAAGATTAAGAAAGTAATTTGTAAAATCTTTTAGGTGCCTTTGAAAGCCCAGTTGTAATGATCTATTTAAGTTCCTATTTAATTTAGAAACATTCCATGACAGCTATTTGATTTCCAGAACTACCATTATAAGCTCTGTTTGTTCAATACCTGATATTAAGTAAATGTCATATTGTATACTGTAACATATAAAGCCATATAAATTTCAAGCCATATAAATAGTTTCAAGTTTGTGGCTTGGTTCACTGCAGCTAGTTAGGCTAATTACAGATGCTTTTAGTTTTTGTTAGTTTTTTACTTTTGTTCATGTCAGAAATACACATGAACAAAGTAACACATTAGTGAGCTACAGATACAATAAAATATCCAATAAAATGTTTCATACCTTTAAGTTCAACAAATCTGGGCTTCAAGCTGGGATGTGTTGCAAGTCTTGCCATGGCTCGCTCAGCTGCAGTACAGTTTGGCTGCACATGAAAAATCCAAAGGCATGAAGTCAACAGAACAGTCAGCTTACACAGGTCTGTGTCAGTTATGCTACAGAGTTCACTAATGTGATTCTCACCAAGAACTGAACAAGAGGAAAGCTTATGACACTAAAAAGTATTTTATTTTTCATTTTTACTACCGTCATTCTAAATGCATTAAAATCTGGCTGCGTGAACATTGACAGAAACATAGCAGATGCACTACATGTGATATTTCTCAGGTACTGAACAGGGATAACATGATTTACATTTCTTTAAACCCTACCAGACACATAGTTCACTGAATTTATATGTCTATTTCATACAAGAGCAAAGAAAGTTCATGAACTCACTGAATAAAGAACATCATACTGGTAGAAGGCATTCTGCTTGAAGGAATGCAACAACTTGCAAGAATTACAGTATTGATCCCATAAAAGCTGGCAAAATGACAGAGCAGATATTGAAGGAGTATCTGTAAAATGTTGAAAGGCAAGCTGAAACTTGACCATAAAGACTAATAACCTTAAATTTGATGTTGTAGAATACTGGCACTTTGCAAACCGATTCAAAGAAAAAAATATTATCTTCTTGCTTCAATGCAAGAAAAAAAAAAAAAAGAATTAAAAAAGATAAAAGATGGAATTGCTTCTGCACTTCCTCTCCTATACATTGGAAATCACAGGTATGACACATTGAAAAAGCTCTCATTTTCAGGTTCTTGTCATCAGTCTGCTTGCAAATCAAACTTAAAGGTATCTACCAATGACAGATCTCTGTCTTCCATTCTGTTTTTTCTGTGTGATTGTTTGTTTGCTTCCTTCTTTCTTTCTTGTCTTATTTTTTGAAAGCAGGAAAAGTAGGTCTAACAGATTTGTACAACACATATTTATCAGGAAGGTTTCTTAAAGCCTGCAATGGAATTCTCTGGGAGAGAGTGGAAAAGACATAAAAAAGACATACCTTTCTCTTTTCCTCCTAGTGGTATTGCAATGGATACACATTCAAATTTTTTCTGTGATTTTAGCTTTGTGCTACAGAAGTATGACAGCAGAAGCCACCAGAACCTACAGATGGTGATATTGATAAAGAACCAGACAAGGGCCCTGTCACCCAGCCTGAGCTGATTTTGGTGTCATCAACTTGACAGAGCTCGCTGCCTCTCCTGTCCTAAGCAGTCACCACAGCAGATGTAGCTCAAGCCACAGGTGTTACCTGGTAGATAACAAGGAGTAGAAGTGGTACTTGCCCTATCCTGGGATGGAGTTAATATGCTTCAGAGTAGGTAAGATGGTGCTGTGTTTTAGATTTCTGACTAAAACGTTTTAGAGTTGGTAACATCAGTGTTTTAGTTACTGCTGAGAAGTGCTTGTACAGCATCAAGGTCTTTCTGTTTCTTGCTCTGGCCCTACCGACAGGGCAAGGAATACCCCTGGTACAGCTGATCCACGGGGACCAAAAGGACATCAAGTTCTTTTCAAGTCATGCTTATCAATAAAAGCTTGAGGTAACAAAAAGGCATGGGGAGATGTTTGAGGCTCTGCTCCCTGGGATGTGGCTAAACATCTGCCTGCCAATGGGAAGTAGCGATCAAATTCCTTCTTTCCTTGCACATGCAGCTTTGATTCCCTCCTTGAACTGTCTTTATCTCAAGATAGAAGTTTTTCTGACTTCTGCTCTTGGGATGCTCTCCCTATCCTTCAGGGGTGGGGTGAGTGAGCAGCTGCTGAGTACTTAGCTGCTGGCTGGGGTCAAAGCACCATGACACATATGATACCAAATACATCAGCAATTCACATTTAAAGCACCTGACACGGATATGATACACATAAGACTGCTCAGTGGTGAATGTTACTTGTTTACAAGCCTGTTTTCCTCCAGCAGAACCATGTGACTATAAACAGATACATATTCATTGCATAAAGACAGACGGGACACTTCCCACCAACCGCTAGTGCAGGAGAGTCACTCTCAGTGCTTTGGTCTGATGGAAACAGAGCAAAAGAAGGCACTACAAACACACCAGTCAGTACTTCTAAATGCATAAGCATTTAATTCGTTTGCCAACCATAAATCTTCTTCCTCAACCAGTGTAAAGCAAATCCCATTTTGTAATTCTTTGCCATAGTTTTAGAGCTTATAAAATATACTCTATGGTCAGCCATATTTCATGTTTGAAGTGTAGAGCATCTGGGAATTCTAGTGCTTTCCTTTCCCCCCAAGTCTCTGCTACTGTAACATTATTTCTTCAGGTCAAGAAAAACTGGAAAAATGTTCTCTCTGAAGACTGTCTATAGAACTATGAACACTGGCCAGAGGGGACAGTCCATTTCCAAGGGCTACAGACTGGCTTATTTCCAGGCTAGTTTAGCTCTGAGAACTTGAAATCTGAATTTTGATCCCCATGTGACAGTGCTGCATGCTGCCACCAGATTCTTGGGACAGAAAGCTCACATTTCTGAAGATCATATGCTATTTTCTTTGGAGATTGTCCTATAGCTGGAAAATCTATTTCTGAACTTAATTAATACACTTTTTCCCTCAGCTACTTCCTGTGGGTTTTGAAAGAATATACCATGAAGTTCAGAAAGCGGCAGCAGCAGCTTCTGTGCAACATCTGGTTGTCTTTTAATTCAAGTATTTATAGAAAGGCTTTAAGCATATATAGGCCAATCCATATGTAATAACCACATTTTTTTCATTAGAGCAAAATACTCACAAACACTACTCACACTGATAGCTACCAGCTAACAAACACACAATATGATATTCACATTCTCTCAAATTTCACATTTTTCTGTGTATGGGTTTTTTGGTTTTGCTTTGGTTTGGGTTTTATTTTGGTACAGCCTATGCTCAGTTTATTTTCCCTCAAGTATTTTCCAGTATATAAAATATTAAAGAAATACAGACAATACAGAAAAAACTTAACAAAGCAATGTGAACTGTCTTCACAAGCAAGAACACTTCTCCCCCACCCCCCACTACCCATTCCTTGGATGCTTAATTAAATACTAGAATTGTACACCTTTATTGTGACATACTCCTACTACTTCTTATATTTTTTGGCACTACTTATTTTTTATGCAAAAATGTGCCAGTACTTTCTACGGGAACATTCTTCCTCCTTCATTGTGCAACTGAGGCACTGGAAAGTGAACAAAGCAACAGAGCAATGTATAGTCACACTTTACAGTGAGAGATTTTAAATTACTGTGCTGGTTGAGGCTGTGGTAGAGCTAATTTTCTTCACAGTGGCTGGATGGGGCTGTGCTTTGGGTTTGTGCTGAACACAGGGTGGATAATGCAGAGATGTTTTTGTTATTGCTGAGCTGGGCTCACACAGAGCCAAGGCCTTTGCTGCTGTCTGTGCTGCCGTGCTGCTGAGGGAGCTGGGGGTGCCTGGGAGGTTGGGAGGAGACACAGCTGGGACAGGTGACCCCAACTGACCAAAGGGATATTCCAGACCATGGGACATCGTGGTCAGTACATGAAGTGGGGGATAAAAGGAGGCATGTGAGGGACACTTGGAGTGATGGCATTTGTCTTCCCAAGTCACTGTCCCATCTGATGGAGCCCTGGTCTCCTGGTGATGGTTGAACACCTGCCTGGCATAGGAGGCACTGAACTTTTCCTTGTTTTGCTTTGTTATTGTGTATGGCTTTTGGTTTGTTTTTTTTTCCTATTAACCTTTCTTTATCTCAGCCCATGAGTTTTCCAGCTTTTATCCTTCTAATTCTCTCCCTGATCCTGCTGGTGCAGGAGAGAGTGAGCAGCTGCCTGGCACTTGGTGTTGGCTCCAATTAAACCATTTGAAGGCAGTTTCCTCTAACATTCTATCTTGGTAAATAATGCATTATTTCTGTAAATATTATTAAAACCATCCATTTTAAAAAACACATGTAAGCCCTGCATAAGAGAGGGGCAAAAACTTGGCAAATAATGGCAATGACTGTGAAGAAAATGGACATTACAAACTTGCGAAGATAAAAGCAGATTCACAGTGCAAGTTTTGAGATCTGCTGGAATAAGGGTCAGAAGTAGGGAATGGCTCTGAGAGCTGGCACTGCAGGGTAAAAAGAAGGAGCAGTGTGATGTAAACATCAGGGAGAAGCTGTGGGGGTAGAGCGTGTAAGTAATGCAGGTAATAAAGTGAGAATGAGAAAATGAGTGTCATGGTCTTGATGCAGATGGGATTGCAAGAGCTGAATGGTATGCTTTGGTAGTATGCCTGAGACAGTAGAGCTTCAGGATGAATTAAACTGCAGAAACCTGTGAGAACATTTATCTGAGAATATGAAATGCAAACTTCTAACCATTGCTTCACTCTGAATAATCTTTCTGTTCCAAGACTATTTTTGTCTGTACCCTCTCTGCTATAGTTACAATAAATAATAGGAAGGAGGTCATACTTCTGTTCTTCAACTCACTTCTGTACAAAAGGGAATTGCCTCATTACGGATCTCATCAGAAACAAGACTGTTATTAGAAACATATATAGTACTATAAGGACCACAACTAGAGTTTCACATGGGTGAGAGCATTACCAAACTGCTAATGCTTTGTGGCTCTGCATCTGTCATTAGTCAGTCATTGAAAACAATGATATTCAAATGGAGACAGTAAGAAACCCCACAGGGAAATAAATAAGCAGTACATGACAAAAACCATGACACAGAAGAAACCAACCTTGGAGAATGTCACAGTGGTTTCTAAACTATCTAGAAGTGCAGTTTAATTTCAAATGTTAACAACACCCTGATTTTAAGAAGAAAAAAAGAAATAGAAAAGAATACTAACTAGAGTAAGCATAAAAAAGGTAACACCTAAATCTGTGCTAAAACAAAACGTCATTGCAATACCCTTTACAGCATCTTGGGAGAAGAGCTCTCTATTTAAAACCAGCAAAACCCAAATAAACTACTAGAAAACTTGTTGATCCACACATTCTTTACAGAACTCTATCTAGTTACAGGTGTCCTTTGTAACAGCAGATGTGATTAATGTAAGTTACAGGGTGGTTGAAGGTGGCAAATCATGGCTGCCACCCAAGTCCATACCATGACCTCATACTACTTGGAACAAGACTTGAGAGAAGTTACTTTCTGATTGTGAATACAGCTTGCTTTGTGAATGCTCCCTCTTCCCTTATGTCTGTAAGACATAAAGCATGTGATTTGTGGACATCAGACATGGTGAAGGTTTTGTTTTTTAATTGTATGATATACAATTTTTAAAATAGGCTGATGAAAAATTTCCATTTGAAGCTAAAAAGATGTCTAAACAGATATAAAACCTTTGCAAAAGCTTATCAAGACAGTGTTCTGTGATAACACTACAGAATTAAAACTGAACAATTTCTTACAAAACAAGATACACAAGTAAACTTATTATTCTTTTCAATGGTTGCCATAGTTTATATTAATTTACATTGTTTTCTTTTATCATGGTAATTCAACCATGAAAGTATTTGGATATTTACTTTATTTATCTCAAAAGCTGTGGTGGGTAGGCCTCAGCTGGATGCCAGGTGCCCAATGAAGTTGCTTTATCACTCCCTTACTCAGTAAAACAAGGGAGAGAAAATACAATGAAAGATTCATGGGTCAAGATGCAGACAGGGAGATATCACAAACCAAGTACCACAATGGGCAAAACAGACTCAGGTTGGGGAAGTATTAATTTAATTTATTGTCAATCAAAAAGAATAGGGTAATGAGAACTAAAAACTAAATCTTAAAACACCTTCTCTCCACTCCTCCCTTCTTCCCAGGCTCAGCTTCACTTGCCATTTACTCTACCTCCTCCACCACAGTGGCAGAGGAAGATAGGGGACAGGGGGCTGTGGGTCAGTTCAAACATTGTCTCTGCTGCTCCTGCCTCAGCTCCAGTGCCTGAAGCACTGTGCCCTCCTTCTTCATGGCTCCTTCTCCACATATTCTCACTCCTCTCTCCCTGGTTGCAATTGCTCCTGTGCATTCCTCCCCATTCCTTTTTAACTCTGTTATCCCAGAGGCACTGCTCCCATCACTGAAGAGATCAGCCTTGACCAGTGGTGGGTCCATCCTGGAGCAGGATGGTGTTGACTCCATCAGACACTGGAAGCTTCTGGCTCCTTCTCACAGAAGTCACCCCTATAGCCAACCCATCTACCAAAACCTTGCCATGCAAACCCAACACAAAACATTATGAAGAACATTATGAAACCGAAGACCCATGGCAACATGGGGTGTTACGGCAAAATGGACAATCTTTTTGTGCACTTTCTACTGCACACAGTAGAAGACTGGAAGTAGAAGTCTGGAAAATCTACCTGAGCTTGGGTTGCCAGCAGCAGCACTGACTCAACTCATCACTGCCTCCCACTTCTGAATCCAGCATCAGGGAACAGCATGAGATTCTTCTAAATTCTTTCAAGGTACTTACACTGCTCTAATTTTATTTGAATGTCTAGACCAAAGCTGTCCTTTTCCCAATAGATTAGGTCACTTAGATTCACATTCCTTTCTACATTACATTTGTCTTGTCTTGTGTTTTGATTTGTCTTTTATAAAAAAGAATTCTGATGTATAAACATGGTTCTATCATTCCTCCACTTCTTTTAAAATAAGAGTTCCAAATAGGTCATAGACTCAAACAAAAGAGATTATTTGCTATTCTTTACTACATGCATGATAAAAAATACCCACTATCTTAGCATTTTAAGAAGTTCACAGGCTCTTTAAAGAGCCTAGCACTCTGCAAAAGTTAGATGACCATATTTAATACGAGTATAAAAGATTCAATAGAGTTTCTTTGGACTAACCTGTCACAATTAATTAAGCCAGGCAAAGGAGTGTGAAATTCAGAAATGGTCAAAGGAAAACGTAGCCTTTCATCGCAAACTATCGGTGATCTACAGCAGAGCCTGGCATAAACTCCAGACCTGCCTGAGTACAAATTATGTATTTAATCTTCTACACTTTCCTTTTCCTGTTTTTGCAAAAAGCCAATTCCTGTGATTATTTCAATAAAGAAAATTCAGAAGAAAAAAGTCAAGATTAAAGTAGGCATTGATTCTTAATTACTTCCTTATGATGAACACGGTCAACTCTAGGTGTAAGTCAAAACAGCAAGACTGTGAGAAAATTCAAATGCTTCTAACTCATCATTTTTTCATAGGCTAAGTGTCTATAATTGTCTCAATTTGGCATCCCACACAATGAACATTCCCATTAAAAAAGTCAAACTTTTAAAGGTTATGAAAAAGGACATAAAGTGAGCACTGTGATAACTTCTCCCCAAGCTGTGATGTTCTAATTCGTACCAACACTGAAACCACTGCTGACCTTCAAGAAAACCTAGGATAGTGCTGAACATTACTTTATGCTACAGAAAACTGTGGACAAATTCCAAGTGGAAAACAGTTCTGAAGGGAGTGCCCCCTAAATTAGAGTCTGAAAAAATTATTAAGAAGTATCAGTGATCTAAAAATATTACATATTTTAAACTGTAGATCCAGGACAATTGACCAGGATAAAATACATGCAGATCTGACTTATACAAATACAAAATCAAACACAAAGTATAGCAGTATAAAGTCAACATGTTTTTGCTTTTTTTTATATATATCTTTCTATAAAGTATATGCCTTTCAAATATTATGACATGTGAAAGTTGAGGAATACTATTGCTATAAAATATATGCACCTTTCCAAACTGCATAAACAATTTTTGTGGAGAGCATAGACGGCACTAAAAGAGCCCACCTAAACCCTACACAGGAAAAGCAAGCAAACATTCCAACCCAAAAAGGCAAGAGACAATCATATTGAGAGATTAAACAGGAAAGCAAAATAAGATGAAATAGAAACCCTGAAACAAATATGTAGTTTGGGGGAATAGAAAAAAAATACATCTTGGATAGCAGGCAGTAGCTGTGAGATAGTTCTTTGCCACAAAATTCATATAGTCTTAAGAGAAGAAAATCAATTTGGAGAAAACATCATAAACAAATTAGTTGGACACCAACTATGTATCAGATCTGAAACCACAATTGACTTTTACAAAAAAATGAAGTTGAGATCATTTCTTATAACTGGCCATCTTGAATGAGGGTCTGAAAAATTAAAACAAGCAGTTGCTTATTAACACTGAATAGACAGTTAAGCTAGGTAATATAAAAATGAAATCTGGAAGAACCATTTTTTTTAGAAAAAAAAATTATAACTTATGTGTTACAGAAAAGAGAGCAGAAACACAAAGGAGACCAACAACACTCAGGCAGTGCTGGAAACCAAGAAGTAAACAGAATTCTCTGACTTTGCTTTAACCCTAATGCATCTGAACTCCTGTGAGTCAGCTGTGCACAATGGGTCTGTCCAAAGACTGAGTGGAGCACACGGTAGCAACTTTTAAAGAGTTTTTTTCACCCACATGTCTCTCCCCTGATAAGGGGAGGCTTTTTTGCAGAAGTTCTTGTTAGGAAAGAAGGCAGGTTGGACTCTTGGTTGTTCTCGTTCTTCAGGTTGTTTATTATTTTCTTATCAGCAATTTCAGCACATCAGGCTTTACACCAGCCAAGGGTGCAGGAGAACAGGCACCAAAAGACCCCGAACACACAGGATCAAGGTTCTTTCAAAGATAATTATCACTAAGAACATACATGATTTCTATTTTTCTACCAATTACTAACTAAACTTCTATTCATGTAGCTCTAGACTGTGGCAAATTGTGACCAATAATCCTGTGTCCCAAAAACTGCGGAACATGGAGTACGTGAAGAAGGAGGAAAAACTCTAAACACGACAAGAATCCTCCATCTTGTGTCATCTATTCCCATATTAACAAACCCAAAAATCTAAATTTCTCATCCTGTTATAATTGACATATTACGCTACTATCTAATTTACATTCTTGAGAATTCTGTTTCATCCCGACGCCTAGAAAGCCTTTTCCATGGACCAAGTTAAAAACAGTGTTTTTCAGAGGGTTCAGATCCTTCAAAACATGCAGAGAAATATTCTCTGCATTTTGGACTGCAACACAAATAAATTGGTGATACAGGGATGAGCTCTGTATAATTTAAAACTATTATAATGAGCCAAAAAGTTCAAAATACTCTGTCTTGGATGAACCAAATAAGTTTCACAATTGAGATATTCACACCTCTGCCTATGATGTCAATATGCTGACAAAACTGTACACAACTATCTGGGATCTAATGTTGAGATATCCTTACAACATTTCACTTTAAAACAGATGCTCAAACCTCAAACTATAACTTGTTAGATGTAGCCTGATACTGGACCAAAAGTATAAGCATATACTAAGTTTATATCACAGAAAGTAGATGTAGTTGAATTCTTAAAATTTAAAACATATGTAATGCTTCAAAACTAGCTAATGTTTCAAGAACATGTGCCACTTTAATCAGGTATTTTTCAGATGATTTATAACATAAAGGGAAAAAAAATTATCCCTGTGGACAAACCCGGTCTTGCTTAGGCCTTTGCATTTGCAAGCATTACCACCAGGGAACACACCTATATATAACTAAAGTATTGTCAGGTTAATGTCTTCAGATAAAACTCTCAGGAGAGACATACTTCTGTTCAAAGCACTGCTGAAGGAACTAAGAGGGACAGGGATTTGGAGGCATAGATGACTAAAAAGACTTCACAAGCACTGCATGCACTAACCAGGGTTAGGCCACGTTATAATACGCTACTCAAGATAGCAATTCTTGGCATACCACATGGCAATTTGCGTGCATGATTGAAAACAGATTTTTTTTTTTAATATATGTCTTTCAGACTTTTTCTGAAAATGACAATGGAAATACAAGTTCAGTTCACTGAACTATTAAAACATCAGAGATAAACATGCCAGTTCTCTGGCACCAAAACATAGATTTTGTCATTAAGTCTATTGATTTAATGCATTCGAGACCTACTCTAATGATAAACACACATCAGATACGTATGTAATCCCTGGTATTACTTGAGTACCTCAGTGGAGAAGGGATGTAAAATGCATGGTAATCCTGGGTGTTCAGATTTTATAGCAGGAATTTCACTATATGGCACACTGAACTTTATGCTTAGAGGTTCATGGGCATCTCCTAGGCTATTACTTCATTATTACTTTGGCATGCCGCTTTCCAAATGTGCAACCACTGAAACCACTCCAATCATTCAGCAGTTATTTGAATTCCAAACCCAAGAAAAACTAGATCATCACCACTTGAAATTTAATGTTGTTATGTTTCCATTAAGTCACTAGTCATCTCCAGTTTCCCTCCCATACTTTGTCTTACGGACTAATGTTGCCAGAGAGGTTCAACGTGCTGTGATCTTCTGCTGTC
>VXBS01000012.1:613233-784814 GCA_013400255.1 Sitta europaea
TATACCATGTTTCAACTCATGGAAATTCTACCTTATGTTATCTCCTTGTACTTTTCTTATTGATAGGACTGCATTCACTTGGCACACTATCATAGAGTGCCAACTCTATCATGCTTCTCAAAACAAGATCTAGACATAATAAACTATGGCCATTTTCCCCTCTAGAGTTCACAGATCTTTATTTCTCTCACACACACACAGACACACNTCTTTCAGACTTTTTCTGAAAATGACAATGGAAATACAAGTTCAGTTCACTGAACTATTAAAACATCAGAGATAAACATGCCAGTTCTCTGGCACCAAAACATAGATTTTGTCATTAAGTCTATTGATTTAATGCATTCGAGACCTACTCTAATGATAAACACACATCAGATACGTATGTAATCCCTGGTATTACTTGAGTACCTCAGTGGAGAAGGGATGTAAAATGCATGGTAATCCTGGGTGTTCAGATTTTATAGCAGGAATTTCACTATATGGCACACTGAACTTTATGCTTAGAGGTTCATGGGCATCTCCTAGGCTATTACTTCATTATTACTTTGGCATGCCGCTTTCCAAATGTGCAACCACTGAAACCACTCCAATCATTCAGCAGTTATTTGAATTCCAAACCCAAGAAAAACTAGATCATCACCACTTGAAATTTAATGTTGTTATGTTTCCATTAAGTCACTAGTCATCTCCAGTTTCCCTCCCATACTTTGTCTTACGGACTAATGTTGCCAGAGAGGTTCAACGTGCTGTGAGCTTCTGCTGTCATTTTACCCAGCTAGAACCTTTTCATGTTGATGGTCTTAGCAACTATGTTCACTGGCATCCCAATAGATAAGAATTTTTTTTAAAACAGAATTCCAATAATTCAGGAACTTTTTCTACAGTTTCCGGCAATGTGGCTGTAACACTTTTCTTCTAGTTTTCCAGTATTAACAACAGATTGATGGGCTTCCTAACAAGCTGAAAGAGCCTGCTTGATTCCATTATTTTTGTTTCAGTTTTTTGATTTTAAAAGTATCAATTTCATAGTACTGAGTTGGGCACTTAAAAAAACTTACCTACATAGGAGAGATGAGAAGAAATCAGAATAACACATTTTTATTTTTACATGACATATATAATGAAAAACTGATACTTTCATTTGTAAAAATAAAAGGAGTGTAAGACACCAGCAGCTGGTTTTCATTTTTAAAAATATCAGGAATGTTAGATTTTTTTTTCTGATTTTGCAATGCAATTCTGAGTCACGCTACAAAGCAAATATACAGAAAGAGCTTTTACAGTTAATAATGCACAAGGAACTGTTAGTCTTTAACATAACTAATCACACTTGTTTATATAACATTAAAGACATCCTAACACTTAAAATTNCAAGACAGAGGAAACATTTTACTTTGTCATTTGGTTGCGCAAATCAATCTCCCTGCCCCTTCATGTGGATCGGCTTTAAAAACTGATTACTTTCTCTATGGATATATAGAAGATACAATTCAAAGATTCTGTCTTTAGTACCCAAAAGAATTAAGAATAACTGAAAACACCGACTCTTATTATGTGTCCTAAATATGTAGTTTGTCTAGTCTCACTGAACATTTTCTGATCACCATTACCATTCTCATTGGGGCCTGTGGTACATTACTGGTATCAAACTTTTGTGACAGTTGGAGCTTCCATTAAAAACACTTCTGAGTGCCTTTTTTTTTCTGGTAATACCTTTGAGCTGTCAACCTACAGTGCTTCACTGAAAAGCACCACTCCCATGTGTGTACTCCACATCCCATTATCCCTGTAAAGATGATAAATTGCATTAAGTATCTTGAAGACCTGATTTAAGGAGGTATCTGTATTTTCTGTGATGACGATACATGTCAGGAATTCTAGTTCTCTGCCATTATTGTTTTCAGTGCAAGGGTTAATATGGAAGCATTAGTAATTTACACTCTTTCCCTATACCTTAGTATTAGAGGTGTCAATCAACTGTCACTATAGCCAATCCGATTTACTTTCATTACTTGTTGGATCAAGCTGTTTTGTCCTTGGCCTTTAAGAGACCTCCTGAAAAGTAGCCACATGCTTCCTGTATATCACATCATTGTTAATTTGATGTTCCTCCTAACCTTCCCTGTGCTTTTAAATATTCCTTTATGTCCTTTAAAATTTTCAGTGCCAAGAGACCAGTGCCATTTTGATTATGCTGCAGATCATCTTTCATGTCCAGCCTTTCCTGGCCCAAAACATATTAGAAATACCTAAGTGTCTCTTTTTTATACCATACACACATCCAGGCACTGATATTCTGCTTCACAAGTATTGTATGAAAGTCTGAACAATATTCTAGAGAAGGAGATTGTGGCCATCAGTAACTTGGCTTTCCTTTATTTCAAAAAAACCCCACCAAACCGAACACTAAAACAATAAAAACCACACCAAACCAAACAAAAACATTGCCAAATCAACCACAACACCTTGAGAACCTCTTCTTATGCCACTTTTCCTATATTTTCTTCAAGGAAAGCATAGAAACAAGACTACTTCTAATATTTTCCTCTATTATTCCCATGATGGCTCATATCTAGTAAGACACTGATCACACATCACTCAAATACTCATTTAAAATAGGAATAAAAGTTGTGAGTTGCTTGTCTGTTGCGAGTGCTATAACAAAAAGCTTTCTGGGACTGAAGGAGTACAGCCATGTGTATATGCAGCACCATGCACCACAACACCGCTACCACAGGAGTATCTAACTCTAACAGCACTGTTCTTTCCACCCAGTTTTTCATCTGTTATAACCTCACAAGCATATTCACTGTTTGAATTACCCAGGGATACAAGCCAAGTATCACTCACAAAAATGTGAATCAACTTCCTCTGAGCTTTACTAACTACAGTATGCTTGCCCACACTCTGGTCTGGCACATCAAATAAGTGAAATGAGCACATTCAAATCAAAGGCAATTGCACCAGTTCTGAGTTTGAGCCTTGTCTAGGGACAAGACTGTACTTAAGCAAGTTTGAACTGTTCAGCAGGCAACAAAATTAAGAAATGCAGTCTCACAGAAATACAAATGAGTAGTAGAAAGATTCTTGGACTAGCAATTTAAAATCTGAGACAGCCCATTTGTGTCAGAGACAAACAATATCTCTGTGAAACACTGCCAAAGTTACTAGCAGTTTATTTCGATACTGAACTTAAAAGAAGACTCCTTCCAGAATGAAGAAAATCAAAGCTGTCATTAAACTGAGCTCATTGCAATTGCTACTCTGATGTTGAAGATCATGCTGGCTTTGGTCTAGCTTACGTCCTTGCTCTCAAAGAGTGGCACTACAGTGGAGCGTGTATGGCAGCCTAGTTTGAATACAAAGGGGCAACTGGAGAAGACAAATTGTTCCAGAGACAGTCAGGGAAGAGTGTGATGCAGGGAAGGAATGGCTAACCAAAGGTGGGAGTGACATGGACAGAACCCAGTACAACCCTGTACTGTCCCACTGGAAACCTGGGGAGGGATTGATACTGGCTGGGCTACCAGGCAAATGGACAATTGCAAAGCAAAGCAGGTGGGGAGAAGCCTGGAGAGAGGTGTCAGAAATTGGATGACTTCATTTATACTGACATAAAATTTCAGTTGCAGCCACAGTAATGGATTCTAGGCTCTAAAATATAGCCTGGTATATATAAAGGCCATGCTACACTCCAAGCTTGGAGTTCAAGTGATCAAATTTGAAAGATGAGGAACTTTCAGGAAAAGAAAACAAAGAACGAAAACACAGAGAAAGTATTTACACCTGAATGTGATATTCATCAATGAATGCAAAATTCTTCACTTCATCAGTCATCTTAGGAAGACCACAGACATTCCTGTTTAACATTAACATCTGGTGTTTGACAAGGAAAATTCTCAGGGAACTGTGGCTTCATACATTTAGTGTAACTTCCATTCACACTGAGTAAAAATTCTCAATACAAACAACTCTGTAACACTGATGCCCAGCATAAAGACAATTATTTTAGTCTGTGACACAGGAAATTTTACTATTAAATTAATGCAATACATTTCCAAAAAATATAAAGTTGACAGATCCACGTATTGCAGATAGAAAAGTCTACCTGGCATATAATATGTAAATGAATAGCTATTGTTTCATACTGAAATAAGATGGGAAGGCAACATTTTAAAATGTAGGAAAATAAACTGAATATTATTATTTTACTATTTTCAGCATAAACACGTTGTTGGAGAATAGAAACATCCATGTACCTAGTAAGGCAAGGCATTCCTTCCAGAGCAAAAGGAAATAAGGTAACAATGTTTCCAACAATTAATAGAGAAGGGGGCAGGGAGTGAGGTGGACATTATCTATGAAATCCAGGTAGGCTATTAAATCACCAGAGTGTAACAACAAAAATTTACATAAAAAGAAGAATGAAGTTTTTCCTCAAAACCATCAGCCATTTGCCTTTACATAACCAAAAATCAAACCACAAAATTGCAATGTATTAATGATGAGCATATTATAAAAGGCTTATGGACTATCACATCAGTTTAACAAAGAAAACTGATTCATAGTCTTGTCCCTATGGTTTATGTACTGCAAACAAAATATTTCCATAAGCAATGTTAAAAATCCATGTACAAAAGAATCTACTATTAAAGAAACTAACAACAGAAACAGAAGTTTTACATCAATAATATCAACCTAATTAGTATGTTTGCTCTGAGAGTAGAATTCTTCAGGAGGGCTGGGGGAAGGAAAATGGAGGAGGTTGTGGAAAAATCCTCCAAACCCCAAACAAGAGACAGCAACTATTCTGTGTCTGACCCAAAGCCTTTGAAGCTTTCAGCAACTCTACAGTTAAAATGCAAAAGACCCTTTTTAGGGGCCCTTTTTATGATTTAATACATTTCCTCAGATAAAATCTACAGTGCCTGCAGAGAGGTTTGTTAAGACATTTTCCATTAAGAATTACGTTTTTAAAACAAACGAAGGCGAAGATCACAAACATACATTTAGGATTACTAGATAAAAGAGAAACCTTTATATTTTTCAAAATTAGAAAATACAGATATGACTGCTCCTCTATAGATGCAGATGTGTTTAACCAAACATTCTACTTGATTCAGAGATTACATCTTTCTTTTCCCGCCACAAAGTTCAAAAGTACTAGGAGTATTAAGTTTAAAATTTCCTTAATAAATAAGTGTATTTAGTAGAACAATGTCTTGTGTATTCCTTCAGTAAGAACAATGTCTTGTATCCATCTAGTGAATTATTCCAGGACACCTGCTGCTCCAGTTATTTACTCACTGTTAATAAAAGCCTCAAAGCTAGCAGCCTTTCATAAACTCCCTTTCACATACTGTTGGTGTGAAAAAAGTTTTCAATATAAACCTAAAAGGAAGAACAAAACTACTTCACCCTTTATCTTTTTTTTTTTTTTTTTTTTACTTATGACAGAGAAGCAGTGAGTTGATAGACTAATCTCAGGCCATCACCTGCATAATTTAGAAAGGACATAAATCTGATAAATGCTATTTTGATAATGTGATTGAAACACACTTTTGAAAGAAATAAAGTAAATACATATTTAGCCCTGTAACTTCGTCCTTCTTCCTGTCTGTCCTGGGCAGAAACACCTGCCTTCTCTTTCTCATGTCCTTTTTGGGCAAGGACTTCCTTAGCCCCACACCACAATCAAGCGAATTCAAGAAGTTTGGGAGATGAAACAGAAATGTTCTTCTCACATGTGAATAAGTCAAAGTCCTGTTTGATAAATCACAGAAACCCCTTTCACATTACTGTTAGTATTTTGGTTTGGGTACCAAACCATCCCAAGTTAATTTAAGCCATACAGGTAAAGTGCCATAGATATTAAATTCACTCACCCCAGAAATTCTAAGTGTAATATATCAGTCCTTGGGCATCTGTTAAAAATATCTGCACCAGAAGCCACACAGCACTAATGTGAACCCTCCAAACTCATGTTAAGCCAAGATGTCCTCATCTGGCAGCTTAGAATTCAAAAGATCAAGCTCATACTGCGTACCCAGTTGCTCAGTTAAATCCTGGCATGTCTCCCTATGGCTGTTCATAAGCTGCCTGAGATCCTGTTTCTGAAGTCTTTGAATTCCTTTTAAATTCCAAACAAGACGAAGTTGGTTCCTGTACATGAAGCAATCCAAAATAAGCTTGCCAGACATTAAATTAGGAGGGAAAAAACCAATAATAAAAAAAAGCTTCTAAAAGCTACTAATGACTTACATTTCTGGCCTACAAAAAATTTCTCAACATACTTAGAAACTGTGGCAAAGTTCTCAGTAATCTTGAGATTCAGAAGGATGTGGCCTGCAAAAAACTCTGAGGATCACAATATATTCTAAATTTGCTGTGCAGACAAGCATCTGCATGATTCAAACACAACAGGATTTGAGCAATGGATGGAAATACAAGACACAATAGGAAAAGGTGGCATTCTTCTGAAGGATCACAGATTAAAGATCAGTGTAAAAGAAAGCAATACAATGCTCCTAAGGTTATGTGAACATTACATCTAGAAACAAAAAATATAGGTGGTATTTATCATCTGTGAATGCTTGCTCTGCAAGTCAGAAGTATGTGCTCAATCCAATCTCTGATAATAATGGTACTCTGTTCTTCACTCAAAGTAAATACAGTATTTAGTTTCTGTTTCAACCCTGCTCCCCAAATCAAACAGCTGCTGAATTTTGAAACACATAGAGTTTATTCTTCAGAAAAAATAAGAAATATTTTGACTTAAGGCAAGATAGTATATCACTGCTTGTAGCAGAGTTCCATTGTGCTGGAATTCTGTCATTCTCAAGTGTTTAGAACACTGGAACTCTTTCCTCTAGTGCTATATGCCAAAGACTTACTGGAAGAAAAGCTAAATGAGATGCTACAGTAAGCTAGTGAATATCTGTTAGCAAATGCAACAAAATCAACTGTGGTTCTGATGAAGGTGTTTGCAGGAGGACCAATGCCCTTTTTTCCTGAGGAAACAGTCCAGATTATAAACATAGTTTTATAATACTGGAAAAACATTAATACATACTAACTTATTTATCCTGCATATCTTCACCTATCTGAATTACCCTAAATCTATGTTAGCAACAAGTTAAAGATAACAGTTAAGACTTTACCAGTGGTCAGTTCAGTTTTCTGCTTGTAATGAACAGCATTATTAGGATTAACTTCCAATTTATAACTTCAGTGTCCTGAGCACAACACTGATGAATCAAGCTTCCCATACACTGCAGGAATATATGTTGCATGCAACAGTTCACAATGCCACCACAGCTGCAAATGTGACTTCAAAATATGAGCTCTATGACATGTTATCAAATTTTACTAATGTCTGTCAAATACCTTTGTGGCAGACAATGCACAACTTGATACAAAAAGCACACAAGGGCTTGGGGAAAACCTTCAAAATACAGGTTCTGTTTTTCAACACCTGTAAATAGAACCAACAATATAAAACGTAGTCAAAGTTGCATGGTAACATTTACAATAATTTTTGCAACATTTATCACCTGTTGGTAACAATGGTGCCCTTCAATATTCAAATAGATTAAAAATAGTTCAGCAGACATGCACAAAAAATTGTTCATCTGCTGATTCTTGTAATGCTTTTATGAAAAGTCTTGTGTCATGGGGCTGGTGACTGTTGCCAACACCTCCTGCGTCTAGATAAATCTGATCTGCTTATTATCAATACAGCCATATTGAAATCTAAATCACAGGAACTCCCAGTAAATTGCCACTCACTAAACACTTAGCACAATTTTATTGTACTTGACTGAAATATATGCAATCACTTTTTAAATAGAAAAGACTACGCTTAGTTTATTATGAAAAATGTTGGGAAACAGGAATGGAACATAAAAGCTCAGTGAGCAGAAGCAATTAAAAAGGTATCTTGACTACATGACCACTATGCAAAACTAATATGCAGCATTCCACAGTGAATTAAAAGCAGATTGCCTTTTGTCAATGAAAACAAACCTATTCTGAAAACAAAAACAGCCACAGGATGTTTTCCTTCAAATATTTTGAAACTCAAGTTAATAAAAAGGTAAACAGTGTGTTCTGTATTTCATGAGACTACAGAATATTGCTAAGGATAGATTTTTTTTTTTATTGTATGTTTAAGGACTAACTGTGGGAAAAGAAGAAATAAAATATTGGAGAATTAACTTCTGTTTAAGCACAGAAGAGATGCCTTCTTTAGTTGGGGATATGCTGTGGCCAACCAAAAACATTCAATTAAGTTATGATGGCGCAGCCACCACTTATCATACAATTGTACATATTCTTCTACTGAAGCGAGGCTGAAACTCTCTGTGGTTTTAAAAAAGCATCAACATCCATCCATCAGCTTGATTTGAAATATAAGTTACACCACTACAAACTGTTAGATTAACAGACTTCCATTTCCCTGATAAACAGGACCAGCAGCAGAAAGCAACAGAAAAAAACAGCAGCTCAAACCCCCAAAACAATTCCAGGAAGATACCTGCATTATACATTTTCAAGAATTAAAGCTAAATTAAGGCCTATTTTAAGACTTTAAGTGAATATGAGAAACAAACCATCAGTCATGACTATGAATATATAAAAAATAATGGGGTGAAAGTAAGATTAACTATATTCCTTCAGCATTCTTGTCAATAAAATTGTCATCTTAGGAAATAAAATTCCAGTTACAAACTCCTTTAAAAATAGCATCAATAACTTCATTTTGGTGTTCCTTCATGTAATGAAATCAGCATAAACCTGATGAATTTGAAATCTTCATTTGAAATTCAGAAGAATCTCCTATGGTTAAGTCACAAAATGTCACTGTTTGAATTTAGCATCCGTCTTCAAGTATGAAATCCCTCTCCACATGTCCTCATATTCAAAATCTTCACATCTGCCCCATTTCTAACATTACAGTTATAGTAACCAGTTTCTGGCTACCTCATCTTCATACCGGAAAATCCTGGTCAAATAAACTTAAAATAAGAATGCTTTTTAGCTTTGTATCAGTATATCTGTGACCTTTTTCTTACTCTCATCTATTAAGAGAAGGAAAAACAGTTAAGATGCTTCTACCCAAACGTTTCTCCAGAAATACCAAATTCCTATGATATTTTCCTATTAAGTTGATCTTGCCGACATGAAACATTGAAAAACTTGCTGCACACTATGCTAATAACAACTACATGACTATAACATGACTGCAATATCCAACAGCAGAGTTATATTACAAACTAATCATACCATTACAGGAGTAAATGACCCAATCCTATATTAAAACTTAGCCTGTATACTATAAACGTTTCAGGTTTCTGCCTTCTTCAGTGGACCACCCATAGGAATAAAGGATAAAGTGATAAAACACATAAAACTTCATGTACTGACACTTTAAACTCAGAATTGCTTTCTGGCATCAATAATGTAGAACGTTCTTTGAAATGGTACTGCTTTCAGCCTCAGCTGCTTCTTTCAATGAACATCTTCGAACTTCTATGTCTTCACCTCTTACAGACATCACTAGTTAGGCATTTAATATTTGATACTGTATCATCAGCAGGCTTCAAGAGAAACATTACACTGAAACGAATGAGCCACAGGGGTGTCAGAATTCCACCTTCATTTAAAGCTAATGTTTGTCATGTTTGGTTCACATGTGGAAACTTCTCTCTGCATTTGAAAGTATTGAGAACCTTTTTCCAACTGTTGCTGAAAGCTTACTTAAGATTATTTATGCTAATTGAATCATGCATATACACTATATAAACAAAACAAATCTATTTATAAAGACAAAGAAATCACTACTATGCTTCCTGCTATTCTGTTCCATTTACTAGCCCACCAGACTGATGACAATTCATACTAGACAGCTATTCATTTTTCTGTAGATATGTCCCAGTGGATAAACCTCCTTAGAAAAGGATGATCTACAGTGAAGATCCAACACAAGAAACAGAACACACTGTGTCAAATCCATGTACTTGCACCCTTACACATGCACCTTTTCACACTCAGAAAAGCAGGGGAAGGAAAACAAAAAACAGCAAGTCTTACCTTTTTGCAGACACTTTCAAAATTAACTTCTGTCCTAAGAGCAAGTCTGGTAACTTCATCTGGTTTTATTTCCTGTAGATGAAAGATATGTTTATCCTTCTTATGATCAGACTTTATGAAGTCTTTCTAAGGTTCACCTTCCTTATAAACATTCTAATCATGGCACCTCCCTAATCTCTTAAAGGAAGAAAACCAGTTTGTTATATGGCAAATTTTTGGTGTGTATGTAAAACTATATACTGATTGACTTTTCCAAAACACTACCTTATACCTAATCTGATGGTATATACTAGTGCTGAGGGCAAGAAGGATTTTTTAACAGCAAAGTATGCAGAATGAGTAGTTTTATTTGCAGAAATATTTCAATTGTCCATATTGTTGTACTACAAATAAACTTTGGAAGGCCTTAAATTCCTGACTTATCTTCTGATGAAGTTACATCAGAACTTCTCAATGTACATGAATATATAAGTCAAAGACAACAAAAACGAAGCTGAGACAAAAAAAGTATCATCTTTTTTCTAAAGAGACTGACTGAACATGCAGTTTGCATTCTTGGACTTAAAGCATTTGCATTGGCAGCTGAAGTAGAGGAGTGAAAATCCTGGACAAATAGATTTTGTTAAAAGCTGAATATTTTACAAAACATGCCCCCATGACAGATTTCTCACTATTTTAAGACACATGCTTTATGTAGGTTGTATTACAATATGCTCTATTAACCTCATCAACTGAATTAATTGAACATTATTTTCCTCCTAGGGCAGTGCAATAAAAATCACGTTACATACCAGTTGTTTCCCAGATGGCCATTTTAAAAGTAGTTTAACTATTCTTATGCCAGTCTCAAATAAAGTCCACACATTTTGAAAAGTTAAAATTCTGTACAAAGAAACTTGGTAATTCTGATAGCTTTCATGTTCAACAACTATATAGTATTTGTTAATTTCTTTCTTTCCCTGTTTAAGCATTCTTGAATGAAACCTATTCCAACATTTTAACTCCACTGTTAAGTTCTATATTCTATCCCTTTTCTGTTGTAAATCTGGAGCAGTCTGTACACTTCCTTAGACATAATTTCAGGAAGAACCAAGTTATATCTTCTTATAAAAGGTCATACCTTGCATCTCAAAACCTTACTTTTTTTTCTTTATATAGATACAACACTTTACAGAGACTTGCAATTTATCTAGAACTTTAAGGTGTTGCATTAATTGTGTATGCCTTTAAACTGTAAACAATTATCTAGCAATGGGAAAAAAGTAACCCACCTTAGTTAAAGTAACAACAACAACAACAACAAACAAAATCATTTTGTGAATGTCAGAAGAAATTCCTGACAATGAGATCCAGAAGTCTGCAAAATCATCCCCCAAAGGTACTAGTGGTAGCCCAGTCACTTAGAGGACAGGATCCACACTGGAAAAACACTGGTGGATGTAGGAAACAATCTTCTACTGGCAGACAAACAGTTGGATGACCTAACAGAGATGGAAAAGACCTATGATTCAGTTTTCCATGACTTTCCAAAGTGTTTCACAGATGGTGAAAGTAGGACACGTTGGTTAAGTGACATGCTTACTGTCACATAGGAGGTTGGGGGTTACGAATGAAGCTCTGGAACCCAATATTATTCATTAAATCAAGCTGTTGGTTTATTAAAAAAAAACAACCGAAAAAAGATAATTCCTGTGATCTTCATCCCAAATAAAACTGCCTATTTCCTGTCTCCTTAGGATTTAAGTGCAGCAGCAGGGTTCAGGGCAGAGGCAGACAAACCTCAGCGATCCCGCCATGAGAATGTCAGAAGTTTAATTTTGATATGACAATATTGCTGAATTCCCAAGACATTGCAGAGTCACGAATAATACTGGAGAATGAACTACACTTTGGAATGTGAAGTCATGAAAGTCACATTGAAATGCCTAGGAAACAGAATGAGGCCAAGAACCTTCTGCTCAGGCTTAAATCCCCGAATTCATAAATTATCTCCTTCACTTCTAGATTTAAGACAAACTAAGCATTTTTGACTTAAATATTCTTCCACAGAACCTTCTCAGGTTTGTAAATGCAGTCCCATGAGTCAAGTTACTGTAATAAATACATGCCTACTCTGTTCCTATTAATGGTCAACAACAGATAATAATATAGAAAAAGGAGGAGATAGTGGTATTTTTCCCAGCAGTTTTCTCAACTTTGAGATGCACCTGACTCAAGGGAAACCTTAGTATTGAATATCTATTATGGAACCCTATGGAACCCTCTTTCCACCTGTGCTAAGGGATGTTATAAATGGGTGCCCCCTCCAGCATCTCTGAGACCAATCCAGGGATTCCTCCCACCCTGATGCTGCAGCCAAGCCCAATGTGTCCAGAGACCTGGAGGTGTCTGTCCCAGGCCCACAGATGTAGCAGTTGCTTTCTTATTGACAGGTTCAATCAGCAGTGAAGCTCAGCTATGCAGCATGTGGCTCTCACAGAACTCACATGCTCAGTAGAGCATGCCACCACCCACCCCCTCAAAATGCACAAACACAAGAGCACTTGTGGATCCGTCAGCATCAGCACATTATATCCTTCTAATATGCCTCAGCCTGGGTCCGTAGCTCTTGTGCCACTCTCATGGGCCTCCTAATTGCAGGCTGGCAGCAAGTCACTAGCAGGTAGATGCACACATTCACCGCACCAGCAAGGGCCCTCTGGCCACCTGACACCCCCTTCCAGATTACAGAACTGTGAAAGCACAGAATGGTTAGAAGACCTTAAAGAACCTTTAGTTCTGTCCTAGGGTGATGTTTGTATCCCCATTTGTGTGTTCTGCTATGTTGGATGTTATGTTCTGTGCCTGTGAGACTGGCTCTGAAGGACAAATGTTTTGTTTTGGTTCTGTTCTCAGCCTGCTCCCCCCACAACTGGCAGGACACAGAGACGGGGGAGAACATATTGTGGCTTTTGGGTTTTGCTGGGCTCTTTTTGCTTGGCTCTAGCTCTGGCTTCTGCTCCTGCTCCTGCTTTGCTTTGCTCTTGCTTTGTTTTTTTTTCCCTTTTCCTTTCTTGTAACCACTGGAACCTGCTCCAGACTGGGACCTGAGAACACCTTGTGGCTGCAGCAGCATCCCCAGCGCCGGAGGGAGTGACAACAGAGCGACCACCCCAAGAGAGACTTGCTGAATTTGTCATCTTTTTCAGAGCGGTGACAGAGTGTTGTCATCGGGTATTGTTCATTTTGTGTGCTGGGGGTGCTGTGCCTGTTAAATAAACAGGTTCTTCCCACTTCTCTCCGAGGAATCCTTCCCGAACCGGCTGGGGGAGGGCCCGTGTGGGTTTGCTCTCTGGAGGGATCTCCCTTTGGAGGTTTTCTCCCAGATTTGCCCTAAACTAGGACAAGTTCCAATCCCTGCCATGGGCAGGGACGCCTTCCACTAGATGAGGTTGCTCAGGGTCCTGCCCAACCTGGCCTTGAACAATCCCAGGAATGGGGTGTCCACAGCTGCTTTGGACACCATGTGGCAGTACCTCAACTCTCTCACAGTAAGGAACTTCTTCCTAATATCCAATTCTAACCCACTCTTAGTTTAAAGCTATTACCCCATGTCCTATCACTACATGTCCTTGTGAAAAGTCCTTCTCCCACACACTGCTACTCCAATTTGAGGTTTGCTAGTAAACTGCACAGGCCAGAGAGACGTACATGTGGGATCAAAGCACATAGAATATTAGACAGTCTACCTGCCCTGTCAGCAGTAGCACAGGCACACAGGCTGTGACCAGCAGACCAGTCCAGATGTGCCAAGAGCCTTGCTGGTATGGCTCACCCCAGTCTCACTCACAGATGCACATAGGATACACAGTGTCTGTCCTCCCTGATGGTGCATATGCTGTTACTGTCCCTGCGCCTGCAGCTGAGACCCACGCCCACTGCTGCTGCACCACAGGCTTGGGGCCCCTACACTCCTGCCCTGACTCCTGTTGCTTGCCCCATACTCCCAGCAGCTGGCACTTAATCTTTACAGCACCTGCAGGCAAAGGACAAAGAGGTGAGATTATAAACAGGTAAGAAAATAAAAAAAGACGACAGACTGTTGATCAGTTGCAGTGCTTGGTCAGGTAAATTTACTGACAGAACTGGCTGAGATTGGCCCCTCAAATGATCACTCCCACTTATGTCCCCTAAGTGTTGTTTGGTAAGTTTTGTGCAGTTCACAGGTCCCCCTAATATCCCCAAATCCTCTTGTTCCTATTGATCTCCTTAATCAAAGGGAGACAAACTCAAGGTTACGAAGTCAAGGTTGGCCTTCTGCAAAGCAGTATCCAGAGTTTTTTAATAGCCCATTATTAATGAGTGGAGATGATCTGTCTTTGTCCCTGTCTCTGTATATTCCTGTCCACCAGCTCTTTTACTCTTTGTATTTTTCTTCATTCCTTCCCCTTTTCCTTTCTATCCCTTCTTCTAGCACTGAGAAGACCCACTTCTGGAGGTCCCTAATGAAATACTCTCACTGCCTTCCAAATACCCTCACTGATTATAGCTGCTTTCTGAAATCATATTAATACTTGTGTCAATCTGTGCCAGTTATTTCTAAGAGAGATGCTGTGTTCCAGTGAACAAGGAATACAAAAGTTAAGAGGGAACAAAATAAATACACTATTTTATGAAGTACACAAACCATAATAATCCCAGATTCGGGAAATATAGACAAAGGCCTCCTCCCAACCAATGCACACACTCTTTCTTCTTGAAAATTGTCCCTGTTTTCCCAAATGTCTAAAAATACCCCAAGCCAAAACCTTAAAAGTAAGGTTTTAACACTGCCTACAGAGGGATGGTAAAAAACTGCTGGGAACAAGAGACCCTTCTCCCCTGCAGACTGACTGTGCTTTCTCTTGTGGGAAAGAGAGAACTACTAGAGATGACACTGCCAGCACTACTAGCATTAATGCACTAGCTGGTAAATGCTGGCACACTGATGGATAATGTGCAGTAAGCAACAATGGAAAAGAGAATTTTCTTTTACTTACAAACTGCACCCCATCTCAATTTCTGTCATGAAATCCTTTGGAGACAGGGACATGAGCAAGGAAAGACTCTCTGAAGGCTGATGTATGTAACACAAAGAATGATGGTGCAGCTGTCTGTCCTGATGCCTCAGCAGAGCCCACAATGGCTGCTGGAATGCCAAGTTGACACTGGAAAGAGGAGGCAAAGGAATGGCAGCAGTAGGACCAGCCTGACTTAATTTTTCCAACAGTGGAAAACAGACTAATGCTCCTCCAGCCATCCACTGCCCAGGCAGCTGCTCCAGTGGGCAGTGGAGTGATGTCAGGCTGTCAACCTGTCAGCCAGTTGGATCCTGTCAGATTGCAGGCAGATGACAAGGCCTTGGCCTAAGATTAAGATGAATAAACAGGATGTGAAAAACTACTGGACATAAGAAAACCACTGGATGTGATAAATAATGCAAGAAGCTGCAGAGTGGCTGTACAAATCATCAGGGCAGAGTTACAAAAAAGTCAGACAAGCTCCATGGAAAGGTGGCATACAGGGCGAACTTCAGGGGTGGACATCTTGCAAGGTACCAAGGTAGCTGAACTAGAAATATCACATGAAGTCAACAGTGCACACAAAGTTACAGTGAAACACCAAATTTGTGGAAAAAATAGCTACAGGTGGGCAAAGAGGCCTGGGTTGGGAAAAGTGAATACTGGAGCACAGGAAGGGGTACCTGTGAGGCAGGCACTCATCTCTGAACAGAGTACTAGAGGCAGCAAGCTCACCCCAGTACTTAGAAAAACTTGAAACAGCAAAGTTGGGGGATTTTTTTTTCTTTAATAAACCATAACTGTCTTACACAGAAAGGCAAGACAAAATTGAAGAGAAGTATGTCAAGCATATGTGAAAATAGGATTTCACACTTATATTGATTGTGACTGCACAGATGACACTTTATCCAAGTGATACTGAGTAAGATAGTGGTTCTAACCTAAAAGGCATGGAAATGTAATTTATTGAATTGCCTCTGGAAGACAGCAAAAACAAAAAAACTTGCTGTTAAATGAGGCTTCAACACATCTCAGAAATGCAAGATTTTTCACACAAAATGTATTTCCAGCTATGCTGTCTCAGGCAGTTTTAGATGACTCAGAAAAAAACCCAAAGCCTGCCAGTGGCCTGTGTAAGTAATTTAGGAGTCCTCAGACAACTAAAAACACCACAATTTCAATTATGTTTTGACTAGTATTTTTTGTTTAACTTTATCATAAAATTCTTTTTTTTATCACTATTTTTCACATTTTCCTAGCTGTGCAAGTTTTAAGCCTTCCATATGAAAAGACGACTTTCATTTTAAAAAGGTGAAACTTCTACAAAAAACAGGTAATAGAATCAGAATATATAGAGATAGAAACAGAACACCTTACCAAAAGTCTTATTTCTGGTCACATCTCAGCTATAGTTTGCTACTTTCAGTTTTTAAAACATAACTTTTACTCTTAAACCTGTGTTTGAGACTACTTTCTCACAAAATTTCTTATATTTTTCCACAGCATTCAGTCTGATTTTGCTACCTTCTGTTATCTTTCTAGGTTGCTTAGTGAGGAGAAAGCTGTGAGAAAAGAATTCTAGAACCCTTCTTCAGCCTTTTTTTCCTACAATTTAATCCCTATATATCTTCTTGTCTTTAGAAGTTCAGTATTATAGCCATCCAGAACAAAAGCAGTCTTTCCCTTATGGGTATTACCGTTGTGAAAATAGACAAAAATGAAATATCTTCAAAGTAGTGAAATAAATCAGCCATGGCTCACCTGAAAGCTTATCCAGCTTCCAAAATGAAACTAAATCCATTATAAGAAGACAAATTTGTTTAAGTTATGACGGCAAGTTTTCCAGAAATGCAGTGCTGTAAGTGATAATTATCAAACTGATTATGAAGAAAAAGAACACTTTCTTTCCCTAGAAGTTTGTAAATCCATATCCTATGTGAGCTGCTATGACCTAAATATACACACAAGAATTTCCAGTGTAAGTCACATCAGGGGACCACCACACCAAAGTTTAAATGGCAATCCCCCGTATAAAAAAAAATTAATAAATAAATACCAAACCTCTATCTCTTCAAGACCCCATTTTATTAGATGTGCAATCAAGATGCACAGTACTACCAGAAGAAGAATTTGGATAAAAGTTAATAAACAGAATAAAAAAAATTTGATCTGGTAATTAAAACATGACATTGTCTAGTTAACTGCAACTTAAACTTATTCGCAACTTTATTAAACAAATAAGTGCTACATTGACATATCTGCTTTATTATAAAATCCCTATGTAATTTTACCTCAGACAAAGCTAAGCACTTTCAAGTAGCTGCCTGCCTTAGTGCCAGTCTTTATAAATTAGTAAAACACCTCTCAAGTTTTCTTCCAAGTAATTAGATGTCCTGAATTTCATCTACCACAGAACAAAAGTTTAAAGATATGTAAGGTCTCTAAGTATTTTCTGTATTTGCTCTCATTTAACAACAACATTTAAAACAAAATTAAAATGGGAGGCCAGTATCTCTCTTGCTAATATCACACAGAAGATAAGAAGTCTAATCCTAGACAAAAGTCTGTAGCTTTAGCCCTGGAAATTTCATCTTCCACTTGGCTTTAGTTTTTCCCTCAGTGGAATCCAGGCAATCCAGGTCACTCATCTTCATCCATCACCTGTAAATTACATAAAATCCTTCCAGAGAGGCCTACTGATTTGTCCCAAATTTCCCTAACTGTACCCAGATTATAGGTAAACTCAGAACATTGTACTTGTTACTTGTTTGCAACTGCACCTTCTGCAGTAAAGCATTTTGCACCTGAGAACTCACTTTTGTTTTAATGATTTCCGGCTTTGCTGTTACAATTCCCAGTAACAATTTATCCGCCCTGGCTGAATGACAAGGTGAGAATGCCCAAATGATCCAATTGCTCAATTTATTTTTCTTGGTGCTAAGAAATAATCATGATGGATAATCATTATGATGTTGCATTCATTATATTTCCAAAGCAATTCTAAAATGACCTGCCATTGCCTCCTTTTGCAGCAGACACATCTGTGGATGTGAAAGAATTACACATTTAGTTTCCTGCTGAGAAGGATGGAGATTTTCAACCCACAGGTGAGAATCCATTAGGGGCCAGTAACAGTCTCATGAGAGGCAGATTGCTTTGAGAGGAAGTCCAGGAAGGTACTATTAGGGCCATCCCTATCACAGGTCTGAAGCTGACTGATGTCCAGAAAATTAAGAAGACTGTTATTCTTAAAAAATCACTTGTTAAAATCATTCATGAATCTAGTAAGTATTTATGCACCTCCACACTCAAAACTTTCCTGTTAGCTTCTTTTTTAACTGTCATCAGGAAAAACCCTGCACTCACCCATCCTGAAAGCGTCAGCTCACTCGCTGGCCCAAGCAGCTGAATCGGAGACTCGTTCTCAGAGTTCTTGGGTGAACAACACTTGGGGCTCAGGGCAGAGGGCTTGCTGGAAACTCCAGCGCTTCAGCTCCCCTCTGCTACCACAACCCACTCATACCACATAGGGAAGGGCCTTGCTATGCCTAGTAAGACGCAGTTAATGGTGGATTTAAATAAAATGCCATTAAACCCATTTATTTTTAATACTCGAAAAAGACAGAAACATCTACAAAAGAACGTTCCTTTTTTAGGAAAAGAAATAAAAGACAAGGTATAGCTAATTTACTCACACTAAGGTTAAAGATCTCTCTGTCTCATTCCTCCTGGCAAGACAACATTTAGGATTTTCAATGTTTGCACACATTTATGCCAGAGCCTACACCTTTCAAATACAAAAAATAAAGGAATCTATTTTTGGGAGCTATTTTCATGATTTCTTTGGTGACTCACTGGCATAAATTCTTGTTTTTTAAATTACACAAAATCTAAGTGGTGCTAATATGTAAATCTGTTTAAAAAACATAGGACTCTACTGTGTGGTAAGAGACCATAAAAGATAGTAACTAGCCATTGTGGGTGCATGTATTTGGGAAGACCTTTTTATCTGATATAATGTAATACAGTGAAAAGTAAAGACTGTCTGTTGAGGTGTGTGCGCACTCAAAATTAAGATCAACAAAAAAATCAGCGTATTACTAAGGTACTCGAAGAAAATGAGACACCACTTTACAATGGGGGTAGGAATGTCTTTCTGTCTTTATAATGTCTTGTCTACCTGGCAATGCTCTGCATGCTATGGAAGCTTCTCACTATCAAAGACACATACGTACTAATGGATTTCAAAAAGGACTCTGATAGTGCTTGAATAAATATTATTTCAGAAGTTTGCATATATTCAGAAAGAACATATTCTTTTATTCAACAGCTTCAAGAAGTTAGCCTTTGCTAAGCTTACAGTCAATGCAACAAGTCTGATTAATGTCCAAAAATATATGAATGTAGACACATAGTTTTCTGTGGAAGTCAAGTTTTACTGTACATACCTGAGTCATAAAGGACAAACAACTGCAGGAAAGCAAAAGCACAATAAAAAGAATATTCCATGGATTTTTTTGTTTATTTGTTTCACCCATGTAGTTAATAAAGCTTTTGCAGGCAACCAGACTGAATGACTTGGTCTTGTATCACCATATACTGAAAAAAAAGAGGTTTTATCCAGTAGAAATGAAGACATTTTCTCTCTAATTGGAGACAGGTTAAGTGAATTATAATTTAAATACATTCCCCCCTATCACTTGGGTTTAAGATTATTATAATGTTTAAAAGTAATAATAGACTTTCTAATTTATAAATTAACTACGGTTGGTATTACAAAGAAGAAAAGCATAAGAAATGGTTCCACAGTTCTAATTTTCCTTAAGTATGCACCAAAGACATTTAATGTATTTTTAATGACTTCGTATGTTTTGTCAACTTCCATATATTTTCAAAAATTTTATTGAATTTTAAGTTGTTTTAACTGGTCTTTGATTTTATTTTAAGACCTCTCAAAATAAAAAAGGAATCTTTCTTGAAATAATTAATTTTCAACCTTGTTGAATTACTAACAACTGGGAGAGAAATACTCCAAAACAGATTAAGAAAAAAATGGTAATATTTTAAAATAACAAAACCAAAGACGTCACTAGAAGAAATTACCAGAATACAATTTCCAAAAAAAATCAGAAGGCTAAGAACCACCTCATTTTAGATTAACAAAGGACAATTGATTTTGATGGGAATTAACTATTCCTAACCTGGCGAAAAAATACCACAAAATTACAGTTAATCATTGGGAATGTAAGAATGTACTTCAAGGGGAGCTCGTCTAGCAATTGTTCTTTTTGTAAACTACACTGGTGTCAGGTTTTTGCTGGCACCAATTTTATACATTACTAACTGTCTACAGTATTGCTGTCTCAGTTTAGATCCAAGTGAAATTCAGTGTCAATCTGTGATTTTTCATCTAATAAGTTTCATAATACAAAATTTTATCGTTTTCAGGCTTTATTGTTTTCTGGAAAATTAAAGTTACAAAAATACCCATCTAACAAAACTACACCATATTCCTGTAAACACAGTTTTGCACAAATAGCTACCTCCCTCTATCTAATTACCCTCATTCTTCTATGCTGGATAACCTCTTCTAAATGCAGAACAAGCAGCTGAGGGAAAGACTACTTATTCACGCTTTAAATGAAAAAAAAAAAACCTCCCCAAAAGAAAACTTAACATGGCTAATTGTTTGAGCTCTTGTAAAATACCCAAACTTTATTTGGAAAGGATAGGCTGCTCTTTTCTGCCACGTTTATAAACTAATTTAATATTTCAAGAGGTATGCAAGTCAAATGCCAGCAATTACATCAGTCTACCGAGATGAACACTGTGAACTTGGCATTTTATACTGTCAATTAGATTAAATGAATTGTTTCATTTCACATCTGATTCAGTAGTCACATTCAAAGACCAGTTACTGTTTTCACCATAACATACAGAAAGCAATTAGCAAGTCTGCAATCTTGTAACAATTTCAGAAGTAGAAGGTACTATGAAAGTAAACTATAATTACAAGCATATAAAAATGACCAAAAAAAAGAGAAGCAAAAGAAGCTTAGAAGCACAGCAAGCACGATGCCAAAAATTATCATTATTTGNCACCGAGGCAGCCAGCCACAGGACGGGCGGAATGCTCGCAGCATTCCCAAGCGGCAACAGAGGGACTGGCTAACTGCTGCGATCCGCCTAGGAACGCCCCACCCGCTGCGCTCGGGTTTGAAATAAGAGACGGAAACAGAAACAAGTAGTGGACAGAAGAGCCCGGAGAGATGCAGTGTGAAGCAGAAGCACGTGAATACACAGACAGCATATGCACAACCCCTTTGTCTGCTTCCAGAGGGCATAACAGTCCAAAGATTAGACACCATGCAGAAAAAAAAGAACTTCTTGCTTCCATTCCTTTTCCCAGTATGCACTGTCTCCAGGANCTAACAAAACTACACCATATTCCTGTAAACACAGTTTTGCACAAATAGCTACCTCCCTCTATCTAATTACCCTCATTCTTCTATGCTGGATAACCTCTTCTAAATGCAGAACAAGCAGCTGAGGGAAAGACTACTTATTCACGCTTTAAATGAAAAAAAAAAAACCTCCCCAAAAGAACACTTAACATGGCTAATTGTTTGAGCTCTTGTAAAATACCCAAACTTTATTTGGAAAGGATAGGCTGCTCTTTTCTGCCACGTTTATAAACTAATTTAATATTTCAAGAGGTATGCAAGTCAAATGCCAGCAATTACATCAGTCTACCGAGATGAACACTGTGAACTTGGCATTTTATACTGTCAATTAGATTAAATGAATTGTTTCATTTCACATCTGATTCAGTAGTCACATTCAAAGACCAGTTACTGTTTTCACCATAACATACAGAAAGCAATTAGCAAGTCTGCAATCTTGTAACAATTTCAGAAGTAGAAGGTACTATGAAAGTAAACTATAATTACAAGCATATAAAAATGACCAAAAAAAAGAGAAGCAAAAGAAGCTTAGAAGCACAGCAAGCACGATGCCAAAAATTATCATTATTTGAGTATCATTTTTTCTTCAAACATCCCTTAGTTCTGAATGTCAGTGCTCACTTGCAGTGTAACACAATCCGTAATTTCATTGTACTGACACAATTTGTTCCACAGCGCTTTCCTAATATTAAAATAACAACCACATGCGATTTGAGGGTTAACATATTTCCAAGCGGCGCTGCGTTGGCTGGAAGCGCCGCGGGTTTTGAGTTACTATCCGCGGTATTCGGCNACTGTCTCCAGGAGAATTACTCCTCCTCCAGTCCTTTCTTCAAGCTCCATGGAGAAAAAAAAAGTTTTTATCCTTTCCTAGAGATCCTGAAACTTCAGAAAGACAAACCTGTCACTTGATTTGCCCAGGGTGAGGAGTAAAGGTGGAAAGAAAAGATTGTAACAAAACACGAAAGAAAGTTTTGCTTTTAGTATATGCAGATTTTCAAATTGTCTGTTAAAACCTCCTCAGCAAAATGTCGGTACACAATATCTATCCAGGACAAATACGTGAATTGCCTAAAACTCCACCACCAGTAGTTCATCTTGTATCCTGGTGAATCCTCTTCCAATTTTTTTACACCTCACACAGATGCTGTGCCATATCTGATCATTCCTGACACTCTTATTTATACTCTTACTAGTTTATTTGGGTGTTTTTTAAGTACACAAAGAAAATCTATCCAGTATACCATAAAATAATTAATTTTCATAGGAGCAGACTGTCTTCTGTCTGAAGACAAGGAAGAGCAATCTAGCATTTTCACAGATATCTGTGATAACTCTGCTATCCACCTCCTAGTGGTATCAGCAAAAGCCAATTTCAAACCAGTGAAAATGAGCTACTGGAAACGTAATTCTCACCACCACCACAAGTAGTACTTAGCATTTAACACTGAATTCCTTCAGTCATTTCTTTGCCCAGTTGATCAGTTCTGCAGCGGTTTAGAATTAGTATCTACACTACCCCGAAACTCTGGAATCAAGCTCTGTCATTCATTCATTTTCTCAGAATCATTTCCAGCACTGATCGGCAAAAAACTCCACTGCTAGCTTTCCAGCACTACGAAAGCCAAGCATCCATTCTTCTCTTTAGCTTACTGTGTTTAACTCTATGACTAAAAAAAGAAAATTCATATTCAAGAACAGCTTTTGAAAAAGAAAAATGAAACTAAAACCACATAAAACCACTAGAGGCTTTAGTGAAAGCTGGACAATGGCTTTTTTTTAATATAAAACAATATACAGACTCAATCATCAATATCTACTATGTATTTTACCCCTTCAAAGAACTCCCACTGATTTGTAAGGAATGATTTTCATCTCCTAAAGGTCCCATTATTCTACCTCTTACTATTCATTCATATGTTCACTAAATCCTCATTGGTACAAAGACCAGCTAGTATATAGCAAGAAATTAATTAGAATTGCCTCAGAGATCTCACAAGGATCATCTTATCTTGAAAACTACTACACCTCAGCACAGGATGATGAAAATACAAAGGAAAGGTATGTAGTACTTTTCTTTTTCAGGTTCTCATGAATTATGGAGACACTAAGAAAAGGCCCAAGTTGGTTCAGTGAAATGAAATCCATGTTAGAATAATGAAAGAAGTCAACAACAAAAAAAATCTATTTTGAATACACATAAATATTTTCAAAGTGAGTGTAGAAACAAGCTGACACTTCTGTAATTATCATGATTAATAGTAAGCGGTTTGTTTTGCTGTCACTGGTCAATTTTCAGATAAAGGCATTTTTTTAATATTATTGCAAAGGTTGTCTCTTTACTAAAATAGACAATGAAAATACATAGAAATCAGAAGAGAGATGAAGTCTCATCTGCAAGCCCTATTTTTTTCAAAAAGTGAAAATGGCTTATTCTACATCCTTACAAATAATAAGACAGCAAAATTCTTATGCAAGACTCGATTAGAAAAAGCTTCATCTGCAAGCCATACTTTTAATTCAGTTGACAACCTGCACTTAGAACGTATTTCAATATTTTCCTTAAGTTGTCTCAAATCCAACAAAAAGCTGCCCTTGTGATCTGTTTTGACTTTGTAACTAGAATCTAATGCATAAAAAAACCCCACGATAGCTGCTTCTATTTAAGTATCTTGTCAACAATAAAGTTTTCAAAATGAAGCTGATGATATTTTTACTGACTTTTATTTTTAAGCAGCCTTTTTTTTTTATGTAATCAAGGACAGTACTTCTGTATGTTTAAAAAAGCCAAAAAACTTCTGCTATCATAATGTAATAAAACAGTAAGAATAGAAGCTATTTTCTTCCTTCAAATTAAAACTATACAGTACAAGATCCCACACTAATTTTTCTTTCTTTCTTACAATTTAAGTATTCTTTTATGCTTGCTATCTAGAAAAAATAAGTATCATACTCTACAGCTTTCTCATGCTGAGCTTGCTCACTCGACATATTTTGACTCTGCAAGAGAAGCAACCAAGTGACTAGCCTAGGAATATTAAGTATGGAGTTTCTCATTTTAGCATAAATATGAATGGAAGCAATGTATCAGTGAAAAGACTATGAAATGTTATGAAGATTAAAAAAAGAACTCAGACAGTAATTATACCAACCTGCCTTCTCACTATTTTAAGAATCAAATAGGTAGGAATATTCAAGTAAAGTGGGTATACTGAGGAAACATGTTTATGTAGGTTCCTGATGAGGCGTTCCTTTCTCACTCTTATTCATCAGTTAAAAAAACCCAATAAGTAGCTCACCGCTTTCCATATCTCCACACTGAGCTGTGGACTCTTATTTTCCTTTAGCCTTACTTCTGCTGCAGTGTACCTACAGAATCCACTCCTGCAGATCTCCAAATTCCTCACTACTGGAAAATCCATGAGAGTTTTGTATTTACTAACATCACCTCTATACATTCTGGCACAGTGTCTTCCACATTCCTCAAAGGCTGCCTGTTCTTGCTTGCACCATCAGTGGACTACCTGTTTGTGTACTGTTTATCCATACCACCTTCTTCTCCATTATGTTAAGTGGCCCTTACACTGTGTTCCCTGCTTGGGAGAACTTTTATTTCAACCTTGACCTAATTTTAAATAGCCATTGAATATGCAGTTTGTTTAACAAAAAATAATACTCCCTACTAAGGCATATGTTGCCCAGAACAGCCACGAACTGCCAATGGCAAAGCAGAATATGCTGTTGAAAACATAAGCAGCAAACTTCTGTGTTTCCTAACAGCGCCTGACTCCTCGCATACGTATGCCTGACCAGTGCACACGCGGATGTATCTGACACTCAAAGCCCCACGCTTCCTGCATTACTGCAGAGAAATGCATCATGTATGGACAAAAAGTCAGCGGCATGCACCAAAGCAAGGATCTGGACTGCTCGACTGAGGGAGGGCTGAATAATTTCTGCCCCTTCTTCCTTCTCTTAAGTGGTCTAAAAGTGGCATCTGGCCCACACCATTGCAAAAGCTGAACCACCCCTTCCTCTGCCTGTTGTTGAGAGGCATTCAAGGACTGTTCCTAGGCCAACTATACTGAAGTTTAAGCACTTCCCATTATTCTTACAAAAACTTTTAAAGGTTATATATTAGGATATATAACCTAAGGTATATATATAACATTAGGATGAATGTTTGCTATCTATTTCTTAAGAAAATATGCAAGACTGGTGGAAACACATGATAGGAGAAAGAAAAAGCAAAAATGTGCATTCATTTCCACTCTGACTTAAGATGATTCTATGATGAGATGCTAACTGAAAGCCATGTTACAGATTATGAAACCATTAACCAAGAAAGAAAACACTACTGCTAGAAGAAAATAACAAAGATTTACAAAAAAGCCTGGTATTTCAGGATATAAAAATGCAAAAAGGCCATGCTGAAAGAGCTACCAAGTTCCTTAAGCTGACCTACTACAACAATCATCAGTTACCCAGCCCTGTTCTCAACCTTACCACTACTTTCAGAAACTGAATGACTGTTGTTCCAAGGATAACGAATGTGGAAACATCTTCAAACTGAGGTGCTACTTTATAAAATAATTTGGCTTTCAAAATCTTAATAATGGCGTTCATATTTAAGTCCACTTCTGTTAACATCTTGATAGATTACAAAACCAAGAGAAAATAATGCAAAACATTATCTTTTACTCTATCTCTTGTACTAATAATCCATTATTCTGTGATAAATACTGTGGTTTAAGTGTACTAAAAAATCCTCATTGTATTAAATAATCTGTTTCTCCAGTGATAACTTTCAGGATAGAGAATGTATTTTTCCAAGACACTTGAAAATGGCTGAAATCAACTGCTGCTCATTCCTGACAAATGGAAGGCATCTTTCCTTCAATCACTGCAAATTGCCTTTTGTCTGTAATTTCTTAATGGGCATCCCCTAAATATGATATACAGCAACACCTTCCATAATGCCAAGATTTCTTCTGTAAGATAAAGGTAAAAGTACTCCTAGACACATGGTAAATAAACAACGATTATATTAAGATCTTACTTCAGCCAAGAAATTCCAAGAACTCAAGGTAAGCTACAGGTTACTAAGAAATCACTAGACAATCTGTTATTTCTGTGTCAAGAAATTTAAAAAAAAATAAAAGCTTCTTAAATATGGAAAGTAGTACTCTGTCATGGATAATTAATCCATTTTCACAGCATCATCAAGCCTGACAAACAAGTAAAGTTTGTACACCTGTAAGTATACACAATTTTATATTTCATAGTAGTAACATAGTAGAGGACTAGAAAGGATCATACCATTCTTTTTTCCCCATCATTTGTGGATTGCTGAATAAATATTTTATACTGTTTTGGAAAAATGAAAACTGAAGAACTCAAAACCCAGTGTATTATTCCAATACATTTGAGAACTCCTGCCAACAATTAACCCAGCTCCTGCATCCATGAAGCTGGAACTTCTAACTGCTTTCATTTCTCACAATGTTTAGTTCTGCTTGTTGTGCTTGAGACACTTCTAATTGTATTTGCCAGTTCAGTGGCTTTTTTACTCTTCAGTTCTAACAATGAAAATATATAGAATAAAAATATTAAATGTCATTCTAAAAATAATACAATATATACTGTTTTCAAACTCAAGTAACAAAAGGCTTTTTTAACACAGCCCAGCACAAACACTTCATAGATTTTCAATATATGTGCAGAACTGTGCACATGTAACTATGTAGAGCATATTAAACAAAAGACATGGACTCTATTAAACTTAAAATCCAGAAGTATCTTATACCATCTCACTCCCAGGAAACAGTGTGTTTAAAGTGATATTATGTCAGCACCATCTGTTCAGAATTTACTTGAGGACAGGAAAATAGCATCCCTATGAATTAGAGATACAACTGTTAGTAACAGCAAGCACTTTGTATCCTGTTGTATCAGACTGTAGTTAATAAAGATACAAACTAGAAAGAGAAGTTAAAATCTTGTAACTGAAAGCTCAGATTCTAAAAGTCCTGCAGAGCTGCAGGCCCAAAAAAGTTTGAGTTTAAAGACAGCTGAACTGAGAAATGTAATCCTTAAGAAAGTGAAGAATTCTCTCTGATTAGAACTTTAAACCATTATATTTTTTTTCTGAATAAGATAAATTTAAGCCACTGCATTAAAATCTTCAGTAAAACAGACAACTGTGCAAGGATTGGAGAATTTCAGTCATTCTTCCCCAAGACTGAAACAAATTCCCTGTAAAATGGAATCCCCCAGTAATGCCTTCTGAGGTCATCAGAATACATAAATTTCCTCCAAGGACTTTGTTGCCAAGAGTCCTCAGGCAGCTTTATTTTTCTTCTGGATATAATGTAAGGAGAAAGAAGGTCTGGGTCTGTTCTTGACGATGGCAGAATAAAGGACTGATGTTTAGAAAGAAGTGTCTGAGCATTGGTTTAATGCAATGGCATTTAGTGGGGGTAGGGGAAGTTCCTTGAAGCTTCTATTATGCCCAGCACAGCCAATCCCTGAAGGCTCTGATGACAGACATGCTGCTAACCCAATTAGTTGGTAAGTCCTCTGCAACGACATATTTAAAAAGGAAAAAAATGTGTGCAGTCCTCCCTCTTCTTCCGAGGTGCGAGGAGGCGCCGGGGCCATGCGGCACAGCACCTCGGCAGAGCTTGCAGCGAACTCTGGCTGCTCAGCCGCTTTCAGCCAGCTCCTGCCCGCTGGGACGTGCCCCGGGCAGGGAGGGCGGCCGGCAGCACGCACGCCAGCAGCGGCCCACACGGAGCCCAGACGAGAACAACCTCCCGCCAATGCAAAACCCTGAGCAGCTTCCCAACTGATAGAACGTGAGAACAAACGAACCTACGGACAACAATTTTTTCCCGAGTCAGAGGACAGGAAAAGCTGAGGACATATGAGGAGAACAACATGGCAACAACCAAGGTCGGAAAAAGGAGGGAGGAGAGCAGGTCGCTCTGCTCTAAACGTCGGAGCTGAGATTCTTCCACAAGATGTGGTGAGGACTCTAACACAACAGTTTCCCTGTAATTCATGAAGCACATGGGGGGATCCAGAGATCCACTCACAGCCCGTGAGGAAAGGTGCTCACACTGGAGCAGATGGATGCTGAAAAGCTGGAATCTAGTAGGAAACCTGAAAAGAGAGAGCAGACCCCTGCTTCCAAACTAGACCAGTTTATCCTTAAAAGACTACAGCCATCCCATGAACTAAAACTGATACTTTCTGGAGGCTGACTTGGAACAGAGACTAGATAGAGTAAAACAATAAAGTAGGTATTTATTAAATGGCCTTAATGGATACACCCTGAGAGTACAAGAGCTCACCTGGGACACACCCAGGTTGAACCCTAAAATGGTGACAAAATGGACAACCAGTCACGAGGTCTTACACTTTTGTAAGTTTTGGTCCATTAGCATATTGAAGCTAATAGTGTATTTATAGTTTCAGGTTATGAAGCTCTATCTTCTTTGGTTTTGTCTCTTCACTTTACCATTGCTTATACTCTTGGGCTTGAAACTTGTTTTGGTTGTCCTTGGTCTCATAGAAAAGAAATTGTTTTGTTTACTTAATCTGGTGAAGAGAGCTTACCAGCACTTAATACGAAAACTAGGACTGACTACACACTAAAACAGCACAGTATCAGAAAAATATAAAAGCTAAAACTTAAGGCATCAAAATGACCCACAGCATGTAGTTTGGGAAGACTATTTTGCCCGGGGAAGGACTCACATTACAGCAGGTCAGGTGTGACTGCTACTTGTGAAAATTAGAACCAGTTGGAGAAGTTCATAGAACCGTCTCCTGGGGAAGGACCCTGTGGCATAGCAGAAGAGACTCCTCTCCTTAAGGAAACTGAAGAAAGATTTTGAGTGAAAAACTGACCCAAACTCCTATGCCCTGTCTCCCTGCACCATCAGTGGGAAAGAAATAAAGGCTGCAGGGAGGAAAATGGTATTCAAAAGGTTTATTTTAGTTCTTACTATGCATTTTAATTCTGTTAACAAATCTTTCTTTATACCTTTTAAATTCTGAGCTTGCTTTGCCCTTGGAGTGTTTTCTCCTAATCCTTAACTCACGAGCCCTTCAGTTTTCTTTCCTCCTCCTCTGCTCAGGAGGAGTGGAGGAATATGAGTGAAGTTTTTCTCGTGGGTGCCTGTTGCTTAGCCAGTGTCAAACCACAACACTTTGGCAACAGGGAAGAACTTGGAAAAAAAAATTGTACTATTTTCTTCAATCTAGGAGGCTTTCATGCCTACCACCAATAAAGAATTTCCAGAAGTTGTAAGTTACCACTTCAATAAATCTTTTTTCCTGAAAATACACACACTCTCAGACTCTGGTGCAACATCCATTTTCTGGCTCCAAACAACTTTGGCTGCTGCAATTGTTGTGTTGGATTTTTTTTGTTTTTTCCATTGAACTGCTCTTTGCAGTTTGTAGCTCCTCGAGACTAATCATTCAGTGAGAGAGGAGAGACATTTTTTCTTTCATAAAATGTAAGAGGAGAAGTTCATGGACAACTTCTTGGTGTTAACAGAACATGAAAAATTGCTATATCCTGCACACAGTCCATCAATTTTGAAAGGATTTTGAATTTCCTCTGGCATGTGTTTAACATCCACACACTAAAACTGCTTAAATAATCTAGAATAACTCAAACCTTAGTTGCTCTAAACTGCAAATTTATAGATCACTGTATTTCTCTTGTGTCCAATCTTTCCTTAAAATTCTCATATTCATAATTTGAGTTAGGTGAAGGTGTTTTTTATGAATGATCAATATATTAGGACATTAGTTATGATCTAGGGGGACTTAGGACAAAAGGCTGCTAGGAGTGAGGTTTCATCAACATAAAATCTTCCACTCATCTGAAAGAACATTAGCAGTGTTATAGATGCATATTTTGTTGTTGTCTTTTTGCAAATGTTGGAATTAATGTAGTATGTATGATAGTTTTGTTTTTTTTTTCTGTAGTTTTTAGTGTGTTTTAACTGCCTGAATAGATGTATAATGTTTTTTTCTTTGCTGTAGTTTGGAATTTCGGTTTAGTAAGTTTTAGCTGCCTGAAGAGATAAGGTAACTTCCAAAAATAGGCCCAAGTGACTATAAGCCTTCTCCACCTGTGGAAAAGAGACCAAAGCCCAAATCAAAGGATGACAAGAAGCGTATTAAACTACACAACATGTGCTCTAAAAAGGCAGACCCAAGGAGTGACCATGCAGAACAGTTCCTGGAAAAGTCTGAATATGTGTAAGGTCCATGCATGAAGAACGGTATAAAAGCAGTGGTTCCAAGACACCAGTGTGCTCTTGGCAGAGCACTAAGCCACCTGGCCATTTAAACTTTGCTTTATTTCCAAGTCTCTTATTGTCTCTATTAAACCTTTTTAAATTTTACCAGGAAAGTGAACCTCATTTTTCAAACCAGGTTGTGTGAAAGTTGTCTTTTTTACTTTTTCCATGCTGAATGAGAAATATTTCTATGCCAGCTCTAAAAATCTATTAGTTCAGAAATCAACAGCGGTTGAAAAGATAGGTAAACAATTAGTGCTTTTTAGGTTGTGATTCATAAGAAACAGGAGTTTTTCTTCCATTCAGGAAACAAATACACTGTAGAGCTAGTAAGTGTCAACTTGGACATCGTTAAAGTCTAAAAATCTCCAAATAACCCAACCTTTTTCCTATTAAATATTAATATAATGGTGCATTGTTTTTAACAATAGTCAACTTACAGCACTTAAAATGTCAGATAACCAAGTGCATTTACTAGCTATCTACCCAAGAAATAGGAAAGTTTTTCCTTCCCAGATGTTTACTTTGAGGACTCCTCCCTTTCTATAAACAAAATTTGCCTTCACCTCTCTAGATTACAAATCTACCCTCCCATGACAACGACTCTTAAAGCTGCCACTTACAAGCCCTGTACATATTTGTGCTAACTGAAGCAACATTTGAATGTACTTGGCCAATACAGTCCTGAGTGCAGGCAGGCTTTAAGATGCCTGCATGAGCCAATCCCGGAAGGAAAAGCACAGTGAGGACAAAACAAAGACTCCTGGTAAATGAGTGCAGAACAAATCTTGCAGTGAAACCCTCTCAAGATCACCCATAAAACATGAGCTTCTGAGCTAAGTGCTCCAGCAGACCTGATTTCTTGATCAGTCTTGATCAAGACATGCATACTTGGCACTAAAAAAGAGTTTAAAAAGAATAGAAAAAAAAAAGGAGAGAGGAGAAAAAGGAGCAAATACAAGACCAAGTGTAAGACTAATGGCAAGTCAGTAATTCAGAGTGCCTCAGTGTTACTGTCATGGTGTTTGAGCAGCGCTGCCCGTTTTCTTCTCCCTTTACTGGTTTATGAAGACTCTTACTGGAAGTATTAAGCTAAAAATCCCTATGATTCTACCTGATCAATCTGGCACAAAGCACATCTAAACTGGTCAGTGAAGTCTTTCCTGGTTTTAGCTTTTTTTGAAGACTAAGATCTCTGCAAGATTGAAGAAAGAGAGAAATATTAAACAAAAAACCCCTCACAGAATAGCACACAATAGTAAGAGTGATATAACCACTACAGTTATCAACTAAACTTAGCAAGGAAACAATCAAAACAGCCATATTGTGAGAAAACATTTGTCACGACATACACATGACTCTTGTGCTCAAGCCCTATGATTGGAATTCATAACTCATTTCACCACACATAATTTTATCAACTAAAATGGAGAGATTAGCACAAATCATTATGAAGTTATAAAATTTCTGAAGCATTTTCTTGATGTCATAACATATAAAATACAAACACTGTATCAATTAACAGCAAGGCTGAAAATTAAAAAAGATCTGACTCAAGTGTAACCAGTCCCTTGCAGCTACAATTTGAAACTATTACAGAACCAAATACAAAAGGCATGATATTTAGAGCTTGCAGGACAGACAGTGAGGATCCTGTACTGTCAGACACACAAAATGCCTTCCCATACTATTGAGCAGCACAAGAACTTTAAATTCTGTCAGTAAAAACTTTACTAAGCAAAAGTTTTACCACAAGTGCTAAGAAAATTCATGTTTAGCCTGGAAAGCTTATGACTCAAATTGTTTAACACCTTGACAAATGAAAATACTCATAATTTGTTAGTTGTGTTAATGTTCAAGCTAACTCTGAAAATACTTAGTTCCAGAAATGCAGCTGCTGAAAACAGACAAAGCTTTTAGTTACTAAAATAAGTGTCTCTAATACTTAATTATCTAAACATGGCAGTACCTTCATGGCATGGATTTCTTCTATTAATCTCTCAGCTCGTTTTTGGTTCTTTAATTTGAAGTCTTCTGAACCCCTGCAAATGAAGTTCATCTTTAATAAGAAATCTCAGTTTAGTTACTTTATTTAATCTCTGGTAATACTAAGTAGCAATATAAAAAAAACTGGGAGATGGTGCACAAACACAATCCCTTACCTTACTGGCAAATGAACATGTCTGCAAAGAACTGAACATAGCCTTAATGCTTTTGCTGTACTGAACAGCAAAGGAAAGACTGAGAATTTAGAAGAACAATGTGAAAAACAAATGTTACTATTAAAAAAAAAATGTTAGTATTAGAAAATACTAAACCACAATTCATATCAACAACAGGTAACACCAGCATATCAAATATAATTATATTTTAAGATCTGTAATATTTAAATATGGAAGTTCATTGGGCTTGCTTCTTGTTTTGGACAACATGCTAAGACTAAGAGATACTCAATTTACGCTATGAACACATTTAACAGTAACAGATTTATCTCAAACTATCTCTGAGACACATGCTAAGTTATTTCAGGCTGGTAATCTTTAAAAACATAATCTACAAAATATTGTTTAAACTGTTCATAAAATAATTAATTAATAATAATTACTAAAAATCAACTATGACCTGTATATCTATGCAAATAAAGTATTTTTTGCTTCACAATCCTGAAGACAACTACAGTAGAAAACTTAATACAACTTAAATTTAACAGCAGAATAACCTAAAAGATGAAATCTGACACTTTCAGACATGCTGTAAAATTACCTTCCAATTAACTAAATCCAGATTACCTTCCAATAAACTAAATCCCATTAAAAAAAGTCATCCCAATTCTGCTTTATGAAACACCTTTTAGCTAGTTATTTTAGTCTAAAATGATGTAAAAATAAGACAAATAGAATTTATGTGTTTTAGTCTCTTAAGTTTTAAATATAGTACATTTTTCTCCCATTTTTCCATTTTCGTGAAAGCAATTAAAATACTGCCTCATTTTAAACCACAATACCCCACTATTATTTAAAACTGACTTTTTCAATTTTAGTTTCCTGATGTGTCTGGTTAGTCTGCGAATAGTGAGGACTCTGGCCTTCTTCACATCTTTTCTCATCTTCACAACCTGTGAGAAATGTGGAAGACATTATAAAGTGTTTTCCTTGATTACATTTTATATATAATACATTCATTACCTTGACTTAAATTTTAGCATTTAGTTCAACAAAGAGAACTATATTGAAAATAGAGTGCATTTCCCTGCTAACCAAATCCCATTTGAAATTAATTCATATTTCCATTAAAATCAAACTGCTTCCATAAACATCAGAGGAAGAACAACCAACAGTCTAAAAATGTGTCTGAGGTCTAAACAGAAGACAAGACATTCCTAACTAGCCATACTTTAATATTATTCTTAGAGCTAGACTGAGCTAGAGATTTGAAAAGTTTCACCTTTTACCTTCACTTAGTTTATTTTTGTTCCAGTGAAACATCAGCAGTACATTAAATCCTTTGGTGCATAGATACATAAAAGCATTTTCATTATGACACATCTTGAAATGCTAAGGAAAGAGTCTCAAAATTAACATTATTTATTATGGAACAGAATTTGATATATTAAATTCTTTTTATATATTTGAATTCATTTTAGTTGAAACCAAAAATCCAAGTGATTTCTAACTCGCTACTGTCTGTCTCAACTTGCCATCCCACTCAGTACTCTGTTCCCAAATTTAAAGCAGGCAATTTTAAAGAAAATTTGGCAACGATATTTTGATCTTCTCACCCCAATAACAAAGAAAGAGAATTCACATTATTATTATTACTAGACTGATAGGATGAACAAAGAAGTCTTTCCAATCTTTTGCAATTAAATTCCATAACAGAAAACCTTTAGCCAAGGTTCTGTCTATTGATGAACATTGCAAAGGTACAGCGAGTCAATAGTGACCCTTCTTTCTTACAGCTCAACTTGCCCCTTATTTATTCATATATATCTTACTATGTCTATTAAAATTTTGTATTTAGCAGTTAAACTTAGAATAACATTAAATACAAAAACAAAAACAAAAAAACCCCAGTCTTCCTGATGAAAGCTAATTTTATCTTAAATTTATCTGCTGGGATAAGTTTCAAAATTAAGGTGGCACTGCCTTCTCAAAGTTCTTTACTTCAGATTTTTATTCTAATTTTTCAGAGAGAACATCAAAATGACAGATTAATGATGATTGCACCACCTAGTCAGATCAATGAGGAATATTAGTACTATAAAACTACATCACGCTTGAACAAAAAAAAAAAAAAAAGAAAAGTCTTCAAAGCTCAAAGAGCAGTACTTCGCACTGGCGATGGGGAGCCTGGCTAGTACATATATGCCCTGTATAAGCGACCATAAAGATGATACAAAAAAATGACCCAACCAAAGTAGAACACACACTTTACATAAATTATTATATTTGTAACTTAGGTTACTTGAGTTGTTAAGCCCTGAACAGTATTCAGCAGTGGCTTAACTGAAGGCTGAATCCGAGCAAAACAATTTCTAGAAAGGGGCATTTGCTCATTGTCAGCCTTACCTCTGCCACGCAAGCAAAGGAACATGTGAAGCAGTGCTCTGCTGAGAAGCAAGAGAAGGGAATTGTATGGAGAACAGAAATAGTCATTTGCACCATGATAAATAAAAAGGTAAATAAAGTTTTTGGGACAAAACCAAGTGACCTAAAAGTGGTCCTGTTTCAAAAACTGTTACAGCAAATGTCAGTACTTACCTTAATTACCCCAGTAAAAGTAACTGTACACACTGGTCTACCTACAAAGGCATTTCTACTTCAGTTAACAGCAGAAACCACATGCCAAAAAGCACCAAGGGCCAAGCTTCTGCTACACAGCAGTACTGCTCAAGTCTTCAACAGGCTAAGGAAGAAACCCATAGAATCACCACTTGCCATCAAGGCATGCAGATACTTCTTCTCTGTAAGACACTGAATGAGATTATCATAGGTCCCTATAGTACATCTTCTTTTAAAAGAAAGAAAATAATGCAGCTTATGGCTGAACACCTCTTCGACACTATGTACATTCAATGAGTTCAGAATGTCAGATGCAAACTGAGTATGCCTTCTTAGAACGTCTGGGAAAGGGAGGTTGCTTTGAGTTTGTGGGTTTTTATTCTCTATTTTTTTTAATAACCACTAAAATCATCCACAAGCTAGAAACATACTGGAATTTAAGTAACTCATACTCTACATATTAGTTACTGTGTATGCAAACATGAAAAAAATTTTGTTAGGTATTTTTTAATAGAAATATTAATGCACACACAGAATGTTTCCAGGGCCTACAAGAGCCAAACTTCAGCCTCCTCAGCTGCCAGCCAATGAAGGCTATATAGACATGACAGCAGGAATAAGGGAAGGTATTTGCTCTTTGGCAGACTAGGAATATCAATTTATGTAATCCAATCACTTCTTTCACACGAGACAGTATGCATCAACTCTGTTCTTGGAAGTACTCATAACGTTCTCTAGAAAGCAGTCAGCTCTTTGGGAAAGAAATCAAAAAAGTTTAGCTTCAGATTTAGTTTGCCTGAAACAATGGGGCTTAGACCACCAGGGCAGGCCCTGGTCTCTTGTATTACAAAGTGAGAGAGGCAACTTCACCTTCAGTAGAAGAAAGACCAAAACAACTAAACCAAACTAAACAAACAAAAAAACCCCCAACCCCACCCCCCAAAAAAAACCCCACCAAGAGAAGTCATGACTTTCAAAAAATAGTAACAAGTATTTATTCATAATAAGGTATTTTTTATAAATGGTTCAAGAAAAGACAGTAAGAAAAGGAGAATTCTGCACTGAAATGTAAATATGCTGCAATGTAAGGATAAGACTTTATGCTTTAAGACTAGGAAAAAAGGATTTTTAATCTCTCAGCAGTCACGGTAAGCCCAGAAGAATAATTATAAACAAGCAAAACACAAACCAAACTATTTCTTTTATCAATACAATCTAGGATTCCTGGAAATTAAAGAAGTCTGCAATTGTATGAGGAAATAACCACTTCAAGGATTTCTTTGAACAAAGAACAAGAGATGCTTTCCTTTGTTGAAGAAACTTCTTTATTTTGTTGGGAAATACTATTTATGAAACAATTAAGCCATTCCTACTCATTAATGCTACCAAATGTCTGTCTGCAAATTATTAATAATAGATAATACTGAAGTAAGAATAGCTGTAGACTACATATCAATTATTAAATACAAAAGAAATCATAAAAGAAACAAACTCACTTTTGAAAACAAGTTTAGGTAGTAACATATACTAGCATGAATGCATATTTCAAAAGCTATGAAGAAAAATCATCCATTTTGCACTGTATCTTTTCACAGAATAATGTATTTATGTTACTACTGATGCTAAACATAGATGAAATAAAAAAAAAAATTCCATGACTGATGGCATTCCACAAAGAGAGGTATCCATCAACCCAACAGCTTGCCATCTGCAGTAAGCACTGCCACAAAGTGTGACATGTACCAGCCAGCTGCACACAAACCATTTCAGGCCATAGGCAGATGGTAGCTGCTGCACTTTCAAACAAAGAGCACAGCAGGGATCAGCAGATGACAAGCCAGACAAGAACTAGAAACCCTCCTGAAATTCACCCTTTCCAAGTAGTGCACATTACTGAGGGAGACTCTAACAGGAATTGCTGGCTTCAGCACAGCCTACATTAAAGTGACACTTGGCACAACCGCTCCCAGTACTCATCTGGCAATGAAAACAGCCCCGACTTTAGTGGATGGGTACCACTGACACAGAACAAAGGCACCAGAGGGTACAAATCAAACCAAGAGGGTGATTTCTAGCAAGTAATAAAGAACAAGTTGTGTGTTTAAAGACACTGCAAGAACTGCATTTAACCTAGAATTCAAAGCTTAGAAAGGGGGAAACTAATAGCTTCACCTACTCTGCCTTTCTATTCAGGTTATACCTGGCTCCAAATGTTTAACAGCCATTCCCAGAGATTTGTCTTTTTGTGTGGTAGTCCAATCAGACCTTCCCAATCCTCAGCATGCCAAAGCCCTTCTCTTGCCCAGAAAGAAACTGACATAGGATTGCTTAATTGTACCTTTGATCTCGAAGTCTTCTCTCCTTTTTTTTCATGAAATAGTTCCGTTTTGACACTGGTATTCCACTCATAGCTACAAATTAATTTCTACTAACTAAAGTCTTGGAAGGGCTGAGTCAGTTCTTAAATCAGTGTCAGAGTGTCTGGAAAGGGCTCCTTATCACCGACATTATCCCTTTTAAATTAATGGGACACTGTTATTGCACCTAATACAAGACAAAACACGTGCAATAGAACAGGAAGTTATTTTAAGAGCCTCCCACATAATTAATCTGTTCCAAAAATACTTGTTTGAAAATTTTCAAGTTTCTTCAACAGAAACGTAAGGCATTTTTAGGTAAAACATCATCAAGAAGTCTAACTTAGGTTCTGAAAGTCTATATTAACACAAAAAAATCCTCATATTAGGGATGGCAAGAAAAACACTAAGGTTTGTGGATAAAATGACAGTGTAGGTACAATTATACCTTCAAATTCACAAGACTAGTCACAGATATTTGCCTTCAAATTTTTAAGACAACAGCAGCAAAGTTCTCAAACGAACATTACATTAGAATAAAATGTTATACTTGGCCACTTCTGAAACTTGTTTTGAGGTCTGTACAAGCAACATCACTCCAAACTAAGCTAGTGTTCAGCCAATTAGAAAAAAATAAAGGAAAGTGTGACTAAAGATTTGTAGATGTAACAAGAAAGGTACGTGTCTACTCTAAACTACAGTATCAACTGTACTTGACAAAAAAAATCTCCAAACCAAACCATTATTCAAAAACAAATCCAATGGATTAAGAGAAGTACTAATATGTTTCTACCTATGATTTGTTTTGAACATATTATATTCAAAAAAACCTTGAAATACTAGAACAACTTTGAAGGAAAAGAGGGGTTTTTTAACATTACCACACACAAAAGCTAATACTATATATGAAAATACCTGAAGAACCTAGAATGTCTTAAATTCTTCTTAACTAAAGTTAAAGGAAGTTAACTTACACAGTCAGCCCCAGCTATCCAAAATGCATGAAAGCTGATAAACTGATGGACATGTCCCTTTCTGCAGAGCAGTCTGAAGCACATACAACTGTTCTTCTTGGGCTTCAGCCCAAGCGGTACTGAATATTTTGGTCCCAACCCAATAATGCACTTAAATTATTAAATCCTTCAACAACCAGCACTAGACAGACCAAAATTTCTTCATCCACTTCTGCTTTATGCCAGCACACAGTCTAGTCCTAGTTCTGGTATGAGCAAGCAGAAAAGACAAATCATTCTGTTCTCTTCAAGGAAGGACACTGCATCTAACCTCATTTAGTGAAAAAAACCCTAATTTTAAGAGTTTATAACATTGTGAAATATCAATAATGCTGAACATATGCATACCCATTAAACAGAGGCCCACAGACTCTCTCTCAACATAGTATGGCCTCTCCTATATGAAAACTGTATTAAACAAGGCAGTTTTAACATTTAATGAAACAATTTTGCAGACACAACTACAAAAATATTTCTTCTACAATTTAAAGATGATGTTCCTAAAGCAGTGTTCTGTAATTTTATGTAGAAACATCTAAATTCACTGTGCAACATAAGGTTTCTTATGTCTTTTCTATCACTTGATGCCTGGAAAAAAAGGCTTGCTTTTCCATTTCAGTTTCTTCCTGTACTCTCCAGGCTAACAAGATTTATCTGACATGAGGGTCACATGTGAGAGTGAGGTAACAAGGAAAAAACATCAAGAACCAAGACTGTTAATTCTGTCCCAGGAAGAGTCTATTTTCAATATAGCCTATCATATTTCTATTGACAAATTACCATATACCAGGGTCTAGTGAATGAATGACAGGAAAAAGTAGAAATTGCAGGTACAGGAAGGATATACTTTAGTCCTCATACATTCCCTTCATGCCAGGATAACCCTAGGAGATTGACATGAGAGCCTGATCTACTAGGATCAAAATGACAAGGCAAAAGGAAAAAATTATATATCCCCATAGGTACACAATAGCTTTTAGATTTTACTGCAGTAAGAGATTTACTTTTGAACTCCCTCAAGTTTAAACAGTGATGCTAAAGCAGAAAGGGAAGTAGTCACTAAAAGTACACCAAAATCACTTGTGTTTTATACAGTGGCCTTTTTTACAAATTTTGACCAATTCTTTCAATTACACATCAACAAGTGTCAAAGCAAGAAATCCAGCTTAAAAAAAACCAGACCAAACAATAAAAAGAAAGTGAAATGTGTTTAAGTTGAATATTCAAGGCCTCTCCAATACCTACAAAAAAACATGGAACTCAGTAATGTTTCAGTTCTCACTGATTTTCTTTCCCTTCCTCATTTAGGGCACATCAAAAGCATCGGTTTCATTTTATAGTTACTTGGCAGTCTTCTAACCAAGAAATTACCATAGCAACAGAGTATTCTCAACGTTAATTTTTGGTGCCATTTGGCAACACAGAATTTTAAAATTCAAAACACCTGCAGCTGGATCACGTATTAGCCAGAACTAACAATAGTACATAATCGTTTGAGTGAATAATCTAAGTGAAAAAATGTTTCTGGAACTTCATTACAAATATTTCTCTCTATTATCTAGAATGCCAGCTTGAAAGACCTAATGATTTTTAGATTCTTATGAAAAAGTTAGCAATTGCCAAGTTTCCTTTTTTCCTTTCTTCTTTATACAAAAAAAGAATCCATATATTACATATATTTTATACATGTCAAAATACATGGAAATAGGCAGAAAGACTTAATACTACTTCATACATTATGAATTATATTTACATTATAAAAACATATAAAAGTAGGGAGGCAAAGGCAGAAAGAAACAAGATAAATACTCTTCTGTGGAGTATCAGTGTTCGGTTCCAGAACAGTTTTATACAAATATATACCGCAAAAAAGAATACATAAAAAACCGAAAACAGTGTTAATTAGTTACCAGCACAAAAGAACAAAGTAAGAACATATAGAAGACAGAGAGAGATGGACCACAACAAATCAGACTACGATAAATGAGCTATCCCTTTATTTAATATAAAGACAAAATCCCAACATAGAAAATGCTAAGGAACACAGTTTTTCAGTTACTGTTTGTGCCACACCAACATGGTGCTAATCTTGCCTTGGTCATCTGCAGCTACATGAGAAAAGGTTTGAATCAAGTGGATGCAATTCTATCCCAATACAAGTATCTGAACATACAAAAATTCTTGAAATGTGAGATAAATTCTTCTGGATTAAACTATTGTACCCTGCTGCCTAAAGCAGGCAGAAATGCCATTACTAGCTAGAGAGAAAAAAAAGAAAAAAATCTTAACACCTGCAGCTTCTCAGGCCGCTGGGCTCTCACCCTGTCAGGTTTCCAAAGGGGTTTGTTAACGATGAATGAAAAAAACCTCATCACCCTCTTGGGCAAATTTCCACCTTCCTCACAGGAAAAATAGTGACACACCCCTTGTGAGTTACTGTCAAACCCTTCCTCCAGTGTGCTTGTGCTGCTTTATTTGTACTTTTTCAACGAAGCACTGAAACATGGGTTTCTTTATTCAATATAGCACAGTATTTCCTCCTGCATGGAGAACAGTTGTCATTTCTAGTGTAATTTCTCCAAGTGGAAACCACAGTGAGTACTCGGAAATGCTAGAAAAGATCATTTTCATCTAAAGGCTTTGAAAAGCAATTCCAAGTATCTAAGATAGTTGGGAGGGAGTAAGGGTAGCCTAGAATTACTTGATCATTGCCAAAGACCAAAACTTAATGGATTTACTGCTTCAAAGTCAGAGTCTCACTGGATGGAGTCAGACTCTATGTAGTTCTTCAGAAAGCACTCAAGTCCAAACCAGAATCATGAGATGGCTAGACACATTTCTAACCCCTAAATACACATCACTACTTGTAAACGTCCAGATAAGAAAAAACTGTTATAAACTAGCCTCAAGATGCTGCATATGTCACCACATGGAAGCAGAAAATATACATGTTTTCCAAAACAGAGGACTACCTGAAGGTAATTTCTATCTCTTTCATTAACTGATCAGCTGAATGCCAAGTTTGAAAACCCCCAGCTATCACTCTGCTAAAAATATTTCCATGGAATGTTGAGGGAGGATGTGATCAAGGCATCCAATACAGACAAGCTCAAATCAATGAACTTCAATGTCTATGACTTTTTAATTAGACCAGTGCTCCAGCTAGAAGTCACATGTGAATTTCATACCTCCATAAGCTTTGATTTTACAGAAAGACATAACAGCAGAAACGGCAACAGTGATGTAACAATTACAAGGGTGAACAGACATGAATAAATACTAAAGAGTGCTGAGGGTTTCACTCCTCTTCAAATGGTGAACCTTTTAAAAGCAGCTGGAAAAGAATGCTGACCATAAAACAACATTACGAATCTCTGTACTACTTGCATACATCATACTACACATCTTGACTATAATGATTCACAAATAATCTGTGTAATTTTTTACATTAATTATATATGTCACAAACATGATCCAAACTTGTAGAGTTGAACTGCCGTCATGAAAAGAAAATTGTGTCCAAATTGGATAAGAACTTTTCCCCATAACATACACAGAAATTCAACCACAGTGATTCAAGTATTAATTTGGAGGTGGTTTTTGTGGTGTGACTGCTTTGTCTTGGGATTAAGAGATGCTAATTATAAATGGTGGTATGGCCTCCTAAATCACTACAAAAAATCTCCAAGCCTTGAGTGCTAATATGTTGCAACTTTTCTCAGCTATTCTGAAAGCAAAGAAATACAAAACTGTCTATTCTGAAATTATATTTGTTAGCCTGATTTCTGAGAAAATTAGGTTTGTCAGCACAGTTTGTCTGTCAGTATCCATCTCTGGTAACTTTTGGGCTTATTAAACTGAAATCAAGGTTGACCCATCATCACAGGCCAGAGCTCCTACATATTTTGTGAAAAGTGGTAGCCATTTTGTTAGTTATGTTAGTTGTGAACAAACATCAGCATGGCTAGCATGGAAGAAATACACAAGCAGAATTCAAGACTTTTTCATTTTGGCTGAGAACAGTACATGCATACTCATTCACCACCACATGTGGCTCTGCACCAGCCACAGAACACCCTCTGTTGGCTGTCCAAAGAGGCAGGAAGCCTAGGTCATAACTACAGTTACTGAGAACACTCCAAAAGTGTAACCCCAAGAATAAAACATTGAAACCTAAAAAGAGAGAGGAATGACTGATGAGATCTAGATGAAGTTTTATGGAATACTGGACTCAAAGCTGTAAAACACTAGGCATCACTACTTCTCAACTTAGACAGGCAATACATTTTATTTTTACCACATTGTTTGTACTGATGATTGAATCTGGTGATTGAAACTTCAAGGGAAATTAGAACACTGATGACTTGCTGAATGGGATAGAAAAAGGAGAGTTTCTTCTATGCAAGACACTTCATGAAAAAAAGTTACTTTTATAATGTCTTCAATTACCCTAAGCTTGCATTAGTCTCACACACCAAGAGGCCAGGAAAACAATGGGAAGCCTGTACAATGTCAGGGCATTGCAATATTTGACAAATACTTGTATTTTAATATTACCAGGAAACGCATCATCATCATCATCATTATTGTCGTTCGACACAAACACTCATTTTGTAGTAAGACTCATCCATTTAAAAATTTATATTTCAATGTCACTATATAGTAGTTATTATTATACAAGTATAAAGGAATAATTAAGGAAAAATGGTTTCAAGTTCATCAAATGAAACAAAACAGCATCAGGAGAGAAGTGATGAAGTCGGAGAAATACCTACTAAATAATTTTCCATTTCTCTCTAAATTTGAAAGATAAAAAAATTAGCTAAATACCACAATTTTTAGATGAACCATAAATATACATTTAGCCTGCATTATGAAAATAACTGATCTTAATATGATGGGGAAAATAACCTTTGTTTTAAGATTTATACTATTTTTCTTCAGACTCCTTCTCTGTAAAGTTTGTCCTTTGTCAACACAAGTAAGAAGAGGCCTAAGTACTGGAAAAACGCTGGAAGGCTGTTTAGATATGTGAAAATTCCCATCAAAAAGGGAAATGATCAACTATCAATAAAAGGAACAGCTACCAACTTCTGCTGCTCATGCAAATGTCAGGGTTCTGGGTAGAAGGAAACCACGTCTCAATTTAAAAATTGCAACAGTTACTGCTAATTTTCATGATGAGTAAGAATAACCAGTATTGATCGATTTTGTGGGGATAAGCAGCTCTCTCTATTACATCACCTCACAACCTGAAGAAATTTTAGTTGTGCAGGTATATTTTAAAATAACAATAAAAGTTTCTCCTCTCTAATCTGTAACTTCGAAGAGCGTGCTTCCTTGTCTGATGTTACGATATGACATGTATAACATTTAAAAAGACAAAGAAATCATCTATATTAGTGGCATCACAAGATGGTAACAAAAACCTTCACACAGGAGGTAAGTAGAGTGGTATGTAATGGAACGACACAGCATAATAAGAAAAGCATGGAATGATGTTAAGTCCAAAATATTGATCGAATAAAAATTCATGAGTTGAGTTCCAGGAGGAAAAAAACCAAAAAAAACCTCATAACAACTTTCTTCTTATGCTTGGGAAAAAAGCTATTGAGAAACAATAAGGATTTAGTTTCCACATTTTAAAAGGAAAAAATCCTGTGTTAATAAAAGAAGAGAGGACAAGAAAATAGGGAAAGAAAAGATGGGTTTGTTGTTTATGACTTTCAAAGAACTTGGTACTTTTACTCTTCTTAAACAAATGGTCTGTCTTCTTTTTCAAAAGATGTTACTAACACCAATTTTGTTTAAAGACACATGAAGACCCTTTTACTAAAAGACTATCAAGTCTAAGTTTTCATCTGTCTTACGGTGTCTCTAGCACAGACACCTGACGTGCCTATAAAAAGCAAGTATCAAAATGCATCCCTGTTCAGACCAAGGGTATGCCAGTGATGAGCAAAAGCCACGGCCACAGGAAACACACTTTGATAAAAACCTCTTATAAGGGTTTACAATTAATACAATTAATATAATATCCAAATATGAATCCCAGATCTTTCTGACTTACACTTCCAAACAGGATGAATATTCAGCCAAAGACTATGAACATGACCAGAATGTGAGGTAAACTTCCACTGGCTTCAAACATGCTGCAGTATTATTGTTCTCTGAAACTCCGAAATACTATCATACTTCTCACAGAACAACTGTTCATCCCTTAAGGTGCTTTCTGCTATTATGTCTCTATGACTTTATATTCTTATGGGAACTTTCAGCAGTTAGAGATTTATGCAAAAATAAATAAATAAATAAAAAAGCACTACCATATAAGCTACTCTTCAGTCTTTTCAGAAGGACGGGAAGAACCCTTGCTGGTGGGAATGGAGAATTACCTTCCTACACCAGTTAGTGTTCCTTATTCCCTCAAATCAGTTAAAAAATAATTTAATGATGAGAATTTTCATAAACACAAACACATGGGAAAGTCAGTGTTTAAAAAAACCCCAAAATAATCTGCATTCTTCCTAGAAGTTTCTTCATGACATCAACAGAAATTGGGGAAAAGGACAGTTAAAAGAAGAATGAATAAAGCACTTTAAATTTCCCTGCCAGATGTCTGATATCTATTCATTAATTTAAATACCTTTCCACAAGTTGCTCTCCATCAGTTGCCATGGTGCCAAATCTACAAGAGATTTATACAAAACTATCCCAGTATTGCTTCCTAACAACTTGGAGCAATGCTTAAGGGTTCTTGCAAAATCTTCTTTGTTGTGACAGAACAAGTAATCTCACCTGTTCCACATCAAGTGCTGCTTCTGTTGGAAGATTTTCTTCTTCTGAAGCTTGCTATCTTCTTCAATATCTAGGTTTTTCTTAGCAAACTCATTTCCTCTTTACCATCCTTATAAGCTTTCCTTGTTCCTCAACCTATTTCATCTCATTCAACATATCTCATGACCCACCCATCATTTTTGTCTATGTTCTAATATTTAAATACTTACAACTCCTCCCTCCCTCCCCTGCATGAGCAAGCAATCACCTTAACTGCCCTTTTGTTTTATATTCTTTGGAATTCCCATCTTACCTATGTAAGGTATGCTCCCCTGTGCTATTCATAACCTCTGCAGCATCTCCTCAGCGACACCTGCCTCTGGATGAAATCCACCATTCATTCCTTTGAACCAGTTGCTATCCAGAACAGTTCTTACTAGCCTCTTGTGCAAACAGCTTTTATCCACTCACCTCTTCCTACATTAACATACCTTTACATGACCTTACGTTTTCTCATAAATGTCCTCATAAAACAGCAAAGAGGATTCACAGAATAATTTATTTTGAAAAATACCTCTAAGATGATAAAGCCTAACCATAAACCAAACACTGCCAAGCCAACCACTGAACTACATCCCTAAGTGCCACATTTACACATCTTTAAATATTTGCAGGAATGATGATTCAGTGACTACCCTGAGCATCCTGTTGCAGTTCTTGACAACCCTTTAGGTGAAGAAATCTTCCACAACAGCCAGTCTGGCAGAACTTGATGCCTCTTGTCCTGTTACTTAGGAAAAGAGATCAGTTCCCACCTCACCATAACCTCCTTTCAGGTAGCTGTAGAAAGGAATCTGCCTCAGCTTCTTTTTCTATGCCCAGTTTCATTTGGTATTAAAGGCCATAGGAATAAACAGGTACCCTTGTGACCCTTCTTTGCAAAGGAAATAACATAATGGTAATTTTTTCATATGAAAAAGTACAAGAATTTTAAATCCCTTTAATGACTTGAAAGACATTCAAAAGAGTCACTGAATTTAGCAGTTGGCCACTTTACTTCTCCATTAGTTGCTCTTGACTACTAACCTCTCTGCAGCACAAGAGAAACTGAAAATAATTTTATCATTGCATACCACTGAGCAATTTGCAATAAATTCACAATTGACTACTATTCTCCTTCTAGGAACATCTCCTCCCCCAAGCCCCCAAATTCTCTTATGAAAAAGTCTAACACCACACCTTCCCTTCTACACCCATTTCAGCCTTCTTCCCTTCTTCATTTAGCAACAAGGTCCAGACCCAGCAATGTAAAGGCTGCTGAAAGACGCTGCTAGGACAGCAGTAAGCAATTATGCACATTTACTGTAACAGAATAATTAGTAAATTGTGTTTTACGCAGGCATCTATAGCCATAAATTACATTTAATAAAAAACCTACACTGTGTACTGCAAGTACCTCACAGTCCCTTTAAAGTAAAAGTTACTAAGTTTCCCATGGCCGTTTGCATGTTTTTTCATTATTGTACACTACCACACCAAGGAACCACAGATGTTTTTGGTTTATGAGAGCATCTTACTAGCCTACGTGGCCTACCACACACACTTTATATAAACCACTTGAGCTAGGAAAAAGTTTTCATTACTGTCCTCAAGTACAGTAGTTCGATAATTGCTGTATACAATACTGTAAGGAGTAAAAAAACTGCCTTGTTAGCCATGGTTAATTGCTTCAGTAATCTGCTGAAAAAATCTGTGAAGAGCAAGCAGATCAGAATTTGCTGCTAATATTAGTAAAACTGATGATGTGGCAACTCTAGAAACTTTAGAAACAGCTGCTGGAACAGCTCCTAGGGAAAAAAAAAAGCCACAATTCCTCAGAATTTTATCTCACAGAGTATAAGTTTGGAAATTTCATAAGCTTTCAAAAGACTTTTTCCTTAGGACATTTACATGGTCTGTAAAAGAATGTCAGCAATTTAACACTTGAACTGTTTTAAGCAGAAATCAAGCCCTGTGTAGCACAACTTTCTTATTCTTCAAGAAACTGTTGCGCCTGAAATTATTTATTAGTAAAACAACTAATGCAAGAATTTTTACATGCATTTCCATAGAGCTAAAATGACTGTTGCCAAGTATTCCAGAGTTTTAAAAGAAAGCCGTGTTTGCTTTCCAACTTTGCATAAACTTGTAATATAAAGAAAAAACGTAGTGATTTGCCAATATACTAAGAAATGAACTGATGGAAAAGATTAGCTATTTAGTTTTGAATCGTGCAGAAATTTATCTTTTCTCAGTTCTTGTAACTTGTTTATATGCCTTTCCAAGACTTTAGACAGACTTTAGTGACATTTAAGAGAATGCAGAACCAGCTTCAAGGAAGTATTTAACACCATGTGTGAGCCAGGGATTCATAATCTTGGCAGTGCCAATAGTCATCCACAGCTTCAATTTGACCACAAAGCATTCTAGACACCCATACTTTTTCAAAAGTATCCAAGTGCTAGCCACTCTACCTTAAGAATAATTTTGAAGTGGTCAGAGTGAGCATCCAGACAGCTTAAGCTGACCAAGAGACAAGAGACTCTGTGATACATCTGAATCATACTGGCAGATAGCTCAGAAGGGTACAAGAACTGATGTCTGCCATCTGAGGAACAGTCTACATGCTGGGGCTGAAAACTAAAAAACCTGGTATAGGAGTCCAGGGCAAATACTTCTACTTCAAGAAAACGGCATGGCCGCCATACTGTAGAGATGCTGGATGAACTACAGCTCATAAACCACAGAGAAAATAGCAACAGAGGACTTATCTAAAGACCAGCAAGAAGAATTTTCTCAGGAGTAGAGTTCTGAGTTCCAGTTTTTCCTTTCAGGGAGCTCATGTATTTTTTGCTAATTGTTGGATAAGCAACCCCAGGAGCACAGGACTTTTCTTACAGAAATGCTCCCACTGGTGAAATACATGACCAGGCTCCCCTCACTCCATAAAATCACCCTTCTTTGCCAGACAGTAGCCCCACAACAGTATTTGTTAATATTTGTGATTAGTGCACTCTGCTGGTCATTGAGATTCACAGGATTCAAGTCACCTCAGACTGAGGGAACCTATACATCAGATTTCTCATTTACTGGAAAGTTTTATAACAACTAAGCCATTAAACTAAAATTTTCCCCAATTAAACAGCTTCATACCTTAAAGGATAAGACTATATTTTGAATTATGGGCAGTAATCTCACAGCATTATCTCACAGCTCAGTCCAATACCAGGTAACTGGTCAGATGCTTCACCTCAAGTCTTACTTCCCCTTTATACAAAGAGAGCAGATACAAATATTAAATTGCCCTAAGGGATTCCTCGATTACCACATCACCCAGGGGATAGCATAAAAATAGACCTTTGGAAGTAGCTACTTTATTTCAGTGAGATGCTGGATCACTGCACTAGAGTGGCTGCCCAGTACTTTGAATTGCCTTACACACAGTAGTGTCTACAGCACTCCGTCAGTGCTATTTTGAGAGTTTATATCTAGGATTCTTTTTCATCACTGTACAGAAGGCTTAGCTTTGAATACACTTTAAAATATGACAACATACCTTAGGTAAGAGAAGCCACTTGGATTTTTGGATCTAAGACACTAAAAACCTGAAAGCGCACATCAAAGGTGTGAATGGTAGAAACTCTCACAGTTTCTATGGAATAAAATGCATGTAAAAATCCAGACCATGAATAAAGAAGATTTTGAATTATATAAATAATTTATCATCCTAAGTCAACAAAAACAGAGAGATAAACCACACCTGAGTGACAAACTAGTCATACATAATGCTGAAGGCTGAAAATAAGGAAGATCTTAAGTAACTGCAAATAAATACCACAGAGAAGTCTTACACTTACTTTGTACAGAATGCTTCTTGCAAAAAAGGTGACCACGCAAAGACTAAAAAATTTTAAATTAGTTTTATTATCAATTTGAAAATATTTATACAACCATGCTAGACGTACTGTGTAAAAACTAGAAATATATAATACATTAAGGATTAGCATGGGTAAATATTCAGATCTTTCATATTTAGTAAACCTTACAAAAATCAAGAGGCAGTTCTTGGTTATAGATATTCTGCTTCAGGAAGAAGAATGACCTGTTCAAATTTCTCCTCCCTAATCTTTCCTGATGCTACATTCAGACCATGTTGTCTTTACTGCTATATAAAAACTCTGGTGACCATTTATTTATGAAAGGATGTACTTGAACTTTCTTTAATTTATGAACAAACACATGTACAAATGCAATTTCAGTAGCTCTTTCCTTAGTTGTATCTGAACACCTAAACACAACATCTACCCATGCTACATCAAGATAACTCAGTCTTAATATAAGCATCTCCAAATATACATTTACTTCTGTTTGTACTGTGACAAAAGATTCAATAATTACAGACATAGTTCTGTATAATTACTGAACTACAGCTAAAACTTAAGAGTGCAGTTTTGGATTTCCAGATACTGTATGTCAGTCTTTCTCCCTAAGTTAAGGTTATTCTCCATGGCTTTTTGTCTGATTTTTTTCATTATGAGCCACTCTACTCATACTTGACTTTGCCATACACCAATCTAAATTCTAATTCACATGTCCAGACTGCTTTCTAAACATGCCTAAACTGCTGCCCAGATAAATCTGGTCAGGATGTCAGCCCTAAATCTAAAGAGTAGAAGAGCTGAGTGTTGCCATGTAGAGTATCACAACACAAAGTGCTGGGACCCAAAACACTACGAATAGAACTTATGACCTTAGGCTCCCTACATAAATTTAACTCTGGACATTTTTGGCAGGCTGAAAAATATGTGTGCACACACATCATTCTCAAGATACAGTTACATCCTGATCCTACCTTTTAGGAATATAAAAGAACAATTCTATTGTGGATGACAACCCTTAGGCAGACATCAGCTTTTATTATGTAAAACCCGCAGCTTTGTAAATACAGAGCAAAACTCTTTTGTCTGCATACGATTAATTATTACAAATTTAAGAGAAAAAGTCACCTGATACCAAAGTTTTGCTATAAAATTAAGTTTGGAAAATTTGATTCATATGACCCACAGACAGAAATTACTCTCAACTCTAAGAATTTGCTCTATATAATATGCCTTACTAATATTCAACTTTAGCCATTACAGTATTCATGGAGGTACACATTAGAAAACTTATTTTTAAAACACTGTATACCTCACTTAAAAACACTGTAGACTTCATTTGCATTAGCTTCATAAGCTTTCTGCAGCTGCAAACAGAATACCATTAAAGAAAAAAAGGAGGGTAGAAAGATAACTGTATTTGTTGCAATAACACAACACTGATAGCAGATTTATGACTGCAAAAACAGAACAATATAATTTCAAAAGCACATGTTCTGAAGAAAACCCTAGAAATCTGTAGGGCTCTCATTCAACAGCTTCTATTTTATACTATTGTGTACTGCATATCAATAAGGACAATTTTTCACATGAAACATGAGCTATCTCCATTTAAACTTGCCTTTATCCATGGTAGTTGATGATTATGTGCTGCCACCTAGCCAATGTTTCCAGAAAAGTTTAACTTTGGAAGTTACTCTGTAGTAAGACACCTGAAATTTCTTAGAAAGCTTTTTAGAATAGGAAACATATTCAAGACAGCAACAGGTTTTTAACATGATTCCTTCAGCCTGCATGCTTGTATGAGTAAGCACAATTGGAGAATACAATTAGACTTAATACAGACAAATCCTTCGAAAGTAAGATCATATGCAGTGAATATGGAATTGCAAAACTGAAATTTTTGTTCTATGATTTATGCTTTTTTTTGTTTCAATGAACACAATGAATAGAAAATGGTAAGAAATACTGCATTTTCTTCTTTCCTAAAAACTCCAGTCTCCATTGTTTCACTTTGTTCCAATTTTCTAGTTGTTTTTTTTTTTTCCCTTGCACCCACCCTCCCTCCTTCCCCCACCCAATTCTTTCTTGGGCAGTCATCAAAATGCAGCAATCCCATATGGTAATATGATGCCCAAATTACAAAAAAATTGTGTTTCTTAACCCGTTTCAATCTCAAATTTTCAGTCATACTGAAACTGTACCATGCTATTTACCAGCCTCAAGATGGCTTCCTAAAATTACTGGACCTTGCTGACTGTCAGTTCTGCCAAGACCTTCCATTTTTTCTGTTATTATCTAGGTATATATTCAATTAGAGAAAATAAAGAAAATATTTATACACTTTTGGCACAAGTCCTACTTCTTAACACAGAAACAGTGTGACATTTTGAAGCATTCACAAAGCTATAAACAACTTTTCATGAAATGAAAGATCAATGAAATGTCTAAACTAATTATTTGTGAATAACTGACATTCAACATTTTCATTCTTTATTCCTTACAGATCAGAGGAGTTGGGAGAATATCGCTCCATGGAGGTACTATTATTCAACCAAATTATAATTAAAAAAAAACCCCCAAAGCCCAACAACTTCTGAGGTCTCAACTCTTTCCAATTTCTCTGAAACTAGCCAATGAGTTCAAAAGCTCTCAGAAAGGACACCAGCATCACAGTCCACTATTTGTCTCATTTCCCTGGAGGATTTTTTAATCATCATCATCATTCAATCCTCACACAATTAAATGCCCTCTAGTTTCAAAGCACATAGGCACGTCATGTAGTAGACACTGCAGAACAAGTAAGTTTTTCGACACTTATAACTATTTGTTAGCTTCTAATATCAAACATAAACCAGTAAGTAATTAAAATAAAGGTCAATTAACATTAAGATAATTGCCAGTTTGTATCACTGAGAAACACTGGTCTTAAGAATATTTGTTCTTCCTGTAAACAAAATATGAACTGGTAAAAAACATTTTGAAATTTATCATCCTAGAATACCTTAAGATTCCACCATTTAGCAGGACTTGGTATTTTATGTTAATTAAAAAATCTTTCTTTGCTAGAATTAAAACCTGAAATATATAAGTATAATATCACAGAATTTAACAGAATGGTTTGGGTTGAAAAGGGCCTTATAGACTGCCTTGCTGCAATAGGCAGGGATACTTCTCACTGGACCAGGTTGCTTGGAGCACATCCAACCTGAGCTTAAACACCTCCAGAGACAGGGCATCCAAATACTTACAGGCCAACACATGCTAGCGCTTCATCACCCTCACAGCACAGCATTTCTTCCTAACAGCTAATCTAAATCTACTCTTTCAATTTAAAGCCATTCCCTACTGTACTATCTCTAGGTGCCTTTGAGAAAAGCCTCTCTCCAGCCTTCTTATAGACTCCCTTCAGACACTGGACTCCTGTAAAACCTGGAAAGACAAACAAGTCTATCAGCTATATAAGGGTCATGAGGTTGTCTGCAACAAATACCATCATGCCTACTGTGTATGGCCTAATGGGGAAAAACACATACGATCCCTAGTATTGTCTGACTGTGAAAATCTGAAGGTGCACATAATAGAGCTGCTCTTTCACTTAGAAATCTGAAAATACATAAGTAATATTATTTAATAGATTGCATTTTCAAAAATTTTTCCCTTAAACATGGTCCTAACAAAATTTCTCAATTTCATCTCTTATGAGATGAAAAATGAAGACATGATTTTTACTCTTAAAATGCTTTCTTACAAGGGCATCTCTGTAACAAACACACAGAGACTATCTGTTACAGAGATATAAAACATCCTGGTATTGGCAAATAATTTATTTCGCATTTTATAACTGAACACTACAGCTCTAACACTTACAAAAGGACATATGCATAGAAATTGAAAACATTTTTTAAGCTGTTTAATCCTACTCTAAGCCAGACTGATCTTCTGTTCCTCTTGAAGAAATGGCATCCAGGATTTCAGTCTCTGTCCTACCTTACATCTCAGACAGACCTATTATTACAAAGCATCTACTTTTTGTAGAACCTGGTAAAAGCTACCTCCTCCAGAACTTTCCTCTTAGGAGAAGGTTATGTTTGAAGTATAAGACAAAACTACATTCACAGTGTCCTCACTGGAATCTTCCAATCTTTTGTACAGAAACTTGTACTTTTTCTCTGAAGAACTCCTCAGTCAAATAATGCTTCTGTTTTCACCCCTTGTTATATCAGCATTTTTGTGGTGAAAGACTATGAAACATCCATGAATACGAATCAATCGCAAGAAGTCCACGCTACAACAATGAATGAAATACCATCTTTTTTCTTTGGTGATTTATGGGAATATTTAAATATCAAATCACTCATTTCTGACCTTACAGCTGTTAAAGCCACCCAAAAATTACTGAGTAAATATCTCGAGTTTATGCAGCATCAAACATTTTTCCTGATGTACAGGCTGTTTCTCTAAATTCTTGACCAGGAAAAAACCTGCAAATCAACCCTTCTTCAAGTTACTACATGCCTAAAACAAAGTAATTTTTGTTCTGTCGATTACTGTAGTCAAGCTGTTAATTAAGTAGGATTTCTGCAAGTGTACAGATTTCTGCCAAGCACAGGTGCTCATACCACACACGCTCAGCAGAATTGATAGCTATTCTAAACTGTTGGTGCAACACCTAAAAGGATGTTACTTTAGTTGTGTCAGGCTTATTGTGCACAATGAGTTTCAAATATGTAGCCAACACCCATGACAAGAGAAACACTTTACCGAATTTATACTATTAAGAGGAAAAAAAATAGTGAAATAAATATGAAACACCAGACTTCTTACAGAACAGGAAGAAGTTAGCTGTAACCCATTAATTTTTCATTTTCAGTCCCTCCATGTCCAAGGAAATAAGGCAATAACTTTGTCATCCAGTAGACAGGCAGCTGGGAGCTTTGGTGGGTCCGCTAGATCACCTGCAAAACTTCAATGTGAACATAAACACAGCAAGAAAGGCGTGATGAAACGACACTCAGGGCCAGGACGTCACACCGAGGTTCACGTGTCGAAATCGCATGGCAGTCCCCTACAAGTAGTTTAACTTCACCCGAAGGATGTTTGTTTTCATCATAGCTGAGCTCCAGCACGATGGGACGCATCTTTCCACGCCACGGGAAAAACGGCGGCAGACACNGGCCCGCCCGGGGCCCGCGTTCAAACGGGGTTAAAGAGCTTTGATCGGGATTCTTTCCGGTGCTCGGGCGCAGCGAGTGGCGTGAGCAGGGGGTGGTTCCAAGCCCGGCCTCCCCGAGGCGCCTGGGCCATTCCTGAAGGGCTGACCTGGCGCGGGGCGGAGCGTGCCCGGCTGGGTCCAGGGCTGCGGGGCATGCGCGCTTGTAAATCCTTATCTGAAGCGGCCTCTGCTCCCTCGACTAGTTTATAATCTTAAAATATGTTGGGGTTTTTACTAACCCCCCCTTGCTGCTGTTGAGTGGAACACGGTACAGGAGTAAACTGTGACCGCTGCCGTACCTCCAGACCTTGCTCTAGCCCCACCGTGACAAAACAGCCTCCATTTTCAAAGTGTCTTAAAATTTTCAGATTGAGCTTTCCATTTGTGCAGAAGGAAGATTTAGGGTTGTGTAGAAACTATACGTCCTGAAGCACTGGTTGTGTGAAAATTCGTTTTAAGTAGCTGTGGTGAAGCGTGGCTGGTCATGTGCTTTGGACTGAGTGATACCTCAGTCTGAAAAGTTTGGCAAAGTTTCATCAGAACTTACCTCATAATTGCCAGTTCATTGTCTTAGAAGGACTTGTTGATTAAAATTGCTACAAATATTCTGCTATTGAAACTTTTGCAAAACCCTTGCTTAAATGTAATCAAAGCTTAATATGTCTAGAGAATGAATAGTTTGTTTTTTTTTTTTTTTTTCAAATTCCTGTTTATCTGCTGCAGTAATCAAAGGAACTGAGGTTATACTTGAAACTATTTGGGGAAATAATTTTAAACGAAATGAAAAATGAAATACAAAACCCAAAACCAAAACAAAAAATACAAATTTAAAAAACCCAAACAATCTCCCCCCTCAAAAAAAGAAATTAAACAAACCAAAAAACCCAACCAACCAACCAACCAACCAACCAAAAAACCTAAAAAAACCTCCAAAAAAACAGTTTCACGAAATTCTTTGGACATTTACCAGAAATTAGCTGGCCCCTGGATGGCACTGTTGTGCCTAGAATTCTGCTTTGAAGTCTGAATATTTAAACAAATACAACTGTTGTCAGCTGTCTCTGTAATATGTTTTGTCTGCAGGACCTAGTATTTGGATCGTGTTCTATTTTAATGTTTGGTTTCTAACTGGGGCTTAGGAATCTCCTGTGAGTGAATTGCAGCAAAATCACCCTTGACTGCACTTTTTTTGTCAAGCCTTACATGCAAGTGTGGTTAGGCCAATCTAGTCCTTTCAGAGTATTACTTTTGAGTTCTATTTAGGATGTTTCTGAAGGTGCTGATGGATGTTCAGTAGCAGTCTGGGTTTCATCTGGATCAGTCAAGAGCCAACTGAAAATACTTTGAACTCACCCCTTTATCTTGTAGTAAAGGAATTTTGTTCCAACAGGAGCTCAATTTCATTTAAAGCTTGTAAACACAAGTGCTTAGAGTCTCACTGCAGATGAGGGGTGTTTACCACAGCTGCTGCTTCATAAAAATTCTGACTTGGACAGTTATATCCAGTATAGCAAAAGTAAGCCAACTGTCACAGAGTGAACTTTTCTTTGTAGTACCACCAATGTCAGGCAGCTATAGTGATCTACACCATAAGGAGCTGAATTTGCCTATATCTGAGTGTAGATTAGTATTGGATGTGATACACACAATGCTGTCAATAGTCAGTTTAGAATTATTTGATATAATCTCACATCAGGTTGTATTTGCCTGCAGTGAGTGTAAAATTGGATGCAAAAAAATCCAGAAGGAAAGATCTTGCAAGGAAAATAAAGAGCTCCTTCCTTTTTTCTTGAGATTTCATGCAAAACTAATTCCTACATATGCCAGTCTTAAGTTCCACTTGCATCTTAGCAAAGAGAAAGACAAAAGCAGGAGCAGGGAGCCAGCTGCAGTTCTGTGAAACCAACCAGTGCCAGCCTGGTTGGCTTAGAGTTGTTCCATCTGTGTAGCCCACTGGGTCATAACTTCAATTTTCCTTTCCATTTCCTCTGAACACTGAAATAACTTGCTTTGAAAGTTTCTTGTAGGCCCTGATGATATACTTCTGGCCCTTCTTCATCCAACAATTTTGTTTTCTTCTCACTTAGTCATTGCTGAAAATAAGTGGTTTATTTCTTTCTCTCTTTTTAAACCTCAGTGGACTTCCAGAGTTATGAATCTTTGTGCCTCATAGCTTCCTTGTCGGCCCTTTGTCATATTATTTTTTGACTTGAATACATTCTAAGTCAAGATTTTCTTGTCAGTTTGTCACAGCCAGGATGCTTTGAGGCATTGCCCCATATAACACTTTTGTACTTTGATGCTTTGTTCTGACATTTCTTCCTCTCATGTCAGTATTTCACTCTTGTATTTTGGCACGTATTCTTGGTGTTGGAATGCATTTTTCTAAACTATTTTCTCTCCTTTGAGAACAACTGTCTGTGTGTGCACATCACAGGGCAGCATATATTTATGGGTTACGAAGATGGTGAAGGGCCTAGAGGGGGAAACTGTACGGGGAGCAGCTGAGAGCACTTGGTCTGCTCAGCCTGGAGAGGAGGAGACTGAGGGGAGAGCTCACTGCAGCTGCAGCTTCTGGCGAGGGGAAGAGGAGGGGCAGGCACTGAGCTCTGCTCTGGGGGACAGCGACAGGGCATGAGGCAGCGGGCTGAAACTGTGACAGGGCAGGTTTAGGTTGGATACCAGGAGAAGGTTCTTCACCTAGAGTGTGTCTGGGCACTGAACGGGCTCCCCAGGGCAGTGGTCACAGCACCAGCCTGACAGAGCTCAAGAAGTGTTTGGACAATGCTCTTGGGCACATGGTGTGACTCTTGGGAGTCCTGTGCAAGGCCAAGAGTTGAACTTGAGTGATCCTGATGGGTCCTTTCCAGCTCAGGTTATTCTACAATTCCATGATTCTATTTGTAGGATGTAAGATGCTGCAGAGCAATACAGGGGAGTTGAAATGGAAAACTATTTAAAAAAAAGAGGGGAATATGGCTGGATCCTATTTCTCTCCCTTTATCTTGGCACCCTCCAAGTTCATGTGATGTGGTAGCAGCTGTGTAGACTATCTTGTAGCTACAACTGGCCTTGATCCCAGAGTCCATGCATAAAAGTTATATTTTTGAATACTTACTGAAATATGTGATTATTACAGTCAGTCGCAATTGTATGCTCAGTACAGATGTTAATGAAATATAAATGAAGTTTGTTTTGTGTTGAAAATGACAATAAGTAATTTTTAGAAATTTCAATTAATCTTTCATGTTTTGTGAATCAAATTTAAACTGTAAGAAGTTTCATAGAAAGAAATGCCAGTAATGTTAACTAGACACTAAGGACAACAAAACCAGAAGGTTTTCTGCAACTTGTAGTTTCCTGCAGCTTGTGCTTTGACTTTTGCCAGAAGAGTTTCTTTTTACCGATACCAAGACATCTGTTCTGGGCTTGCTCCCTTCCTTTTTGACATGACAATTTAAAGATGTGGACACTCTAAAATTAGTTACCTGCCCGTAATTTTGACCACTTCTTTTCCACCTTTAGGGAACAAATTTTAGTAGATATAAGTAAAAAAATAGCAGTTACTAACATGCAAAACAGCAACAAGCAAAAAAAAAAAACCAAAAAAACCCCAACCCAAAAAAGCCAGTAAATAATCACTTAACACAAAATAGTTAAATCTCAGGAGTCCCATGGGATCAAGGAGACTCCCAAAATGGCAGAGTACTGCCCCCTCCCAAGATGGGGACCCACTGCCGACCGCTTGTAGGGAAACAAAGGGACCATGGAATCAGCTTCTTCCACAAGTTAGAATTCCTATTTACGCAGGAAAACTATTGAAAAAATATACAGTAAAAACATCTTCTTCATCCTCTAGAAACATAATCTATGAGTTGTTTTGACTTCTAAGATAAACTAGAAAAATTTGCTCTTATTATTGCAGATGTTTTCATTTTTACTTCACTTTTGAATCTTCCTACACGCTTAGATGTGTAACTGTCCTTATGTACACATTAGAACACACACTTTGGTGAAACGCTATATTTACATCATAAGTGATCATATCCCTCTGTTATTAAGAAAGCAGAATTAACATTGAGATTCCTTCCTACTTAGAATCCATTCAACATTCAGCAACACTTTGAGAATTTGAATATTAAAAAAATTTGAATTCAATGTTTATGAAAACAGAGCTTTGATTTTGTGGTGAGTTTCAACCTGGGATGTTTTTAAATGTATAAAGCACATTTTCTTCTACAACCCATCATTAATGCATCACTTAATAATTCCTATTCCTACTTTTTTTTTTTTTTTTAAGAAGCAGTTCCAATAGTTCGGCTGACTATTTCAGTTGCTTGTTGTGTGACTCCAAAATTTTCTCATATTACACAGAGGTAAAGTGTTAAGTAAAAAACGAGATCCTAACATCTGCTATATTTCTTAAGTGTTATTATAAAAAAAATAAATAATTGCCATGGAAGTGTCATGTGTAACTCAAAACATTCCATATCCAAAAATTGTTACAACCTGGTTGGTGAGTTTGGACTAGGGAAAAACGCCTCTATGTCTCAGTCCAGAGATGACTGCTGAATTTATGATATCAGAAAAGGCTACTCAAAGATAAGACTCAGAGGGTGGAAAACACAAAATACCAAGCTGTCTCTGATCCCTTGCAGGAAGAACACTTGAAAATAAACTGCAGAAACACTCTGAAGAGATCCCACAAGCAAAAGATGGATGGTGGGTTTTTGTCATGGTGGTCAAACAAGAGATGTGCTGGGAAAAATGAGGATGAAGTGAGTCTGACTCATTCAGAGAGAGATTGTTGGAATTCACAGTAATAGGTGTGCACAGGGAGTGCACACCTGTGGAGTCTACAGTTAAAGCTGTTGGATGAGTCCTTGTACCAAGTCCCTGAAAAGGAATTTGGAAGTGGGTGATGGAGCTTAGAAATGGATGGGGAGGGGATATCTATGTACTGTCTATCATAGTACTATCTATGGGATAGTACTGGAGTGACTTATGGGATTAATGCGATTGTCTGCTGCCTGTATTGCAAAGAAAAAGCTGCAGAGAATGGGCAAGGAAAGGATAAATTGTTGTATGAAGTTTTTAATAAGTGGAATCAGGAGTAGCATGGAATCAAATGGAGAAATGTGAACAGACAAGTAGAGGAGAAACTTCTTGGCTAAAATGAAGAGACTTTCCCATCCATAGAATAATTTTAGTTACTTATGTGAAAATATAAAACAAGGATCATTTAATTTTACTCTGACAATTCAGATTTTTTTTCCAGAAGTCTAAAGGCCAAAGTTTGTCACACCCAGTGTTAGGCTTTTAAACAGAATATTTTTTCAGGCAGGAGACAAATCAGGATTGTTTGTTACTTCCATTCACTTCAGAGGGAGACACAGGGATACTTCCATAGAGCACTTAAGACTTATCTAAAATCTTGTTGCTGAGGGTAACAGAAGTCTTGGGTGACTAGATTTTAACCTAAGTGCCTCAATTAAAAGTTAGTTAGGTAGGATGAATCTTCATATGGGTGTCTTTGTAGTTGTGATGAAAAGCTCAGAAATATGGAGAGAGAAACTGGCAGTTACAGTCTACCTAAGTCTGAAATCATAAACAGATGTGATTTACTCCAGCTACAACAAGGTGAGCCTTGTGTTCTCCCTGCAGTAATTAAAAGCCTTTGAGTGAGTGTCATGTTTCATCAAGTTCATGTACAAAAGCAGCTGGGGCATTGGAGTCTCAGGGTGTATTCCAGTGGACATCTTACTGATCAAGATTACTTTCTATTTGCTTTTGGAACTGGTCTAGGAGTTAAGTCTGAAGCTGAGCAGAATTCAGGCAGGATTCCTCCCTCAGGAGTCCAGTCCAAGGAACTCATCAAACTCCGTAGATCAGAAGGTGATCTGTGAAGCTTCCTCACTTCTAAAAAGAAGCTTTAGTCTGGTAAATCAAATGGTTAAAGTACAAAGAGTACTACTTTGGAAATTGCGTATTTGCACAATACTGTTATGTGGTGATTAATAAGAATCTTGGTTCAGTGTTGATACTAATAGTTTTGATATATGAGAAAGATGAAAGACATACAAGAACAGATTTTAACAATGCAAGTCCTCTGAATTTATTAAGGCTACTAGTTAACAGGTATTTTTACCAGATTGTGGAATTTTAACCTGAGTTTTTTTTAAAGACATTGTTTCCGCATATCATATTCTTAAAAAAACTAATTTTTTTTCTAAAAAATTATCATGTTTTGTCTCCATGAAAATCAGCAAATTGTAAGCAGAAGTTCGGAATGCGCTCTAAGTTTTCTTAAAGTAATTAGTTATACACAGTAGTTCTTGGAACTCAATTTTTCTGCCACTGGTCTTCTAACTTTAAAGAAGCAGCTGCTATCACTTAAGTTATGAGCATAATCACAGAGCTAGTGGAAGTTTGGGTAGGGTAGCCAAGAACATAAGTAAACATTGCAATATTAGATGCATATTGCATTTTATGATCTCATATATATTTCAGAAGCTGTTCTTATATATCTTCACTTGCCCACATGTTACACCTTTGAATAGCAAATTACGTTACTGGCCAATTTCACGCTACATATAATATAACACATAGATTGTAGCAACTTGAGAGTAGAAAGTTCTACTTGTAAGCATGTGAGTCCAATCAATGGATACTCATTTGTATTATCAAGTTTTAAAGGATAACTACATCATTCCTTTCATCAAAATGAGCAAAAAGTTAAAACAATTTTCAATCATTTCTCTTCAATATGTGGTTTAGGAAACAGGCTGATTTTTGGTTTATATAATTTATAGGAACAAAAAGGCTGGGAGACTATGCTTTAAAGTTGGACAGTGTTTTTTTGGTCCCTTTTTTTTGTGTGTGTGTGCTCCTGGCTTAGAACTGGTTTACAATTAGCCATAGAAAGCTAATGTTAATACCTAAACATAATATTATGATGCAAATTTGAGAGTGAGAGTCTATGGTGAAAATTCTGACTAATGAATCTGTAGCTCCAGCACCATTAGCAGAAGTGCATTTCAAGGTTTTTAAAAATGGAGTTGAAATATACAGATGAAAAATTAGTAGGTCTTTTTAATTTACACAGTTGTTGATCCAGCACAAGCAGTAAAAAGTGTTTCATTTAAAAGCATTTCATGTCATTGCAAGAGAGTATATTATGTGATATACCCAGAGTTTATGTAACATGTGATCCTTTGTCAAAGGTTAAACATACTGAGCTTTCAAGCCACAGAATGATGGAGAAAATCTGGCATCTTTTCAACATCAAAGCTGTTGTTGAATGTTTGCTGTGAAACTACTAAAAATAAGACCATTTTCTGAATTATAAAAACTTGGGGCTGACATGGTGGAAAACAACATGGCAGGAAAACACCTTGGTGACCATGTGGACACTGGTTGACCATGAGGCAGCAATGCACCTCATAGCAAAGAAGGCCAGAGTTTTCCTGGGTTACATTAGGAATGACATTGCCTGCCATTAGGTGAAGGGTAGTATTCCTTCCCGTCTATCATGTGTGAGGCACATCTGAAGGTGTCAGTCCTGCTCTAGGCTTCCCAGTACAAGAAGGACATGGAAATCCTGGATCAAGTCAAGTGGAGGATGATGGCTGGACTATATCATCAAGGAGCATGAAAGAGAGCTGGGACTGCTCAACCTTGGGAGAGTTCAGGGGGATGTTGCCAATGAATATAACTATGTGATGAGTGTGGTGGTGCCTGCTTGATAGGACAAGAGGCAGTGGGTGCAAACTGATAATAATATCAAAATCCAGTGTGTAAGTTTTTGGTGTTTATTATTCTATGTCAGAAACAGATAAGAGATGGGGAAGAAGATATGCCATTCCTAACTGATCAGTGTTTATATCTCAGTTCTTTGAGTTTTTTAAGCAACTTTGTTCATATCTTGAGGGAACTTATCAGTGGTAGAATCTCATAATTTGGTCAGAAGAACACTTCTAGAGTGATAAAAAGGTGTTCGCCAACAAATGAATGATTTGAACAAAAAAAGCACTCCTTCAGTTTTTGGTATTTTTCCTGATGTGATTTGTATGAAGGTGGACTTTCTTTTTTGTAGTGAGTAATATGCTAGAACATTTAAGACTCAAGGATGTTGTTACTGCAACAAATATATTAGGCATCTGCCATGGTTTTCTTCAGTCTCCAAATTAGGCCTGGCTTTTCAGTCCACTGAAAAGAGTATTCTGGATAGAGATTCCACCATAGAGATTGTCAGGGACTTCCTGGTTTTAATTCCTCTCTTTTTTTTTTTAAATTGCCTGAATTATATACATATGTTCTTGTTTCTAACTTGGTTTAACTTTCATTTCTGAACTAAAAGCCTGTCTTGGATGATGTAAGCTGTGAAACAGAATAGGAAAGTTAATATATCTGTTGGCTGGGATTTTTTCATTTTTCTTGCATTTTGTTGGCATTTCTAATAAGCACTCCAGCAATTTTATAAACCTCTCTATTTTAATTTATTATAACTGTAGGAAGAATATTCTAATTTCTTCTTTGCTTTTTTTCTTGTTTTTTTAGCATTTGCAAATTTGTTAAACTTGCCAATAAAACATTAGCAGGGTTTTTTTCTTTCACTGCTTTGATACTTGTGTGTGTGTGTGCACATGTGTGTTGTGGATCTGTGACTGCTTTCATACTGCATGAAAGAATAACTAAAAGTCTTTTGCACTACTGAGAAAAAATTAGAGAAATCCATTCACAAGACCTACGTAGCAGCCTCTACATGGCTTAGTGCAGAGACAGCTCTTCACAGATTTTGCATCTTTCAAATCAATTAGAGTAGGAGAGGGGCTTAATGAATAATCTGGCTTTTCTGTTGCATCTGTTGCAATAGAAGAGTCTCAATGGTGTGGACAGAGCTGTTCAGTCAATCTTTAAGTCACAATATTTTGGGGGTTTATTAATTTTCTATAAGAATTGTCTATAATAAGTAAATAATAAGTAAATAGTAAGGAAATTTGCATGAGAATTCTTCTGAAAATGGTCACCAGAAGTAAATATCCGTAAGTGGGAGGCAGTTGGGATGATTACCACTCTGAATGAACAGCAGTTATTTTAGGAAGAAATACATTTATACAATATTTTGTATAAATACAAATATTTTAGGAAGAAGTACACAGAGAACTTTTCAAGTTCTCTACCATTGAATGTACAAAATCTCTACAACCCATAATAATGTCTTGATCAATACCTGGTTGTAATTCTTCATTCATAACATTGTGTCTGGAAAATAAGTGTGTTCATGAGGTTTCAATTAGAAAGAAGCATGTTTCAAGAGCAATTTTCAAGTGAATATATGAGTAAGAAATTCTCTGAAATGATTCTTGTTATCTGATTTCTTGATGTTCAATGATGCATACCCACCTCTGGAAAAATTTCAGAGAGAAAGACTGTCATAAAATACATGTTAAGAAGGCCTTTTGAGACTGCTCAGGCTTGATTTGTTCAAAGTTCTTGCTCAAATTTTCACCAAGCAAGGAAATAGATTTGGTTTATGCTTTTATCTTTGTGGCCTATCTACTACATTTTACTGCAACATTTTAGGCTCTGCTTTCCAAGGGAAAGGTTATGTCAGTCCTTCTGATTTCTTATTCATTTTGTTGATAGGTGAAAGACCTGACATTTGTGCAGTGCAATGGTTTTGGAAGGCAGATAGAAAGTTGGTAGCTCAGCCTCCAGGTGACTTCTCTGCATAACTTCTGGGGGTTAATTAGAGGTAATAGATTCTGATTGTACTTCTCACCCTGATGTGAGAGCTCCTTGGGAAAGAAGCAAGGTCAGAATAGTCATTAGCCACTGAATTCTTTTCTGCAGTTGATGGCAGCAGGCTATTAGGATGCTTAAATTTACATGAAAGTCAAGAAAGCCAATTGCAGGGCTGCTGGATGTTCAAAACTGACAAAAATTCCTTGCTGAGCAATAGCTCAACTGGGAACCAGAAAATCTAGGCTGAAATCATGTTGGATGCAGTGCAAAATCACCTTTGTGCATAGGCTTCACACATAAAAAGTTTGGCTTCAACTCATGTAAGTAATTCATTCACTTAGCCATATCTTTTTATACACGTTTAATTCAAGAATCTCATTAAAGCTCAAAAATAAAGATTACTCTAGAGTTGAGCTGAGGGGTTTGGGATGAGCATAGAGTTAGTCTCATTATAATGATCTCACCAATGGGAATTTTTCTACTACCACAAGGAGATACTTTCAGAGATGATGAGGTCTTTTATGATGCCATTAAAATGAAAAATAGGTGAAAAAGACCAGTAGCCAATTTCCACACTGCTTTTTGAATGTTTATATAGTCATTAAAGTAATACTTGGGCATCCAAGAACTGTGTAAGTTCAACAAGAGGAATGAGGACATTCACCTTGCACACATAGCTTGAAAAACACTTTCTGAATAATAAATTTTTGTGCCCTGGTGTCAAACCAGAAACCCGAAGGAAAAGTTCAAAATTACCTGTTTGCAAATTTAAAGTAATAGTTATTTACACCAATTTGCCACTTACCATTTAAACCAACTTTCTTATTGTTAGACCAACACTTGGAAGAACATCTGGAAAAGAAAAATTTTCTTGCTATACCTTTCTTCGTATTATTGTCTGACAGCTTGTGGAAAAGTTATTGATAAATGATGACTTCTTTGTTTAAAGAAGTTTCACTACACTCTTTGTTTAGCTGCATTGGTTTTGTGACAGATGCCTGAATGGATAAAAATCCCCATTTCTTCCATGTGTGATGTTTTGATGATTCTGTTATTGACTCATAAGATGTGTGCTCCACCTGAGAACTCTGATTTTGTTTGTGTATGGTGGATTATGCTTGTAATATCATTTCTAAGGGGCAAATTCTCATTTTCTGATTTTCTAAAAATTTAGATATTTTCAGCAGTGCAGTTTCAGCAGTTTTCTTTCTGCATCCAACATATTAGAGAAAGACTGTGTGTTCTTGATACACAAAAAGGTACCACCTGAGATGCATAATTAATGACATTAATATTACAGTCATTTGAATATTTTCCTCAACTCTATTATGGCAACTTAATTTTAAATTTGACCATGCTTTAAGAATTGCAGGTTCTCTTGGTTGGTTCTCATAGATCTTGTGCATGAACTTCTAAGATTTTCTGTGAATTGCTTTGCCTTCTGAAGTTACAGAGATTTTCTGTGAGCAAAGTGAGTACAGCAAAGTGAAGAGTTCAGGTTTTGGTGTTCTCTGAGTAATATACTGAAATAGCTGTTCTGGTATCTATGGTAAAGGATAAAGTAGAAATAGACCCAACCATTGGGTTTTGAGTAAATTATACAACCTCTTCTCTCATAATTTCTGAATTCCAGCTTCTATTCCTCTAGTTTACTTCTCTGAAATAAGGAAGTTTGACCCAAAACTGGGTTAAATGGGGTTTGGTTTTTTTGATAGCTCTGGGTTAGCTACTTCTGGATTTTTTTAATAATACTTTAATAAAATTTGTTAATCCCTACAGCAGATCATTTAGACCCTCTATAACTAAACCTCTTTCATTGTTGTGTTTGTCAGTTCAATGGCAGGAAGCGCTATGTGCATTTTGAACATATACAGTGAATTGAGGAATGACTGTACTGGCAGAAGATGTCAGTACTTCTCCTGATAGTCTGAAAGATGAAAAAATGCACAAGTCCTGCAAAATGTTAGTTTATCTGGCTTGCAGGGAGCCTATTTGGTGAGGAAATCTTACAGTTGGTTGTTGGCTATTATAACTAGAACGTCTAAAACCCACTAACATTTATTTACATGTGTGTTCAAACACATTTTGTAGCATACTTTTAGGGATATGCCAATCAAATGGATTTTCATTCTGCTTAAGTCAGGAGAGAGAAAATAGTTTATAGAAATTTTAATATAATAGTGACCAAATTCTATCCATTTTATGAATATAAGTCCACACAAGTGGACTACATAATGGTGAGCAGGTTTTAAGTAATTTGTCTGATGTGTGTAATTCCACATAATAGTCTGTGAATATAGTTAGGCACATAAAACAGGTGGTGTTTTTCTCTTTCACTCTAAGAAAGACTGAAAATGTAAAGCTCATATTTTTAACTTTATATCAAGCAACTACTAATTAAGGTGGATATGAAAGAAGTTCAGCTCTTAATATCACCAACAATGCCTTCAGACATCACTCAACAGTCAGGTCTGATCATGCAATTTAAGACACTTTTACAAATTTCGCTCACTAATGAATAAACAGCCAGGCTTCTACCATCATAAACTAGAAGTGCTGTTGGGAAGAAAGTTGAAGGAAACCTTCAGGTGTTTATAAGCATGTGTGTCCTATGTTGCGGCTCATGTTCGTTTTAGTTTAATTCAGTTGTTGTTATTTGATGTTAATGGTTTGTTCCCATGTTCATTCCCAAGTTGGTTCATTCCCAAAGTNAGCATCATCCTATCTTTTGTTCTATTGATACTAATGTTATTATATTTGTAAGAAAGAAAAGTAAGACTACTGTTGCAGTAGTTACAGGACTTTTCACTTCTAAAAGGGGCAGTTTTCTGAAAGTTGAAGCTGTTTTTTATGAACGTTCATACTGTTTAATGGAATTTTGTTTTTGTCTACTTGACAGCAGGGGTAATGTATAGAGATGTTTATTTTGAGAGAGAGAGACCTTTTTCACAATTACAAAATTCTTAGCACATGTGTATCATTACCTGATTTTGCTACCCTGGAGTTTTTTTCTCTTAACTTTGTTTAATATCTGAGACAAAGATAAGTAACTTAAAAATCTATGAATAATTTTATTAAATTTAAATCAAACACAAGATTCTTGATATTACTAGACATTATTATATCTCATGTCCAGTAGATTTTATTTAGGTTAGAAGGAAATACTCTCTAGTATTGCAAGTTTATAACATCTGTTTTCCCCAAAGCTGGGCTCTGGTTTATTTAGAATGTATATTATTTGCATATTATATAATATGCACAGGTATAAAATGCATATATGCTTACAATGTAATGCTTAGATATGATCTTGACTTTGAGGTTATATTTCAAAGTTTTTATGAAGAGCAAGGGACTTAGTGGTAAAACAGCTTTCTTACAGAATATCTTGGAGCTTTGTATGTCAGTAGAAATACATCCTTAAATACTATGCTTTCCTTTTATTTAAGGAATGCATCAAGATTTGCTTAAAGGTACTTTATTATTCACCTTCTTATAAGTAAAAATAAATTTCAGTTCAGGATATGGTTTTTCAAAATACGTAAAATAAATCCTTCTATCTACAGCCACTGTTACTCAATTTTAGATGCGAAGATCTGTTGGCAATGGTGCTTGCCACCACTGGATGGTGGTCTCATACTGACTGACACCATCAGTTTCTTATGCTACAGAAAAAACTCTCACACATTCTCTGTGGAAATTCTCACAGGCATCTCGAAATACATTGAATCCTTCTCTCCTTTCCTCTTCCTTCTACCTTCTTCCTCCTTCTGGATGATTGTCTAACCCATCCTCTGCACAGCCAGCAAACTCCCTCTGCTCTTTTCTTCTTGGTCTCTCTAACTCTTTATACCTTTCTTTCTCACATGCATAACACCTGTGTTCTCTGTTACTCTTTTGTGATTGGTCAATGCACATCAGCCTTCCACACTTCATCTCTTTCAATGCTGTTCACCTGTCTTATACAGCTGCACCCCATTAGGGATGAGGCTTAGCTGCAGCCCCTTTCCTAATCTTTCATAATCTATTCTGCTGCCACGATCAGCTCATGTCTGTAATCTATAATTCTCAACAGAATAGGAAATGTGAGGAGCAAAGTTGTACTAACAATAATATGATTGTTGATTCATTCCAAATTGCTCGATACCAGGGTGGTTATTGCAGGAGCTCTCTGTAGGAGAGATATCATTACTAGTAGTTGCTAGTATGGTTTGTGGCAGTAGCTGAAAGCAAAATTGCAGCATCAGATTTCTCCAGCTGAAGTTAGAGGCTAGTGTTCCTCAAAGGCCTCTTCAGTACTGCATGAAAAGTGGCAAAACTCCAGATTACAATATTTGAAGTACCGGGATGCAGCTCAGCCAATATAAGCAATATATGAATGTGTATATGAAGTGGTCAGACACAGCTCAACCAAGATAAGAAATATGTTTCTTCAGTTGTTCCTTTTCATTTTTTACAGGGAACATCACCAAGCAGTTATGAGGGGTGGAAATCTCTTCAGGAAAATACAACTGGGCAGAATGTTCTTGAAAACACCTTAGATAGCATAACAACCACCCACAGCCACTTCGGTGCAACATTTTATGGTATAAACCTCTTGTAAGGGAAGAAGACGAAGGAGCAATGATTCCATAAGGCATGATCTCATCTCAAACTCATATATCATATGGAGCAGGAAATATGTATTATTGTGTGATAGAAAATTGGTCTTGCCATGCATGCTCTGAGGTCCTCACTGGAGATGTTTCTGTGTACGTAAGTACAGAGAAGTGGTATATGAATGTCCTTACTTAGGTCAGTTTACATTGCAACTTTTGAAATATAATAAGATTTCAGTTCAGTCTTCATGGTCATAAATTAATTTATATTATGGTAATATTCTTACCCTATAGGTGCTAGCCCCATGATAGTCACAAAAGCTGCTCCTGAAGCTGCTGGAAAGTTAGCATTTCATTGCTAACTCTCATTTCAATAATGTTTTTGCCTTTGAATTTAATTTCAGAATAATTTGTTGTCTAATAACTTAAAAAACCATATTACCAAGCTCTGTATTTTTAGGTTAGAATACAGTTATGTAAATAATAAATTAGTTAATAAATAGTTTTTAAATATTAAATGCTGTTTTCAGATACTTTTTATTTAATGAGCTTACTTTTAAAAGCTGAGGTGTTATTAGTTTCCATCATTGTACTGATATATGCATTGTTACAAGATATTCTTATTATATTCCTAATTCCTATATATTCCTATATTCCTGGGGTTTTCAGGGTACTGAAGCAAATGACTGTTGGGGCAATGAGTATTGTTTCAATGCTTGTTTCCAACATGTGTTTTTCATTTGAACTTTCTGTACTCCTTTATTTTCCTGCCCTGTCTGGGCCTCACTGTGAAACAGAGCTGCCAAAAGGAAAAAGAAAGAAAAAAGAAGTTTCTGGTCCCTTGAAACTCTGGCTAGGCAGCAATGTTCTGCAATATTTTCTTTTTTACACCACCAGACATGAGAACATGCACTCTTTCTTATTCTACATTTTTTCTTGCAGGAAAAACTCTAGCCAAATTTATGACAGATGAAAAGAAGCAAGAAAGGCTGGTATACGATTCCAGGTTCCAAAAGATGTTTTAGACATTGTGGTCTGCAAATAGATCTACCAGTCTATTGATCTGGACTAAGTCATCCTTCAGAGGAAAATAATTAACAGGACTCAGTGGGCAGAAGTCCTTTTGAGAGCACTTACCTTGAAGAGCCAAGATATTCCAAAGATTTGTGTTGTGAATGTGTGTTTTAGAGTTGCTTAAAGAATCACTGGCAAAGGCATTGGCAAAAGCAGGGTTGGTGTAAAAAATAAAAGCATTACACAACTCATTGCTCAGGTTCACTCTGCTACTTACTAGATCGATAAAGCACACAGAGAAAAAGAAAACAAAAGTATAAACCCATTCAATCTGCAACCAAAACCAACACAGAAGTTACCTGTGACAGGGCTTGGGGGCGGAGGGAGGATGAGGGGGAGGAAATAAATGGTTGAAAAAGATGAAAATCAAGAAGAAAAAGAATAAAGAAGGCCCTCCTGTTGACTCACAAGATTCAGAGTAGACCCCCTTACTAAATGAAACCTAGGAAATTTTTGGTCTAAAGGTTTAAACCTATACTTAACAGCAGTTAGACTACAGCTTAAGTTAAACAATTGAAAAATTAATGCAGAATTTATGACAGCACAACAGTAACTCACAGGCCTAACTTACAAATATGAAATATTTAAGAATCCAGGACAGCAACATTCCCTGTATATTCGCTATGGCATATTCACAGTAGCATGCACACAGACATCAAGGAGTATGTGTAAGATACATACCTCTGAAAAAATTCCCTTTCATTTCAGTAAAGTACTTGTGTCAGATGACTTTCAATCTTCTGAGGGGGTGAAGGGTTGAGCCTGGAGGAGGGGGCAAATCACCACTGCAGTTGTTTGGTGATCCTTGAGTACTGCAAAATTTAGAGTTTTTTGGGTCTGAGAGGCCCACTTAGATGTAAGAGCTGGTCACAGCTACTGTGGTCCAGGAGAGCTCCAGGGGTCTCACTTTGGACTATGGTTTATAGGGTTACAACAGAGTGAACTTTGGTCATGATCATTCCTCATCCTGGCTGCAATTCAGGTAGGTAACTTTATTCAAAAAGTGTTGTTTCCTTTTGACAGTTTTTCAGGCATGGAAAATATATTTCCAACATCATTTGTTGAAAATCAGCAGCTCATTGGACAGCGCTAGTTCCTGGAAACAGGTTTTCAGATCAGCTCAGGCAAAGCCAGGTGCTGTTCATCAAGGACAAGGCCTAATGAGCATTGCCCAGATCATAGCTTGGCCTGAGTGGGGTATGGGATGCACCACCACAAGTTGTCAGGCCATGGCACTCTGCTTGAGCTGGGCCAGGTTTCACTGGACAAAAACTAGCAGTACTACCCAAATCCCATTTCAGCAAGTGTCCAGTGGAGACATTTTAAGAATGTGTTAAGGAGGTTTAGTGAAACTGACATATCTTTGGATTTTCTTTTTTTTTTTTGTAGGCAAGTATTTTCAGAAAATTAATGTATATATAAATGGGCTGTGAGAATAAAATTGTATAGGATATTTTTATAAAAGATGGAAAGGTTTTCTTAAAATTCTGAGAAACTGCAATTTGTCTAGAGCACGTTGGCAATAACTCATGGGGTGCCATGAGTCCAAAGGGACTCTGACACAAACTTCCCTGTCACTATGAACGCACTTAGGTGATAGCAAAGTTGGTAAATTTGCAGCATGGTTCAGCATGGAAAGTGAAATCTGGTAGGAGTTAAAATGCTATGCACAAAGTATGGTCAAGGGAGATTGGCAGATTGGCAGAGGCTAGAATCACTTTTGCCTTTTTTCTTTTTTTTCTTTTTTTTTTTTTGTGTTAATGTATGATGGCATTATAGTAGTTGACAAGGGAAGAAAATACCCTGTTGCACACATTATGTAACGCCTTGCATCCATGATCTTCTTTGCTTTCTATGATGTATTCAAGTTTTTCAATAATATGGCACCAGCCAGAACAAAGAGAAAGAAGTTCACACTGGATTATGGGACGTAGTATTTGGAGAGCCTTGGCTGAAATGGATGCCTGACCTATAATTTCCATAATGCAGTATAAGGCCTGGGAAATGATAATTAACCTTTTTTGTGTCAAAAGGATGTTTCCTTTTTGGTGCATGATAAGATATATAAGGCAGAGAGACTCATACTGAAATATTTGGTTTTTTACTTTACATAAGAAAAACAGTTGTCTTGTGGAAAATTCACAATAAGCTTTAGTATTAATATTAGTTAAACAACTGCTTATTCACTATACATGTGGAACTCTCCTGGCTCTAGTAAATTCTTTTTTAATTTGTATCCAAGAGCCTTCAGGAAGACAAATATAGTAGAAACTGGTGATCTAGCATCAGTTATGTTCTTTCTAGTTAAAATTAATAAGGAACTTGTAAAGACTAGATAAAATTTCTGTCATATGTTTCTTTTACAAGCGTAGTGAGGAGTTACGCTGAATGGAAAAGAGTTTCCCATGTCAACCATAAACACACAAAAAACAATGTATCACAGACTTTCCCCTCTGTTCACAGTCCCTACATAAAGCATCCAGTTGTTCCAAATTTTCATTCTGAAGCATTTATAGACATAATTTCCTCAACAATTACTTAGTCTGGTGTCATGGTTTGATACTGGCACAGGGCCAGTGCCCCCATGAAAATATATTGTTTCTGGTGTCTGTTGTGAGATGTGAACAAAAACAGAGCAAAGCAGGTTCTAACTTAGGAATAAGGGGGAAAAAAAAATTTATTTACTTACATTATAAAGGAGACACACACAAAAGGAGATGAAAACTTTGGAAACACTCCTCCTCCCCCCACCCGAAATCTCAGTACAACACAGTGAGACAAAANTCCTCTCCCCCTCTCTGCCCAAGGCCTGCCTGGCCAGGCCGCATGGCCTCCCCTGCCCCGGCCAGCCCGCAGCTGGGCAGGGGAGCCCTGAGCTCCTGCACGGACTGAACCAAGAGAGCGTTCTCCTGGGAGCCCTCTGCTTTAACCCCCTGTGTGCTCAGAGGCGGATCCTTGTCCTCAGTGGCCACACCAGGTGCCAATATTCAAACCTGAGCACCCATTGGTTTGACCACTGAATCCAAAAAAAACCTCACTTCTGTTTCAAACCACCACATCTGGAAACGTTTTTAACTAGAAACTTATATTTTCATGCAATAATCCAATTCTGAGCTGTTATTCAGTCAGTTACATAGATGACATCTCCCTAGCTTCATTCTTGAATGTGGATTAATTAATACACCTTCACACTTCGCAACGTTGTTGTCACAATTCTGTCTTGCAAGCTAGATGATACTCTCTTGTGTAGAAGTATGCCAGTTGTTTTTTAAAAGTCATCTGCATAGTTTGAAACAGTAGCAGAAAAGGTTAAAGGATTTTAGTAGTCAATATTACTACATTACTTTTGTAAAATAGAGAAAATGTTGTGGATAGCAAGTAGAGCCTTCTCCTTTTCTGTAGGGAAGCAGAGAACTTAAATGATACTTAAATACTTATAGACATGAACCAAGAAGGAAAAGTGGTCATACTGACATCGTAGTTCTTATAGTCTACTCCATGTGAAAGAATAATGTTCTATATTTTGTTGTCTTATGACAAAACACTTCATTGCTCTTAATAGCACTGTAGAATAAAGCATCACAAACACTTTCTGAGGATGCTAGGTAATTGTTATTATCATCATTTTCAAATGAAAAAAACATCCTGAGGCTATTAACAGCCTGAGACAGAGCTAGGAAAGTACTCAAAATTCTTGAATTCCAGTCCTTTGATTTAACCAGATGACCTTTTTTAGACCATATCTCCTATTTCTGGGTGTTTTCTTAGTACACAGCAGAAGAAAGAAAAGGATTGGTTTGATGTTCATTACTTCAAACTTTTTCTGTTAAGTCTGAATCTCCTGATGCGTGGGCTGATATGTTTATCCTGTGCTCCTGGATGAACATCAGGAAAAAAAACTGGTGAAGAAATGGTAAAAAGGCTTTTGAAAAAACTTGCTTCACAAGTTCAGGTTTCAGTGGCTCTTGTGAATCAAAGTAGCAATGTGATCAAAGATCTGTGAGTTGCCTCACCACGGATTCTAAACATGCAGCATGTAAAATTGAGCATCCTGTTATATGTTCAGGAAATTCCTTGCTCAGTGCTGCAAGTGTAATGTTGCAAGACTTAGCATCTGGAAATTCTGAAGTTTATTACTGCTAAATGAAGTCTAATAGTATTTTCACAGACCCCATCATTGGTTCAGCTCAGGCTGTAGTATGACAGATTTTCAAATGGAATTGTAGAATGGCTTGGGTTAAAAGAGACCCTGAAGAAAATCTAGTTCCACCTCCCCACCCCGCTATGGGCAGAGACACCTTCAACTACACCAAGCTGCTTAAAGTCCCATCCAACCTGGCCTTAAACACTACGAGGGATGTGGCATGAGCAACTTCTCTGGACAGCCTGTTCCAATGGCTCACCACCCTCGCAGTAAAAAATCTTTTTCTAAAATCTAGTCTAAACCTACTCTCAATTTAAAGACATTTCCCCATGTTCTGTCACTATATACCCCTGTAAAAAGTATCTTGCCATCTTTTTTGCAGGTTCTCTTCAGGTACTGGTGATGCCTGGAAAAGCTACCTAGAACAGAGTCTAGACAGTGTTAAAGGAATAAAGTAGGTGTTTATTAAAAGGCCTTCAAAGGACACACCTTGGGCAGTTCAGGAGCCCAGCCAAGGCTACACCCAAGATGCATGCTGGGTCACGAGTTTTCACACTTTTATAGGTTTTGGTCCATTTTTAATTGCAGTAATAGCACAAATAACCCAATTATAATTGGCTTAATTGTCCAATTACAGCTTCAGGTTATGAAGTCCCATCCTCCCAGTTCGCTCTCCTCAATTAGCTGTTGTTTGTACTTTGGGCTTGAAGATGCCACAGTGACCTTGGTTTTCAGGCTGCAAAAGGATTGTTTTCTCTAAATAAACCTGCTAACACTCTATATGTAGTTCAGAGTTATATACTAATGCAGTACGGAATCTGAAAAATATGAGTGCTAAAACTTAAGGCATCACTGGAAGGCCTCAATTAGCTCAATTAGGTCACCCAGATTTTTTTTTAAACTAAAATTGTTACACAGGATTTGAAGCACAATGAAGACTTTTCCATGTAAGCATTTTTTATGATGTAGCAAAGAATGTGATTTTAAAACAAGATCTGTGTTTCAAACCCAGCTTTTGTGAGCTAGGGCTGTGGAAATAGGTTTGCATTATCACCTAGAATTTCTACTAGCCTTCCTCCAGTTGAAGAGCTGCTTTACTGGCTTTTGAAAAGAATTGAACTGGCAACCCTATAGAGTCTGGATGAAAAGATACTGCTAATGCTAGACAAACACAGTCTTTTTATTAAAAAACATGGAGTTTGTGATTTATTATTAAGACAAATGAGTGTCAAAAGGAAGTTGCGCTCAATTCATTTAATGAAAACAGAAAGTGCCATTGGAGTAATTCTCTTTTACTTGGGCTGGATTATTGCATTTACTGAAAATAAATTCTTAAATTGTATGTAATGTAACATCTTTCTAATTCCAAATTATAATTTTTTGAATGTATCAAGGTTTTTAAGTGGTAATTTTCATAAAAAGCTTTTGAATTATAAAAGAAATCTGGGACAGAACAAAGATGTATCTGGGCTCCCCAGGTTCTAAGTTTTAAAAGCAGATTTTTTTTTTCTCGTTAATTTATACTTGATTATCCGTTGCTTGTGTTGGAGAGCTTCCAGACAAGCTGAGGACACTGAGCAATTTCTTGAACAACAATAGCATATAGAATCTTCCTCTGAAGACTTCCTCAGTGTTTACATTAGCAGGGATTGAGATTACTGGTGAAGTCAAACTGAAGTGAAAACACTTTTCACTTTCCCCTGCACTAGTACATAATGATCAAAGTTCGAAAACCGCCTTTTTCTTTAGAAACCAGTTTAAAAGAAGTGGAATGCAGTATCATCTTCTAATTACTCTTAGGCTTCCTGTCTGTGCTATTTTGCAAGCAAAAAAATTCTTTCGTCTGAGAGGTATTAGTGTAAAGCTTAGGCAAGCATGTAGTGTTTCTTATGATGCGCCATTAATAGTTTCAGGCAAGCACAGCATTGAGACAGATTTAAAGCAATCCTAAACTCCTTTTCTCTGCCTTTCTCAGATATGTATCAAAAATGCAGCAATAAAAAAAGCAAAAACATCTCAACTTCATTAATTCCCAAATAAAACAAAAGCCTCAAACTTAGAATAAATACTTCTGAAGTGTCAAAGATTTACGTTATTTCAAGGTAGCCAGGATATTATGCTGCAAGAATTTCATGCTTCAGCAAAAAGTCCTATGTGTAGCTGTGCATTGAGATAAAAGTCATCAAATCAGTGTGGTTAGCAGATGTAAACTATTTCATAGCTAGTCTCCTCTAATGGTACAGATGCTATAGAAATAGTAATAGATTAGAAAAGCTGATAGAGTTACAAAACATTAAAAGAGAAGAATACCCTTGAATATCATTTTGAGACCATGAGGCAAATTTATGCTAATATGTTGCAGTGCTAAAATAGAGCTGTGATACAAATTCTTCCCTGTCATAATATGTCACAATGAGTGCCTCGTCAATTTTAGCTAATTACCACTGCCAGTAATCCCAGTAAGACATTACCTTAAAAGTAGTTTATGATCTCATGGGTACTGGAAAATTAAACTCCCCTGCTGCTTTATCTATTTTTTTCCATGTCTCTATATTCAATTGATAAGAAAAGTTTGAATTCCCTTAAGTTCTCTAAAATATAGCTGTAGCATCTGAGTAATTTCATATTTCAATTCTTATGAATTTGAATATAAATTCATTCAGTCTCTGAGTTGTTAAACTGGACATGTTGCATGGTGATAAACAGAAGCAGGGGATGAGCTATTGACTTTTGCTTTTTTCAAACTGCTGAATTCTGACTAATCTAAGAGATTTATTGCCACTCTTTTCTCAGGGATGAAATCACCATTTGCTTTACTTTTGTTTTTGTGTAGAGGATCTAATGAGTACTCTCTGTTTTTGAGGAACATCTTTTGACAAAAGGTTAATCACAAGTTATTCCCTGTACACTTTAACTCATTTTGATTCCTTTTATTTTCTTATTAAATAAGAAGACTACTGCAAAAAGCAAACCTAAGAAGCAAATCACCATCAAACACCATTTTGCATTAAAATGAAGCTTTCTTGCTTTGATTTGAAATAATAAAAGGAAAGACTGTTAAGTGGAGAAGAGTCTTCAGTAGCTAATGAGCAAAAAAATGCTAGAATATTAGCTATTTGCATTTATGTTGAAACTGAATCAAGGAAATAATTGTTAGATAAAGAGAACCTTGAAAAATATTAAACCATTTCAAAGTAAAAAAAAATAAGTGAAATATATCAAAATTAATGAACAAATGTAGAAGTCAAGAAATGATGCTGCATTTCCAATTTACCTTTATTTAAGTGAAAATGAGTGAAGGGAAAAAGATATTAGCAATTCAAGGTGAAATCCAAATTAAAATGAAGGTGATAGTAAAAAATTAAATGGTTGCAGTATGAAATCTAATTTTCCCAGGAGGGGAGCTATGAGTAAGTCATACTAGTTTGATGGGTAATAAAGCATGGGTGATAAAGGACTAAAAGTAAAACAGAATAGTATAATAACAGTAAATGCATATATTTTTTAAAATTAATGGGTTTTTAAAAAAAAGTATGTATGCAAGATTAATATTTTAGGCTTGCTGACTATGACTTTGTAATGGCAATGGTTTTAAATTGAGAAAGAGAAGATTTAGAATTGGATGTTGTAAGTTCTTTACTATGAGGGTCATGAGGCACTGGAACAGTGCTGTTCAGAGCAGCCATGGATGTCCCATCCCTGGATGTGTTCAAGGCCAGGTTGGATGTGGCCCTGAGCAATATGGGCTAATTGAAGTTGTACCCTGCCCATGGTGGCAAGGGTGGAGCTAGGTGAATGTTTATATTCCTTCTAAACCAAACCATTCTATGGTCCTAGGATTCTGTGATTTAGTTTTAGATGGTGAGAAGAAATAAATCATGGCAAGAATATGTTAGGAACACATAAGACTGAATTACTTTTCCACTTGCCCAATGTTCATTCTGTATAAAATACCATGCGTTAGGGGACAAATTTTTTCAGAAAACTTATTGGTTTATGCATTTTTGGTTTTTAGCTGTAGTTACAAAGGTTCAGATAGAAAAGATGATTTGGAAAAGCAGCTTAATATTTGGATATCTACAGCCAAGAAAAAAAAATGCTGATTAAAGTTGGCAAAGTGCTAAATTTTGCATTACAGCTCACTACACATGAAATCAGCTTGAAGGCCTCCCCTAAGACCTTGGTAAATAATCATGGCTAGCTCTTCTCTGTAGGCACCCCACAAATGAGAGTTTTGTCAACTTGAGTAAAGTATATGTTGTTTATTCCAAGGGTTTAGCAATTTCTACAAGATATGAGAAATAGCTACATAACTCATAATGACAATGAAGAAAATGGTATGTGCACTCAATTTCTAAGGAACAGAAGTACAAGCTGACTGCCCTAGGTGTTTGAAGCACAGATTTCTTGTCTGGCACACTTCTGATATGCAGAATGGTTTTAATGGCCTGTTCTCATGCACTGAAAATTATAGATCCTATATGTATTACTGCACCCATTTGTCTGATGTAGCATTTTCAGTAGATTAGGGGTTGTGTTGGAAGCCTGTGTTAGAAAGCATGAAGTCATAATCAGACAAAGGTGTAACACTGAAGATTTGGTAAGATGCTGAAGTTCCTGGGGAAAAAATAAACAGTAAAAGAAATTAAGAAGGATGACAAATTTATGAGAAGTCAGAAATTGTATGACAAGAAAACACAAGCTGATAAACAAATAAAAAAGGGAGATGTTCTATGGTATGTCAGTGAGGAAGATTATTCTGATGGCAACTTTCTACACTGTAAAGAAACAAAAAAAAAGTAATAATAACCTAGACAAGGAGCAGTAAAATTGCTATAGTAGAAGACCAAAGAGAATTCTAATCACCAATATTTCAAACCCCTTGGATTCTAAGGACATTAAGCAAACAACAGACTGGATATGGTAGAGGAGAGATCAAAAAGATTGTAGTGAAGAATGTCTACAAAATAGCTTTATTAGCTATTTGGACAGCTGAAGGGGAACTGATTAGCATAAAAAAAATATAAACAACAAAATAAATGAGAACATCTATCTATTGTGAAAGGAAATGTTTCCTGGGGTTAGCTGTCAAAATTGATAAAGCTGAGAAGTCTCTTTTTTACTTACATATCTTCTTCTAATGCTTTAATAGTTCATGACAGAAGATAAAAATGAACTTCTTTTCCTATCAGTCACAGGAATTTTATTGGATTACAGTGTAATAACATTTTGTGCTGCACTGGTCAGTTAAATCTCTGTATAGTTATGATTGATATTCATCTCATTTACATTTTTTAACCTTTATTGTGAAGGTTTTTTTCCTACAAACCTGGTGCATTTAATTTCTTCTTCATCCAATATTCTAGCACCTGACTTAATTGTGACACCATGATTCTGAAAGTAGTTACTTAACTGCTTGGGCAGCTGAAGTCCACAAGTGAAGCTCTGAGTAGCCTGAGAGAATATGAAGCACCTACATTGACTCTAGCCCATTATCATCTATCTTCGGAAAATGCGGAGTTCTAGAATAGCCTAGTTGAACAAAACCCTTCCTTGAATTAAAAGTTTATTTAAGTTTGACATAAAAAAGGCCCATGGTTTCCTTTAGAAAGTCCTGATGTTGTTTAAAGGTTTAAGTTCTTACTCATTTCATCATAATGACATTATAGTGGAAGCAAAAACACAGTTAAGCAAACATGCTGACCTTCTCTAAGGTCTGAGGCTCTGTTTGACTCTTACATAGTGAAATACTGGAGGCATGAAATTGTACACAATATTTTTTCTGTTGATGACAGTCCTGTGTTTAATATTGCCTTTGTTTAATATTGCCATACAGAGATCAATTTTACTGCATGTACATCTGGCATGTGATTTTGGACCTCATCCTAATGTGTCATATTGCTAAAGGTTGCATACACTGATTTGAAGTGTGAATTTAGATGTATGGCTCTCAAGGAGGAATATGGAGTACAAGTTGTTAAAAAAATATGGACTGGTATTTTTCTGGTTATAGTTCTCAAAATGTTCACACATTCCACACTCAACAGGGACAGGGGTTGGTGGAGTGGTGTGAGGTCTTTTTTTATCTTTAGCAGCCATAATTTCCACTGGGCATTGTACAGGACTCAGAATGCCCTGAATAAACCTGTATGAAATATCAAATTGCAACTTTGTAACTGATTTAGTGAAACTCCACACATCAAAACAAATCATTATTAGCCGCATTTTGAGTAGCCTTAAATTCACTTTTTAAAATAAAATAAGTAGAATCTTAATAAAGCAATGATTTTTTTCTGTTACCTGTATGTGTTCCAAGCTTTGTTTCTTTACTTATAGAAATGAGCAAAATAGTGTTAATGTTCATTAAAAAATAATAGTGAAAATTACAGAGAAATGGTCTGTAAATCAGTTTGTATTTCATCTTAGGGTGTGAATAGCTTTTGGTTGCAAAATGATAACTTTGCAGCAAATCTCTTTTGCCTTTAAATGCATCTCAGATATGTTATATTAGTGCTGTTAATCAGAAAGAATGAAGTGGTAGTTTGCACTGGGGGAAACATAATAAAGTAATATTTACATATTTTCTTTTCAGAACATTGCATTTTAACTTTACCTTTACAATAATTTAATTAATTTAGATTAAGAAAACAATGAAATAACTAGATTCAAATTTTCTTATATTTTGTAAACAGCTGGTGGAAGTAGTGCCTTCAGTTCAAATTTCTGCTCTTTAGAGTCATTAGAAATGAATCCGACTTGTCTGTTCTCCTCTTGCAGAACAGTACAGTTTCTTCCCAAATTTTAACTTACATATAAAAATAATGGAAAAGCTTTTAGTCCTTGACATATTGTAAACATTTTAAATTGGTGTGATATCAGTCATGGATATGCTATTTTATTCAAAAAATTAGTACTATGCTCTCTGATATGGGTGCAGTGTCCTACCCCTGTGTTTTCTGAGGGTAGATATTCCCTCGAAAAGCCTTTCAGCATAAAACTGTGTTTATAGTCTGGCATTGTTCTCTTTTATGGCTATGATGGAACTGCTACATCAGTGCAACTTGGATGTTGTACAAGTGGTGTTTCACGGTTAGTGCTTAATGCAAGCACTGAAAGTATGAGCAGTATAAACACCACCCATTCCTGGCAAGGAACAGGCCAAGGCAATTGTCTATCTTCTGGATAGACAATATCAACTCTTCAACTACATGTTTATGGAGAGTAATGTGTTTTTCTGCATATATCTATCCAATATTTATGTTTATAAACATTTTTGATATAGCAGAATCTAACTAGGCACTCTATGTGTGCCAGTCTGACAAAATCACGAGACCTGAATGAAAACTGTGGCTTCAGGAATAATCAGATCTCCAGGTGGGAGTTGTTAAGAATAAAATATCCAAGACAGAGACATAACTTTATGCAGTCTGAATGGATAAATTTTGCTATATTTTGTTCAATTATTTTGTCCCTCATAAATTGGCATAACAAAACCCTTCACAAAACCAGCATCCTCTATTGGATCTTGATTGTTCCAATTATCTGTTAAGGCAGATTTATACATTCTAGGAATCTCTAGAGCTCTTTAATTCTGTATTTACACAAAGAGTATCATGTCAAGACACCTTAATCTAGTGTTTCTGATAGCTGTTGAAGAGTTTTAACAGATAATTCTCATCATAAGCCACGATGACTGAATATTGATTTATGAATGTTGTGTACAAATTTATTAAGCATGTTTTATAAAGCAGGGATTTCACTAGAAAAGAGTACATCATCCTTTTTCATTCTCACATAGGTAAATCTCTCTTGAACTTAGAACAAGGCAAATTCCAATGTAATTTCTTTCTATGTATCAGAAATGAGGAAGCATGAATAATGTCTTAAAGAAGAATGTCCTAGGATATATGTTCCTAAATATGTGGGCATTCCAGATTTGTGGTAAACAACTGCTATTTTTTTTCCCATATAGAACATAAATTTGGCCATAACCATGATCAAAGCAAAATGTTTAACACTCCATATTTCATACCTACTGTTCCCACAACAACCATGTCAGGTATGGGCAACCATGAGGCTGACATCTTCTGTTACCTCCCCACCAGAATGACCCTCATATTCTCTTCATTTTGTTGTCTCTGGCAAAGTGCAAGGGCAGAAAAAAAACAATGAGAAGGGTTAACTCTTAAACTGCATAATTGCAAGTTGCCAGAGATTATGAATGAGGCATTTTAGGGAGAACGGAGAGTGTGGACAGATCTGACTAAGCTTATTATGGTATTTGGAGTCAGTGTACATAACCAGTTTCCAAGAGACATGCCTGCCTTCTTCCTCTACAGTGTGGTGGCCATCAGATTCATCCTGTAAAATGCTAGGCTACATCTTTGAACATCTTAAACTTCCATTGGCCTTACTTGGAGAAGAGTATTCATTACTTCTGAAGTCTCTAAATATGTTAAATAACAGACATAAGAGTCTAAAAATCTACTTTTTTCCAGGGTAGCCATAATTTAGGAGGTATGCAGCAAGATATCTGTGGTGACATTTCCCAACCCATCACCTTGTAAATGGTAATTAGATATGTTGACATTCTCCTCTAACAATGTATGAGTAAAGAGAGTTACTTTTTCTAAAAGGCTGGAAGTGATTTATAGTCTTTGCAACTAGATTTTGGGCAGACTGGATCTTATCAGTGAAGTCTTAAATGACACAAATGCCTGATCTTTCTAAATTATTCAGTATTCATTCATCCTTGCAGAGTTATGATGGTAGTAATGATGTTCATTTGTTATGTACCTGACATCTTTCAAAAGCAAATACAGATAGCACGCATTGTGTTCATAGGAAATTAGTGCTGGTTTTGAGGCAAGCTGAGACTACATTTGGATGCTTTGGGGATTTTGAGAATAGTAACCTGTTGGTCAGCTCTGACAAGTAAACAAAAATGTTTCCAGAATCCTAACATATTTTGTGAAATAAAAAGTATAAATTAAACAAATTTTTACATAAATTCACAAGAATGCAAATATATTTTAATACTGAAACTCTGTGCCATATTTCATGGAATATCCTTGCCTCACAATATATATATGCTTGAATAGAAAATATGGAGATATTTGCATTCTGTTCCCTTAAGTGTTAGTTTATATCTTGCCTGCTGTGATACAGTTGAAGAGGCTTACTTTTTAAGGTGTGAAGAGCAACCATCAAATAAGAAATCAAATTGATTTAACTCAATGAAGTTAAGTGTTATTGACCTCTCCAAAAAGCACTTTTTATTTCAGTATGCTGGGGAAAATAACACAATATAGGGCTTTTCACTCCGGTAAATGCCACTTTGAAATAATTTAGTGAATTACTCTTCTCTACATTAACTCCATTATTCATTCAGCTTTTGTTTAAGAATTCCATAAAGGCTTACCAAACAGAGCAACAATTAAGTGGTCAGGCATTGATTCATATTTCTCTAAAAGTGTTTAGTATTGTGTGTTGGTGACAAAATGCCTTCTCCTGCATTCTCCCCACACTCACACCTCCTCTCCCTTGCAGTTTTCTCCGACGGGCAATATGATTTATGCTAAGAAAAGAATACCAAGTGTGAATTGCAGGTGGGACTCAGGCTGATCACAGGATGAATGCATTTCAGAGAGAGAGGTCTATGATATTGTGATGGGCTTTGGTGCACAGTGGCCTGCAAAGGGTATAAAATGCTGCTGGAGACTGAGCCGACCAGTCTCCCGAGGCTGCAGGCAGCTCCAGATGGATTCACCCCCAACCACCCCATTCTCTTCATTCCCCCATTCCTTCTCCTCCACCTCCAAGCATGAAAGTCTGCCAGGCACATCCAGCCATAACACTGGAAAGACTCATTTTAGAATGGATAAGTAAAAGTGTTAAGATCCTGGTTACATACAGAGATAAGATCTTAAAGGGGTTCCCTGAATATTTTGTTGCTTTGTAGCTGTGCATTCTGCAAGGACAAAGCCTGTACATTTCCAGGGCAAGCTGTTTATATTTTATTTCTTTAGACCTATTTATACTATATACTGCATTGACAATATTTATGTACTTTATTTGGAACAAATCTAAAAATAATCAACCACGTAACCTAATGGAGAGGCTTTCTCTACTGCTTTGTCATGTTAAAATTGAGAACAGTCTGGGCCTATCTGTTTGACACCTCTCCTTATTTGTATGCATTAATAAAATTGCCTCATCATCTTCTTGAGTTTGGAGGAAAAAATGCTTGACTAATAACTGGATTTCTCAGGCTAATCTTCCCTCCAAGGCTTTATCCCAAGGCACTTTATCAAACAGATCCCTGAAGAGACCAAGTCAACTCTCCTGAATTCCAGGGTAGCAAGCTTTCTGTGTGCACTTCTCACTGTCCCAAAGATCTTTGACTCCATTTCATTATCACTGCAGCCAAGGCTGCCCTTGAGTTTCACATCCCCACCAGTCTCTCCTTGTTGGTGTGAACAAAATGCAGCATAACACCTCTCCTTTTAACTCCTCTATCACTTGGAGAAGGAAGTTATCAAGATAAGAAACCTTCTGGTGGAGTTAACATTCTTCATGGAATTTTCCTACTTCTTCATTTTCCTACTTTGCTTTTCTTCTAAATTTTCTTAACACATTTATGCTCCTCCAGTTGTCTTCTCTATCTTGCTCTAGGGGTAAGTGATTGAACAATGACATGAGGACTTATTTGCCAGCAAGGGCTAACCCAGCACAGTTTGTTGGAAAATATGAATCCTGTTTTGGGAATTGAAAAAACAGTAAACTTCTCTTCTTACTGTTACATTGTTTATTAATACATTCAGAACTAAACCAGATTTCACTTCACCCAATGCACAGACCACTGACAATTTTTAATTTTGGGTTTTCTTAGTGTCAATTATTTTTCAAGGAAACACAAAACTTTGTAACTTATCTAGCAAAGCATTTATACACATATTTCACTCCAAACTTAGCTAACACTGTCAAAAATAAGATGAGACAATGTTTGATTCAATGAGAGTCAGATTACACATGAAGTTAAGAATGCATTTTAATATTTTTCTGGACTAACACCATGCAGCATGTGTTCTTTCCAAATCGTAGATCTACAAATAAGGAGAACACTTTGAAGTCCACATACTTACAGAAGTGAAAGGAGGATTTTTAAGAAACCAAATGTATTTAACCATAATTTGACAAAAAGCATGAAAAGAAGGAAAAAAAAATCTCAGTGCAGTAACATCCAGTTGGCTGGATTGCAAATGGCTGTCTGGCTGAGCTCCAGACTCTTCTCATTACAATTTCAGCGCTGTGGGATAGTTAAAGAGTGGAGGAGAAACAGCCCGTGTTTAAAGTAATGTTGCTTATATTGCTGCTTAGCCAAGGAATTAATAGCTGGCCTCTGGGGAATGTGGTTGGCATCTGGTTCATGGCATGATTGAGGGTGCTGCTACAGAAGCTAGAATACTAGTTATCTTATTAATAAGGTGCCCTCATGTACTTATTTATTACATACTATATCTTCTGTCAGAACTATTCTTTGTATGCAGAGTCTTTATTTATGGTTCTAATTCCTGTTGCATTATTTATCTACTGTGACCAATATAAACACTGAAAGGTAGATGTACTATATAAAAAAATGTTTGGCTGATTGACTGAGTGAATCAATATTCATATTTATATCATATATATCACCCAAGGCCCCCTCAGGGCTTTCCTGTAATTACAAGAAGTAATAAAATATTGCTTTAAAGAGCCAACATAAATGCTAAATCCTGCATTTATTAGCCTGAGAACTCTGCATCAGCACTCCAATTTTAAAAGTGCCGAAACAAAGACTATTCATGTATCATACGGATAGAAGCAGCCAACAGGTATTTTTAAAAAACTGATGGAAAGATAGTTTGGTAAAGATAGATTTATAAAATAGTAATATGATTCTGCTTCAGATTTTATTTGCTGCAAAAAGAGTATTTTTATGGCTTCATCTTCATCACAATTCCCACTCCTGCCCATGCTGTCACAGCTAGTCACTGGATGTTGTTGCCATAGTGACAGCAAATAGGGGGGAAATCTGCTTTTTGAAAAATTAAGCTTACATTGACAAGGATAATGTCAAAATCATTGGTTTAACTCTAATGTAACTCCTCCATTTGTAAATCAAGTTCAGTTCCCCTGAAGCTAGTGAAGTTGTGCTGCTCAAAAATTAATCAAAATGGGATCACCAGAAATGAGACGATTGTAAGGAGCAGAAGTACACCCAGAAAAAACATGTATAATGGTTGAGTAGGTTTTAGCAATGAAAATGGGTGTAAAATTATATCTTGAGTTAGAAGTCCAGGTTCAGACTCTCAGTTAGCAGCTGATCACATTTTCTTCAGTCTGTCTGCTGGATCTGGATGCTGTCGGTCCCTATGGTTGAGCTACTTTTCTAGTCCAATACCTGGCTTTGAGTCTCCTTTGTCACTTCAAGTACCAACTTCTCTAGAAAAACTGTGTATAAACAGTATAAAAATGAAAAACTAAGGTGGTTTTCTGGAGTGAGAAAAGCAGATGAGATTTTAAATAACATACTTCAGACAGGTTAATATGTGTTCTTTCAGTGACTGGCTGGAGAGCTTTTATATTCTCAAGTGAAATATTTGCTGATGTACTCTAACTGCAGATATATTTTTTTTCACTGTAGTTGCCATCTTTTTTCTCATCTCATAATCCTGGAATCTTCTTTACATTAAACTTTACTGTCCTTACTCCCCGACTTTTATCTTGCCCAATACTGATTTCATGATGTTCATTCCAGCTTTTTGTGTCATGGAAAGTTAAGTACAGCTTTCAACACATTGCTTTGTGTTGCAGAAGCAGTGAGAGAAGTCTTTTACTAGAGTGACTAACCAGAATAGGAATGTCCTATAGCCTGGCTCTCATAAACATTTTTTTTTCCACACGTGCATATCATTCTTCAAAACAGCCAAGCTGTGTCAAGCGTGCCCTCTGGGGCATATGCAGCCCAATGGCATGGCATTTCTACCCAAAAAATTACTGGATCTCCAATCCTACTGTCAAGTTGTGTACAAACAATTTCAGAGAAGCAGGAATCAGTTAGGTCAAATATCACCTCAAGCAGCTCCAATGCTGGCAGCAAAGGTGATAGAATCAAGGTCCAGTTTGCAAATTAATGAACTAATGGACATGAACACTCAGTATTGAATATAAAAGCTACTTGGTGATCTGAGTTTTGCTGTGGCATTGAGCACCTTTCAAGAATTCTCAGTTTTAATGACATCCTAGCAGCAGGAAATACATTTTAATTGGGAATTCTGCCACATACTTAATTTCTTATTCTTAGGTAAGAAGATAGTAAATCCTTGTATTATTTCTTGTCTGTGATGAACTGTTAGCTATTCCCATACATCAAGTGACACCTAAAGCTGGATATTAAGCTACTGTATGTCTGCTGTTAAAAGTGTCATTTGTGGCTTGTGTTATGTTACACAAGTATAACACAATAAGTAATGGTAAATTCACAAGGGTGTGACCAGTTGGGTGTCATACAAATTTATTTTGAGATCATTATAAATACACTTAAGAAAATGAAGGTATTATAAATGGGACAAAGATCGTATGTTTCCAAACTGAATGCACTATTGAAATCATTGTGTGAAGACCTTGAAGGTATCCTTTTCTAATGTCAGGACTTCCAAGAACAGCCTTATAGAACATATGCACAATAGAAGAGAAGAGTGGTACAAATGAGGAATTGTGTAGTCATGAAACTTCAAGTAATTTCATGCATGTGGGAGAATTAATGAATAAACACCTTCTCATGGTAAATATGTCACAGTTATAATAATTTCTTGGCCAGGAAATGGCTAGTAGGGACATTACTTTTCTGTAACATTACTTCATGTAACATCTGTAATTTCTTCAAAAAACATTAAGTATGAATTATTTTAAAATAATTTCTCTTGTGTAACCTGAGAAACATAATTCTAAGTATATGATGCCACTTTATTCCAAGACTTGATCTCACTGACATGGTTGTATTTTTTGCCATTAATTTCACTATAATCAGAATCCTACCAAAATAAGCCTTCCTGCTGTAGACACGGAACTGTATATAATCTGGTCTACGACAATTTTTTTTCTCCTTTTTCAGTGATCAATAACTTCCTGCTTGTTATTATTCATAAGCCAGGAACAATAACAGTGAGATATCTTACAGCAAAATAAAAGATGAGCCAATTAATATCTAGAAAAGGGAGAAAACATAATCACTATTTATTATTTTCTACCCTCTGCAGAAAGCAATCTTTAACAATCAGGATGCCTTTCTTACTGCAGTGCTTCAGCTTAAAATTGTTTTCCCAGTTTTGATTTAGGATAACAAAAATGTGAAGCAAAATATTTATCTGAGCATATTACTTCAAATGTTTTTGTGCCCATGTGCTGTTTTGACAGATATAAGGAGTTCTTTAGAAGTTACAGGGAGGAAAAAGGAAGTTTTCAAAAATATCAAAACCTTATTAACTTCAGTTATGAGGAGTTTTTTTAATAAAGAAACTCCAAAATAGTGTTATTTAAAAGACATAAAAACTAATGTATTTCAGTGTACTTGACAAAAACATAGAAATATTTCTGTATTATCATTTTTAGGTTTTCAGTGTTTTTTAAAATTTGCCTCTGATATATTCCTGAAATTCCCTGAGGTCAACTGGAATTTTGCTTCTGACTTCATTGTAAAAAAACAAAAAATTGACATGTAAAGCCTTGGGAACTTAAGTTTCCAAACATTTCATCTGAAAACTGCAAATATAGTTAGTTATACTCATATCTCAATTTTGAAAAGAAAATGGGCTTGGTAATTTTTTTGTAGTTTTCCACTTAAGTGCTTAGAAGTTATATTTTTTATCAATATTAGACTATGAAGACAATCTTCAAGATTAATATTTTGGTATTATGAACTCTTTAAGCAAAGAGATTAATTACTTAAAAAAGACGCAATAAAAGTGCTAATGGATAACATTTTTGAGACCTTATGCTTTAGAATTGATCTTGTAAAATGAAAATGGGTGATTTCTTTGCTTTAAAACATACTCTACTAATACTCTCTGAGCTTTTTCAAAATTATGGCTCAGTGATTATAAATACACTTTCCAGATTAACCAGTGAGAGTTTTTTGAAGAACAAATAGGTAATCTATATAGTGAAGGGTCACAATAACTGTAGAATGAGCTCTGTAGTGTAACATATAGATACAACTAGTTTTTGTGTTGTTTCTGTAACTGCTGTTTTATTTTGAATTGGATATTGATTTACTTGAAATTAGATCAAAAGTTTGAGGAAAAACAAACCTTCTGAAAATTAGAACAAATTGAGTGAGATGAAATTAACTAAATTGAAATTCATATTACAATACAGAAGTGGTTTAATGAACTAAAGCCTCAGAAGAAAAGCCAAATATTATTCATAAAACATCAGTTTATAATTTTAGACAAGATAAATGGACAAAGTGTGGGATCAAATGCAGAATACCATCATGGTACTCTTTTATTTAAAAAAATAGGCAAACCTGATGTTTTCTTCTTGGCACTGACAATATTAGAGGAGGAATATGGATGTCATCATTCATTAAAAATTTAACCTCATAGTTACATGTTAAGTTTTTAAAAAAATAATTTATATTTTAATTGCTTCCTTCACCCCAGATAATTATTATGTGGCAAGAAGTGCTGCTAGTACATTAACCTAGAATCTACAATGATAGAAGGGATGCATGATCATGTTGCCCCCTGTTGCTCTGTCACTATGATATTTGCAACAGTTTGATGGATCTTGTCCTAATTATAACTCCACAAAGTACACTGAAAACAGAGGTTTATCTCAAATCTAAAGTTCACTGCCCAAATTGCCACCACATATTTTTATTTATCTCAAAGTGAATTTCAGAATTATGAAAAGTCTTGGTTTGTGTTGTGGAATATTTAAGAAAAAGTTGCAGTTAAATACTTTGTACCTGTGTCCTGCTGGCTGTCATTGCTTGAATGTATACAGAATGCATGAGAGAAATATTGACAAATACTTCAATTCTTGTTAATAGGAATAGGCAGAACTTTTCACATTTAAACATCAAGAGTTTAACAGTTTAACCTGCCTCAAGCATCAGCTAATTCATGTTTCTGAACCACAGAATTATACAGAATAATTTAGCATCTATTGTTTCTATTGTGATTATCAAGCTTAATTTTTGTCTTCTTTAATCAAATGCAAAACTTTCCATAAATGTCACTGCTGTCTTTGAATGTCCTTGATCTTTAGCAGCTTTGCTGTAGTTGCACAGAGTTGACCATAAAGTATTCTACTCACATTTATAGGGACAGCACCACAGGGCATCTGAGCTGACAATTTACACAGTAACAATTCTCTCTGACACATGCAATGATAGAAGCTGGAAAGGAATTTGTTCATGCCCTGGGCTCTGGATTGGCTTGGTTCCATTCACATAAATGACTAGGCTGCATCAGTGTATACAGAGAAGCTTACTCAATAAAATGAACATAACCTTCCTAAAATCAAATGAAAAGCCTAAATGAAGGCTTGTGTTACACGTGCACCCTCTTCTCCTGCCTGTGTGCATGCTCTGCCTGTAAAGGCCCAGCATCCACAGTGCTGATAGGATGTTCCATCCTCTTCCAGCTTAGGTGCTAGATCACACTAAGACAACTTTGTGTGCTCCTCTTCTGTGGTGCATTTGTACACCTAAGAATCACATATCAGATTACCTTAAATCTGTATGTTCTACCATGTGCTGAACTCTTCTCCTGTGCCACTTTTATACAAGTATGATTCCCCTGATTTTGCCCTTGTTCTTCACATATGTATAAATGAGAATAAAATGAGTCCAAATGTCTCTATAGAGAACCTTTGTTATCTGTCATACTTTGAGCTTTTAATTTTAAACATTTCAAATGCTGGAAAAAGATTAATATGAGGCATGTAAATTGCATGCATTTGCACAGCATTCTTTTATTCTTTTACAAGAATTATTCTGTACCACTGCCAACTCATATTGGTTTATAACAGGAACATATTAATCCTTTTATTTTATATGGATGAGAAACAATGAATAATGTTCTTCTGCACATTTCTAATCTAGAAGAGTGATAGATGGAGTAACAAATCTTTCATAGACTACTGAGTCCATGTCTCTCCCAGAGTAAGACTTTTCAGTATCTTAGTTTTTTGTAAGAGGAACCACAAAAACATATTATTATCATAAATTAAGGTGTTTTCTTTCAGTAATATACCCATTATAAGCTAATGGAATTTTAAGTCATGCCTGTAGAAGCTGTCATCTGGTTGGTGGGAAAACACTAGGGTGTGAAAAAGCTCTGATGCCTATTCTTATGTTAGTGAGGTTGAGGATTTTTATTGCCTTAATATGATGTACATTAGAAAGTCACGACACAAATGAACATGGATTAGTGTTAATATATGTTTAGTCTGGGGTGAGAGAACAAGGTTATGTTTTTCTAGTTTTTTTCAAGTGGACAATGATAAGAGGATTTCCTTAAGTTTTCCAGAAAATGTAACTATTTCTCTCATTAATTGCAATTAAAAAGCTCTAAACCAATATTCATTTTAACAAGAATCAGCTGCAGAGTAATGACCACTGAGATCCAAACTTTCTGTCTTTTCAGTGTACAGAAAATAGTATCTGTCTTCCCCAAGTTAAAAGGCTTCTACTTGAGTTCTGTACAAACAGCCTCTTAGAGGATTTGAAAAATGACAGAAAAAAATGAAAGATTATATTTTAAGTTATTCCCATCACTCCATATATTCTCTGGTGTGTGGCATGAGGAATTGCATGTGGTACAGTGCTAATCCAATGCTGGCAGCACTTCCAGTTACTTAAACATATTTAGAAATGTTTCCTGGTGACTAATTTTAAACTTTTCAAACGCTTTTCCATTAATGGAAAATTATAGCTTGCAGCCTCATTTTTCTTGATCTAGCATTGTTTCTCCAGAGATATTTTAAACATGGTGGGAAGAGACTTTTCTACTTCTTATTAAGAAATTACTGGCGCTGGGACAGTCACTGTCTTTTAGGAATCAGCATAGAGAAAAAATGTACCTGTGAACCCCATACCCTAGTGCTTTGTCTTTGGGTATGCCTACAGGTTAGGTTTGATATTTCTCTCTGGCACAGCCATTTGCAACCTGATTTTCCATAATGTTGGTGTTAAGTGCTCTATCATGAGTATATGAATACTCATGGGTAATATGACTTTAAAACTGATTTCAATCTCTTTAAGGTAGTAAATTAGATTGGATTTTATTTAGGTCAAGTCATGACAGTGAAAAGATATGAAGATGAGTAGCAACGCCCAACAAAAAAAAAAGCTTCCCCTCCCCCCCAAACCCATCATTCTCATATTCCATGGAAATGGAATAAGAGGAAAAATACTTAAACAGATAGAACATGCATTTCAACATGTAACTTTTTGGTGTGTGGCCTCTCAAGTGGAATGGCCCAGCATTGTGTGCCTGCTCTGCCTGTACTATCCAGTGCTGCCAATCCAGGGTAGTTGGAAGCCTCACAACCCGCTGAGCAAATGCACCATGAGAGTCAGCCAGTGAGGTTAACAGAGATAGTAGTCTTAAATTTCTCCATTGGATGCCTTTTGCAAAACAGCATCACTGGCCCTGAACTTTCTCATGAAGCACTGTTTTCTAGGAGCTGATCAAGATTCATCCTGAGGCAAGCACCTTCTATAGCAGTATTACTCCTTTAAAGCACATAATTATCACCACCTGTATCAATGCCCAGTTATAATGTGCCTCTGCATTTGCTTGGGAAAAAGCCTGTCATGCTGGGTTTTAAATCCACAGTCTTCCCAGATATTCTGGCAGGGGCTCTTGCCACTGTTTAATCAGCATTTGCCTGTGGGATGTAATTAACAGATTAGGCCGCTGATGTTTGGAATTTTGGTACCTAATTTCCAGTACCTAAGTCTGGTACTTAGATGCTGCTCTGGGCATCTTTTAGACCTGAGTTCAGAAATCATATTATGTTTCCTGCACTGCAGAAGAGGAGCATATATCCATGATCTTTGTGGTTGTCTGATTTCTAAAGAGGACTTTTTAATCTTCTAGATAAACTGTTTTTCAGGCACTTCTTCATAAATTCTTAGTTACAGTGATTATCAAAAGCTTTGTAGATTCTGCAATGAAGAAGGAAATTAACTGAAGTTCTTCATTAAATATCTTTACTTCTTCAGGTGCCTGAGCAATCAGTGTAGTCTATATCAGTTCGGTTTGCTCCACCTTACTCTCTTTGCAATATAATCTATTTTGCAATATATATATGATTCACTTTTTGATCCATGCCTCTCTGATAAGGGGTGAAAGATAAAAGTCTGTCATTCCATATGAACTCTGTTTTGAAATCTGAGCTGTTGAGTTTTTACAGATGCTCTACTTCCTACCAAGTCTTTAGTTACTGATTCCTCTGTGGCCATTCACTTCATATAATAAATGAAAAAAGGATCCCTAACTTCTACTGACTTCTGTGTTCCTTTTCCTTATTTCATTCTGCAAGTAAAGTATTAGAAATGTGAAAAATTACCATAAATATGAGGGATGTAAACAAGGCGCATGCTTTATAAAGGGAAACATTTGTATTTCAGTGCATGAGCATATCCTCTTTACACATAACATCACGTAGACTCTATGTCTATTTTTACCGACAAACTCACAGGCATTGTCAATCTCATATTGAGTAAGTCCAGAGCCACCAAATGGTATGGATTTGGGAGTGAGAGCAGCCACCAGGGCAGAGGACTCGCAAATCCAAGGAGGGGGGTGTGTAGTGGTGTCAGTCTTTATCTGTGCCGGCCAGCCCTGGCAGCAGAGGGTCGGCTCAGAAGTGCAGCGATCTTTGCCGACCCTGCGGGACTTGGCTACTCCTCTAGCAGCAAGCGACTGTGGCGAAGGAAGGAAGAAGGGAGGCTCCGTGCAGGGGCGAACAGAAGACTTTATTTGTCCCTGAGAGGAATAAACACGGTCACCCAGGCAGCCGCCCACGCAGGGTGCAGCACCTTAAAAAGAGGGGAGGATACAGGGGTAGGGCTTCACAAGGGACCAGTCAGGGATCAGCGGGGGATGGCTCTCTGACAAATAGACAGCAGGTGTAACAAATCGAGAAAACCGGGGAGGAGACAGCCTTGACTGTCCAATCGCTCTGTGAACCTTGCAGAACTTTCCAGGCACCAGGTGTGGTCACAGAGTGACAGGAAGGGTCTGGGTGCTGCCCAACAAAAAACTGCCTAGAGATGACAGCTGAGACAGTCTAAACAGGGGAAGAACATAGGGGGGTACATGGAACAAACTACTGAACCATACAGATATATTAACAATAATACAGAACATAAAAACACCCCCCCACAGGGGTGCATGTGGGCACAGGTCAGAATGTGGGTTACTACCCTGGGGCAGCACTGACACCTGGCCAGCAGACAGCCTGCAGGGTGGATACCTGTGCACAGACAAGGCTAGTCTAGACTATCAGAATACAGTCTGTTTATTTTAGAATAAATGCTATCTGTTTCAGATAGTCCTGACACATATGTATTATGCTGGCATCAAAATCCTTGTTACCTTGTCAATACGTAATAGAAATGTGATACGTGATATTTCCTGTTTATTGTTTTTGTTTTTCTGAATAAATTATTTACAAAGGCATTTTATCTCAGAGTTCACACTGTAAATTGTTTGTTTTTCTACAACATTAAACTAGTTCTCTGTAGGGGCTTTTGCTTTTTGTGTGTACTAAGGTCTCCTACCAGCATAGCTACATTTCCTGCGATATCTACAATAGATACAAAATATTCATGGTGGATTTTTTTCCCCCTTTCTTTGTCATTGATCATCTTTGTTAAACTGAACAGTATTGTTCATGAAATATTATTTAAAAAAAATAAATGTAACAATATTCCTGGTCACCTCATTTTGTTCCTTCGTTCCACTTTTGGATATGAAGTTTTTAATTGTGGCAGGCAGCATTTGTTCAACAGCCCTTTATAAACATGCATGTAACTACCAAGGAGAACTGCTTGATTTACAGATCTGTAAGATTTCAGGAAATCTTTACCCTACACAGAAGCTTGTGAAAATTTTTTTCAACCACTTCTATGGCTGATCAATGTTTTAAAGATTTCCAGTGGAGGAAGAGAAGTATTTGACCAGTCAGAAGGGCCCATATTGCTGCTGTGTACTGCGTACTTCTTATTAAGGAATCACTTTTCTTTTTTCATGTTTACAAAGGTTTACTAGTTTACAAAAGTTTTATTTATCAGTTTTGCTCTTTTGTTACATGGAACCTACAAAATTTTCATGTTGACACCCAATGAAACACATGAAAAATCAGAAACAGAAAAACTCTCTAGTTCAACATGGAAAAGAGATATACGAATGTTTTTTTCTGTCTTCTGGAACTCTTCTTAATGTGCTGATTTCAAACACATATGTAAAATTACCAACCATAATGGGAAGACTGCTGTGTACTGGCATGGATTATGCAAATCACTGCATTTTGATCTTTTCTTTTGCTCAGAGCATTGATGAGTACTCTGAATAAGAATAATAATACTACTACTAATTATATATATATATATATATATTATAATAATAATAATAAGTACTCTGAATAAGTGAATAAGAAAAAGCCAGAAAGTGGTTATGCAGTTCAAGATCTCTAAATCAGTAAATTACAGAAGAGCAAGTTTGCTTCTACAAATGCACAGCATTTCTTTTTCTTTCTGAGGTAATTTCATTGAGGTGTAATATAAAATTACTTTATTTGAAATCTTCTGATTATATGGAAGACATTTGGGATACAAAAAATATGAATCACTTGTAAAACATTAATCACTGCAGTAAACCAGAACCGAATAAAATGCTGAAGAAATGTTTTCAGGATATAGTTTTTAAAACCCTGAAAAAATACTGGTTTGGGTTTTGGTGTGGTTATTGTGAAGTACTCTTTGTTGAGAAATTTTGCATAGTATTTATACTATGTATGTCTGTAAATGGAATCCATTAGGATATGGTGAATCAATTTATAGTGAATCATTTAGGATGACTAATAAAATATCAAAGGTCCACACTGTATTGTCTCTATTCACATGTAGTTTTCCAAGAGACTTCACTAAATTTTCTCATGCGACACTGGTCTCTTCTCCAAGCTCAAGAGATCTTATTGGTATCAGAACCTCTTATATTTCTCAATTACTTTCTGCTTTTATCTTTTGGTATCTTATCTTACTGAGGTGTTCAGCCCATTAGTTTTGATCTGTTAATCCATCCAAGGTGTAAATTCTTAGTGATGAAGAGATCTATAGATATATTAAAATTCCTAGTTACAATGTTTCAGTGCTTATACTTAGTTGCACAAGGTAAAATGGAATAATGCCAGTGATGATGAGAAACCTTGAGGTAACAAAAACAAAAACAAAAACAAAAACAAAAACAAAAAAAAAAAAAAAAAGAGAAAGATCTGCCTAGAATACAAAGAAATAGGTGTAGTAATAAGTTATCTTTTCCATAATAGATAAATTGAATGCATATCAAAGCATATTTCATGAGTTGTGTCCACTCTCCAGCTAGAAAGCATGGTACCTTGACCATAGCAGATTTTTGTCTGGGTCAAAATGGCATGCTGACAAGATATGAATGGTTTTGGTCAACGTACTTCCCCTGGTTTTTAAGCCTTAGCAAAGCAAGTGATCATCTAAATTATAAATAATCATTTTGAAGTCCAGGGTACTGTTAGGTTAAATCTTTTGATACCATGTCCCAGTCCTTCATTCTAAGGGCTTTTGCTCAGTGTTTTCCAGGTGGGCAGATTATGTGCTTTCCAACACTATACTTTACTGTAGCTCTGCAGAAATTAAATAGAATTAATTATTTGCAAACAAGCTGTGCCACACTCCCATAAAGGCAGTTTAACTAAAGCCTTTTTGAACTCTCTTTGGACTTTAACTTCCCTGCTGCATTGGTATTCTTTTTCTTAAATGACAAAAACCTGTCCTTCCCATGTGTCAAGGCTTTGCTGGGTGCTGTAGAGCTTGTCAGAAGTTGATGACAGTTACCATTGTCACATTATTGACATGTGTAAGAAGCTGATTCCCAGAACGTTATTAACATTATTCTTATTCTCAAGGAAAAATTGAAAAATTCTATTTGAAAAAATACTTCTATAATTTCAGTGATTCTCTACAAACCTTCTTTCCAACCAGATAAATCATTAGAAAAGACTTTCTGTTTGGAATGACCTCATTCATGTCTCCCCATGCCACTTAAGCCCAGTGGTATGGTTTTAAAAGAGGCTTAAGAGGAGGGCACTAGAAAAGGAGACTACAGTGCTGTGGTGCATAAAATGAAGTGTGGATTCTATTCATTACCACATTCCCCTTTTCTTCAGACAATGAATAAGGTACAAGGAGGCACATTTTTAGAACAAGTGAATGAAGTGGCAGTGCCAGGTAAACTTTTATATGTGCAACAGGACTAAGGATCTCAGACTGTTGTTGAAGAAAATTGGGCACTGGCAGAGCCCTTGCTGAAGTATTCTGTTGAGAACCTTCTCCTATTTTGCTAGAAAATTTCCAGAAAAGAGAAGTATGTAATAAATTCTTACCTCTCATGCCTTCTTCATGGAATCCATAGCTGTGTCTGTTGAGTACTGTAGATAGAGAGAGGCCAGATGGAAATATCAAAGACTCAATCTGCTGTATTATGGGAAGCAGAGGGGAAAAATGAATTTTTGGGGCTACGTTGTTCTGAAACAGTTTAAAAAAAATGGATTATATAAAATCTTCTGTGAAAAGTTTGGAACTACTTAGATTTTCTGTAAAGGCACAGAAATTCACACCTTTAAAGGGTAACTTAATGAATTATTCATTGTTTTCCTGAACTGAAAATTATTTATTAGTTTCTATTAACTGTGTAGTTTTAAAAGCATTCTGGGAGCAGGTATTGTAACTGCAGTCAGTGAGTTGATGAGATCTATTCAGTGGGTATTTAAAAGGATTTTCTACTACATTTTCTAGATTGTAATTAGTCTGCACAGATTCACATAAGGAAGAAACTTCTCTCTTTATATAAGATTTTTAAGAAAAGACAGTGTCTATGCTATCTTGTTATGTCTAGGATACAGGCCCACTACTATATGCCCAGCTCTCCAGCCTGTTGAGGTCCTTCAGAATGGCTTCCCAGCATTCTGGGACGTTAGCCATTTGTCCTCCCAGGAATCTCCTGGGAGATTCCTGAGTGCTGTGCTTGTCAGTGGCAATTTATGCAAAGAAGCCATTCACTACGTCTGCCTTCTCTGCATTCTCTGTCACCAGGGTTGCTACTCCATTTAGTAATGGTTCCACATTTTCCTGAGTTTTCCTTTTGTTACTGTTGTATTTGAAGAATCCTTTCTTGCTGTCCTTGACATCCTCAGCCAAATTTAATCCCAGATGGACCTTGGTTTTCCTCATCTCATTTCTTCATTATCTGGCAGCATCTCAATATTCATTACAAGTGGCTTGCTGTGCTTCCACCATCTGTGTGTCTTCTGCTTGTGCTTGGGTTTTGACAGAAGTTCACTGTTCACCCACACAGGTGAACTCTTGCCCCCTTTGCCCAATTTCTTGTTTGTTGAGATGAATTGTTCTTGAGATGTGACTGCATTGTCTTATACCTGCTTAGTCTAATGACTTTTTCCCTTCTTCAGCATATTAAAATGTTCAATTTACTGTCATAATGCCAGCAGCTGGGAAATGACAAAGTTAAAGCACAGGAGAAACCCTCTCCTTCTGTTCGTTTGTCTTGAGAGAGACTTGATTCTATTGTTACCATACTATTCTCCTTCACAATTTGTGCTTCACTCAAAACACAGGACATATGGTGCTCACATAAAAACCAAATGTTTAATATTGCATTTTATCTTTGTTCAGCAGGTATCAGATAGAAGGATAATTAATTTCCCGTGAGTTTTCTGTATTGATTATGACTATAATATCTCGTTCACAAGCATCAATTACATGATCCAACAACTCAGGAATCAGAGTGTTTATTCCCATTTCAGAAGCACATGATTTAGAGTTTTCTCATCAGCACACAAGAAGGTCAGAAATTGCATAGTCCTTCCCAGTGCCTCATTTTAAATGACTAGACACGATTAAGATTTTTTAAAGAAGTTACCACAATTTTCAGTTGCAGCTGTGACTTGTTCATCCACTCTTATAATCAGAAGTAATTCACATACCAAAGAAAGACCATATTTGATAACTGGTTTTTGGGGCAGTTTGTACAACCATACATAGGAAATTGAAAGAGACATCTCCAATCCTCCAGTATTGACAATCTTAATAATTTCCTACTTAGCCAGGTCACTGAAAGTTCTTCGAAGTTTCTGTGAAAAGGAAATTAATAGAACCTAGTTTTTATATCATCTTCACTCCATAACATGATTAATTCTAAAAGCACTACCAATGCAAACATTAATTGTCAGTGTGAAGACATAATAAGGTCAAACAACTTTTGCAGGAAAATACTTTTTTCTTGAACTCTTGATTTGTGACTGCTAATTTATTATTAAAGAAAAAGAAAGAAATTCTGTGGCACACTGAACAACATCAGTTATTTGGTAGAGAACGAGATTGGACTCCACCCCTTGGGTTAACAAAATTAACTGATCTCCACTGTACTTCATCATTTGAATGTGGAGCAGCCATAAGGACACCTTCAGTGTATTTTGCGGTGCTTCCACAGATGTATCCAGATATCAGAGGAAGGAGTAAGTCTGTTTTCCCTTCAGACTCTGGACAATGTCACAGGTCAGTGCACTTTCTTATGTCAGCTGCCATCCAGCTTGTGAACTCTTCCCATCTAACCCTTGCTTTTCTCCTTGTTGCACATACACCCTTGAAAAGGACTGGTTGTGCCCAGCTGCTCAACGCATGAAGTCATGCACAGTCCATTCATCATCGGGAGACAGACTCAGGAAACACATAAGCTGTTAAATCTTCGCTCAGAATGTGCAAAGTGATCCCTTCTCCAAAGAGGACTACTTGGGACAGTTTTTCTCAGCCCCAGAAAGAGCCAATGCAAACAAAAAGTGTTCACAAACTGCAAAGTTGCCAACAATGGGATTATGATGATTTCGCAATGGAACGTTTGGGAAAATCAAACCCAGAAAATGCTACAAGCCCACCTACGAGTGTGCATAGGGTAAAATGATTAAATTGTTTACAGAAACGTTGAAACAGAAGAGTGATTGTCATTTTTGGAATGCTCTTTGGAAATTTTTGAAGGGAACCACTTTAACTCTTATTTTGAGGTCTAGTTTTAGAAATCGAAAACAGTGATACAATAACAAGTTAATTAGAGGTTACACTCCTTTCTTCCCTTACCGAGGAAAAGTGAAACAGAAAATGTTTTATTCTGGAATGAAAATAGAAATAGCTTTCTCAAATAAAATTTTACATTTGTTTTCTCTGGAAAAAATTATCATTATGCGTTGATCTGAATGTTTTTGGCCAACCAGCTGAAGCAGCTATAAATGCTTTGCTGTCTTTGCTGTAACAAAAGCATGATATTTTTACATTTCATCCCAGGCTTAATTTCTTCTAACTGTGAAATGAGGTAAATTAAATGCCAGAAAGTTATGGGTTAACTTTGTGAAGCAAGCCTCTTTTTACTTAAAGATCTGTTGAGTAAGGATGCAGCAGAGCACAGAATGAAAAATTGTCATAAAGGAAATATATTTGGTTTAATTGGTCCTGGTTACTTTTCTGTGTTTTCTGCCTTTTCTCTCTAATTCTGGCATTTTAAACTGCACTAAATAACATTATAGAACCACTATTTACTTCAGAATAGTTTTTACTTCAATGCACTCAGGTTCTAATCCATGTTTGAAAGAGCTGTAATTATTATATAGAGCTGTATAATAATGTAATTATTATGCAATCAGCCCTATAATACATCTATTTACTTGTTTGTACCAGTTTCCAGACAATCCAACTGATTGTACTGATCGATTCCCTGCCCAGTTTGACATCATCAAAAAATAAAATGTCCCAGTGTTACCTGTCTGTAGGTGTTTTAATCATATTCATTAAAGATCCTATCTAGCATCATAAAAATACAATATCAAACAGTATGGCCTCTGAAAATTAATCCAGGCCTAGATAATAAACCTGTAAGGGAAAGAAAGGAAAAAAAAAAGTCCTACTAAACCTTTCTTGTAATATTACAGAATGAAGCATAACACTGGACTCAATTCACTTGTATCACCAAATATCCAGTTATTTTATTACATAATAAATATCAGTTCATTTGTCAGTATTTGTAGAAGATAAAATGCAGCAAGCAACACAGTGCTGTGGACCTATAATTTGTAAGTATTGATTCTTCTTTGTTTAAGATTTTTTTATCCCTTCTGGTTTACAGTTTTGATCGATCTTTATTTTAGCCAGAAGTAACAGCAAAGAATGCAAGGAAAGGCTTCCAAGAGAGCTGCTCTCTAAACTACATAAACTATTGGGCTGTCGGAAGAGCATTTTGGAAGAATATTTGTTTAGAAGATTTCTCCTCTACACGAATGTTAATGGGTAGTAAATGCATCAATTGATCTTATTTCCTTTGTCATTTCTAATATTTCATATGAATTGCTTTCAGAACTGTAAGAGAGGCTACATGGGTCTGTTCAAGCAGTGTGTATATATTGCTCATGGCAGGTAATTACAGCACTGGGACCCTGAAATACTTTTTCAAGTTCTTTGTGTTTCCCTGCAGAGTGAAGAGAGCTAAATTGGCAGCTTACACAGGAATTGAGTTCGATAAGCTATACCCTGCACTGTTCTGGACCTTGTAGTTGTTCCAAACATATATACTGCTGATAGTAACCTTTACATACTTTCAAATTGATTTTGCTCTATTCTGACTTTATGTTGACTATACAGTCTCTGAAGGCAGACTGTTCCACTGCTTCACTGTCTTTATTGTGAAAATTTGCCATGTAGAATGAAAATTCATCTATCTTGATGCACTAATCCAATTCAGGATTGAAATAGCTTGTGAGCTCCATTCTTGCACATATGAGTTAGGATATCTCATATTCTCTGCAATATTTCTGGATGGCCCTTGCTAGGGAAACCAACCTGAAGGAATTAAAATCAAATAAAATCAAATTAGATTACTTTCAAATGCCTGTAACTTACCATGGCAAAGAATGGGATCATTGATCGTATATGTATAAAAGTGAAGAATATGAAATCCTGAAAATTTCCCACACCTTCTGCTCACCCTATACATTTTTTTTCCCAGTGGTCTGAAATAATATAAAGATAAAAAATAAAATAAATTATGAATAAGGCATTGGAAGAGCCACAGATCATGGAAGATGTTTGGATTTAACATCTGAGTTATGAAGAAGGACAACAGCACTTTTGGTGCTGTAGAACAACAGGTGTGCTTTCAAAGCTAGCATTTGCTTTCCAATGAACACAAGAGCCATCCAAGGGGCCAATGGTGACCGTACTAGACAATGAAGTTATGTTTATAGTGGATTAGATAATTAGTTTGCTATTTCTGGGGTTATTGTATATATTGTATAGTATACTGAAGAGCTTAATACCTGTAATTTCTTCCAAACACAGTTTTAAGTGTGTCTTAAGAAACGTGTGTTACAATAACTAATTTTTCTTTGTGTAGGAACGCCTTCTTTCATATTCAATGATTTAGCTCTTCACAAGCAGATTTGGAAAGGAGTGATGATGCATATAAAAGGGAGATTTTCTGTGACTGTAAGCACTGGATGAATAAGTAATCCTGCTTCTTCCAGCACTTGGGCCCTCTGCTGCCTGTTGCAGCAACACTCCCAATTTGACAAGTTATCCACAAGATGGTGTACTAACACAAACTACTGGCATTCATTTTTCAAGCAAAATCGTTCTGAACTGAAGAAATAAGAAAATCCTTTCTACTGAATATGGAAAAAAAATTCTTATGCACAAATTTTTTATCAGTATCTATTGCTGATGTCTCTAATGAAATGTTAATTCCCACCTATTTCCATTCATCTATGTAGCTGGTTGTGACTTCCAACAGCTACAGTAAATATTAAAAATGTTTCTTTTAAATCCTGGAGCATTTTCTTATCTACTTAAAGAGGATTAATGGCCCAAGGTTCCATGGAGAAACACCATTTTGTAACTGGTGAAAACATCCTTCAGTTGTGAAGACATGATAGCCAGTTTTTCTGAAATTCTTCTTTCTTGTACAACACATAGGGCATGTCAGTACATGATACTAACAGAACTGGTCATATCCCAGGTCTTGTAATGACCCACAGGTGGATTGCAATAATTCTACATCAGTGTATGATAGTGTCCCAGACACTCACTTTTCTGTTCTTCTTTCAGAGTTTGTTCTGACAATAGACTGCATCTGAGCTTTCTTAGTTCCTGAAGGTAAAGACACCATATTAGACACTGGGTGTCTTCAGAATATTGGTTTTTCAAAATCAATGGAAGCATTGGTCTATCAAGGAATTCTAAATATATGGACCTGCATTATTTTGTAAGTGCTTTTCATTTAGCATCTCTTAAGAGGCTAAATATGAAAATTTTGTAAACATGAAAAAGATACATGAATTAAAACCTGAAAGTTCAAAACAAATGTAGATAACTGTAAGTAAGTAACTATTTTTCCTTATTCATGCTGAAGGTAATATCTGTGTTCATCTGACTTCGTGTGCAGTCTAACATAAAAATAAATGTATCCAAAATATCAGAGTCTGATCTAGCAAAAGTTTTATTAATATGGGTAGTTTTTAGACCTGAATCTGATGCATAGCATTGAGATAAGTTGAGGACATTTTGTGATTTAAGACTTTAAAGCTTTTTAAAACTATTTCCACTTTCACCTGTTCACTAGTTTTGCCTTAAAGTGTCATAAAAAGTGAAATTAAAGACAAGTAGATCTAAAGAAGTGAGTCTCAGAGCAGACTCTCCATATGTTTTTCTCTCCACTTCTGCTATTTCCCACCAGTACAGTTCAGTGATTTGACTATTCCTGGGAATATCTCAGTTTGGTACTCTTTTCTTTGATTCTGGAAATGAACATGAAACCTTAGTGTCAAAAACTTAGGTTCATTTTCAAATAATTTAGTGCTTTAAGAATACCATTTCCTTTCAGTTTTGAGCATCAACCATATACCCAGTTACCTGTTTCTAAAAGCATATTAATGGATTATCATTTTATTTCATCCAATAGCAGTAGTAGTCGAGCCCCACCCCACCACTCCCCCAAACCGTCTGGTAAATGGGGAAAAAAATTTACTCATTAAACCTTATAATCATTCTATATTCTGAACTTAAGTCTATAGAAGGCTTATGTACAGAAGACAAAATGCAAATCTGAATACATTGTTCTTAATGGAATATGGTGAAGTACATGAGAAGTAAAAATGTAAAACTGTTGTAGTGGATGCAGTAAAATATAGGAGTTTCTGTAAAACTTCCAGGTATGATAAACTTACAGGCCATAAAACTTTCTTTGGTGCTTAGGGAAGCACATTTCCTTCTGATGATGTACCACAGCATAGACAACTGGGTCAAAGAGTAAACTGAAAAGCTAACTTTTTTTTTTTTTTAAATGTTATTTTTTTCCTGAAACACTTTAATATTTTTAAACTCAGATTTCAAAATTCTGTGATATCTACAGATTTCAATGTTCTTCTGGGGCAGAGATGTGAGATTTTTCCTATGCCGCTGAAGTCTTTCAGCCTTGGAAGGATCTAAATTCACAGAAATGAAGCTATACATTAGAAATCAAGCTCCTTACTAATGTAGTGGATAAGTCAACTTAGATTAATTGCACAATAAAGAATTGGTATTGTCCTGGTGCAAGTCATCAGATATAGCTGTCCAATTTAATAAATGGTACTCGTTGCACACCTAGTTTAATCAAGCAAGTAAATATATTTTGAGTGTGGAAAATAAATTTAAATTGTAATAAAGACATTATTTGTTTATTTTTATTACTTTCCTTGCATAGGTAAACAGGATTGTTAGCTCAATCTTAATTATTATTTAAAATGGAAGCTGTTTTTCATCTTAATGAGGTTTTACTCGTGTCCTCCCTGGCATCCAGTAATAGAATATGTGGAATCTTCCAAAGCTGCACCAGGGAGATTTTGACTGGACATTTCTTTACCAAGAAGGTGATCAAAAATTACAACACAATTCCTACAGAGACGTTTGATGGCCCAAGCCTGGCAGTGTTTAACATGCATTTGGACATTGCCCTTAACATGTTTTAAATTTTGGTCAGCCCAGAAATGGCCAGGTAGTTGGCCTAGATTATTGTAGTAGATGAACTATTCTATTCTATTCTATTCTATTCTATTCTATTCTATTCTATTCTATTCTATTCTATTCTATTCTATTCTATTCTATTCTATTCTGTTCCTCTTCATATTCACAGAAACAGAATAAATACTTTTGGGGGTAAAAATTATCAGAATTTCAAATTGTAACTGTATGGATTATATGAATCCTTTAATCTACATGCTATGTCAGATTTTTGTCCTTCAGTGCAATGTCTTGAAAATGGATTCTTGACATTTAAGCATCTTCCATTTACCTTAGAAGGAATAAGCCAAATCCTACTGCTTCAATAGGTCAGCTGCAGGTCTTAGTCTGTAAGAAAACCAGCTAGAAAACTAAGTTCTAAATTTCCTTGCATGAATGCTAATAATCTAAACAAAATCAGACCATGAAAACAGATGTGGAAGCATACATGTTTACAAGATTACAAGATGTGAAGTGTCTTGGGAAGGTACTAGAGCTTTAATTGTTATGATCTCATTGAACTCTTACCTCACTTATGTCTCCTTTGATGAGAGACTGTAAAAATGCCTAATTTGGAAGAGATGCTTTGTGTGAGGTTGTACTTAAAGGAAGAGGTAAAATGAGCTTTGAACCAGTGCCTTGCCTCTGGGGTGAGCTGTTATAGTATTGCACGACCTGTCTTTCCTGTTGATTGCTGTTAGTGGTAATTCTGAGTCAATTACTCTGTGAATGTTGATTTTATTGTAAGCAAGAAGCTATAAATGTATAAATCTCTAGTGAGCAACATGACAATAGTTGATTCTCTGCTGGCTGAAAGGCTGTTTATCTGTTGAAGCTGGAAATGAAGAAAAGAGTTTACAGACTTCTACAGGAAGAATGAACATCATCTGGAACAGAGTTTCCTCTGCAGTACTTTTAAAGGCTTTTATACCTTTCTCATTTTTCTTTTATTGGAATTTGCTGACTACCTAGTCGTCCCATTAAATAATGCTATTGCTATGACCATGATTTACAGTTATTGCTTCTACTTTTACAGGGGATTTGCAAAAATAAATAAAGACATGGCAATTGATTAATTTACTGCTTGTGCTCATTGCAAATCAGAAATGAACAGAAACAATAGCAAAGAATGAAAGACGATGGTAGGTTATTTCAAAAGTAGGATTACAAGCTAATTTTAAAAGATTTCTCTAACAGGTAGCTTTAGCTACTACTTTAGAAATAATACTGTCAGTAATTGGAGTTGTTACATTTTACACGTGATTACAATGCTTCAAATTCAAGCACTAAACAAAACCACTTTCAGTTTAGTGCTTCAATTTTGTAGCTCAGATACATGATAGTATTTCCCAGATCATGGCTATCTACTCAGTCATGTTGATTCTGCTTATACAATCCAGACATTTTAGTGAAATCAGGCATCTTTCAAGGTGTCCTACTTCTAAAATTTCTGTTTAGTTACCTTTCACGTTTTATGCCCTAGGTTAGAGGACATGTAAATGCAAGTGCTAAGTCATTAATTAATGTCTAAAATAGAAGAAATTGCATTTATGTTTTGCTATCTCATATTTGCTTCTGGAAATATTATTTCTACTTATTTCATCGGTCATACTGAAGTAGACCATACAGAATCATAGGGATAGTAATTTAGTATACAAACTTTTGTGAATGACAGAGCTTCTTTAGAATGGGTTTGCCTTATCCTCTGCTGAATCAGTGCCAGCTTGGGAAGAAATACAAATATCTTCATCTTTTGCATATGCACCTATAATAACTTATTTTTACTATTGAACATATGTTATGTTGTAACACACTGAAAAGTGGAAGAAGCTTCTTGAGCAATGCATCTCCTGAGTGGATATAGATTTAGGTCCTCTGACCCAGGAAGTTAACTTTCACTCCATGATCAAAGCCTCCACTTCAGCTAATGCATTGATTAGGCCCTCTTTCATGTAGCACTCATTTCTTGAGCTGAGGAAATATCTAGGAATAGAAAAGATGAATTAGTCTGAATAACAATAAAAAATAAATCAAGACTGGTTTAAAAATAAAATGTCAAATCTTTCTTCTGATTTTTCATTCTGCCTTACCACTTATGTACCCATTAACCAAAAAAGTTCTATTCTCAGAATTTTTTTTCAGGAAAATTACTAAGATATTTGAATTCATACCTGCTGTGATTGCCTGTGCCTCTTTGTCTGGGGGGAAAAGTGTGCAAGGACCTTCCCTGGGGCCCTCCTGACTATGCTCAGCAGATGGATTTCAGGTTGGGCACTCATCCTTTGCCTGCTTGCCCCCAGCCTCGTGCCTTGCACTACTCTGTTCACTGGGTGTAGTGAGGAAGTGTATGTTCTGGCACCCTCAACTTCAGCTCCACAGCTGATCCCACTGGCCACTTCCAGGGTCCTCCCATGCAAGACGGAACCACTCTGCTTTTTTTCCAGAGCTCATTCATTGCTACAAGGGACAGTTCTGCACAAAAGTTAGGCGTTTACAGCTTGTCTCTCATTTTCCATATTCCTCCTTTACTGGAAATTTCCCTTTAATCTGTGGTGGAATACATTCAGTTATTCCTCTAAAAAATTAGAAGAGCAACTTTAAAATGTCCTTGAATTTCTAAAATTACATGTACTTGCTGGACTTTGCAATGTTGCAATTAAGTTTTCAGAGCTAAGTTGTTAAAAACATTCATTCTATCATGAACAGATTAGCTGCTTCTCCAAGAGACTGCTATTCTTTCAACGGAACTTCAGAAGCTTAGATTAAGCAGTGGTTCCTAAGGAAAATATTCAAAGGCTAAAGTTGGTACTTTCTGTTTCTCCTTTCTCCCAATTGGTTTAGGCTAAACATTTCTCCATTTGTCACGATGAATATACAGTATTGTGAAAAACCCGCACTTTCCTTAGAGCTGTAAGTTATAAACTTTGCTTTTTGTTGATAGAATTGCAGTTTCTCTGTGTATCTTTCAAAAATGTACAATCATTTACTAGGTGGATTTTTTTTTCCAGCTGCAGACTACAGAAATTCTTCTTTGTGTGTGGGGAAAAGATTTCTTTCTAGTGGTTTAAGGCTGATAGGCCAGGAACAAGACACTTTCTAAGGCATTTTTTGCAATGCACTTTATTATTACAGAAACTACTAACTTGTGATTTGTGATTTCCTCATTTATTTGTAGGTGACTATAATGTATTCTGAACTGATTTTTTTCTGCTCTTTAAAATGTCTACAAAACTTCAAAGTAAATCTCCTCAAAATGTTTTCTTTTTTTTTTTTTTTTTCAATCTACCACCTTTGTCATAAACTATGTCCACAAAGATACGTCTGTAATGAAAATGAAGAATTTCATAGATGGTTGCTTTCTTGAAAAACATCAAATAATAAACATGGAAGCCCAATAACCTTTATAATAGTTGTTGCTACCTTTATGCATGTGTTTCTGTCAGAAATTTGCATTTAGATTTTTTTATAATTCTATTTATTTCTTTCCATCTGTCTAATCTACTAGTTGGTTATTATATATTAACATTTATTCTAATGTGTAGAAATAACTAAAATTAGAAAAATGCAGAAATTAAACAGCATTTAAAAGATTTTAGTAATTTAATTAACAAGGTTAAGTCAATTGTGGTTTTTTTTTCACCAGGGGTCTGATTTTGTGAGTTGTTGATAGCCTCTCATGTCCTCAAATTAAATTTATAGCAGCAGGTAGGTTTTTTGAATTGATTGGGGTTTTTTAACAGATTGGGAATAAATGTTCTGAAAAATATGTGTTGGCTGTGAAACGTTCAGAAGGACTGAAGCACCTACATGTGGGAACTATATTATGGTAATCAGTCCTCAGTGCTCTGGGAAATCTGGCAACTGGATAATTTTTGAAACTTTTAGCTAAACCAACTTGCTCCTTCTGCTTGCTGTTTCCATATATATATATATATATATTTGTGTGTGTGTGTGNATATATATATATATAAATATTTATTATTATTGAATTCCCTAGAAATAGAAAACATCAACAATAAATAATGTAAAAGTCGTCAGCTATTTCACTTCTGTGTTAAAACCCACAAACGCAAGGGTAAATATGGATTAAAAACTACTGCCACCATGTTCAGGAAATACTGTGGGTAAAGAACAAAAATTCTGTTCTGATTGCTCTGAAAAACGTAAAGAAAAGGTGTTTGAAGCTCTGCATATATTAGTGTCAGGGAAGGGAGCTGCTTTGGACTGATGTACAAGCAAGAGGGCAAACAAATTTGCACATATTTGCATAAAGAGAGGTTGCTGCCTGTGGAAGACCAGCACTATGAGATCTTCTGTGCACGTAGCTGGAGATCAAGAATGTTTTGCTCTACATGAAGAATAATATCCATAGCTCAGGAGATGTGAGGAAAAGAGTAAAAAGAGCAAATCCTTAACAATATCTGTGACTGTCAGGGCAAGTGCACAGCTGGGGAATAAAGAATCAGAAGAGAAATATTGAAGGGCATGGAAAAGTTGAAGAAGCTTTAAAGAGGAAAAGGATAAAAGAGAAAAACAAAGTAGTAAGACCAGAATGGATTTTTTTTAATGTGCAACTAAAGAATGTTGCATGTACTGCTTTAGAGAATTCCAAGCATTTAATTAACATACTTTATCTGCTTACATTATGAAATACAGTTTTCATGATATGATTTTAACCATCGTATTCTAAAGCCTACTAAAATCCATTAAGAAAAAAATTACAATTAAGAGAAACAGTTCTTATAAGAATTAAGTTCTTTGAACACTCAGTTTTAGCATGGAGAAATAAAAATATGGACAACATGGAGCAACTAATCAAAATTAAGCTTTTAGTGCTCAATTAAGTGCTTCTGGTATGAAGCTATTACACTTCAAAAGAAAATCATGTGGTTTAGATTAAATTTTGGCTGTATAACTCCCAAACCCACAATTCTAATCTAAGCTTTGGTTTATAGTGTAGGTACATATTAGAAGCAGGAGATAAGAAAATAACACAGCAGCTCAGAGGCTCTGCAAGTAGAATATTCCTGTTATTGTCCTTGAGCAAAGAAATATGCAATTACCTTCGGGCTGTTTTCACATTTTGATTTATACACTTTATATTTTTTTCTGGACTGTCATGAATATTACAATATTGCCCTTAGACAAAGGTCCTGTGCCTTTCATTGCACATCTCATGTGCTACTCAGTGTCCAGTGTTGAAGCACTGAACTCTGAGACTACTTCAAGGCATTGTTGGAAATAGAGAGAGCTGTGACTGAGTGCACAGGTTTGTAAACCTATATTAGTTGTTGAGTACACTTTAAAGGCATCTTAAAATGAGAAACAAAAGCATCCACTTATTTATGAGACAGCTGAGCCATTTATCTCTGTAAGTGTTCAATGTTACAATAAGTATCTATGTAAGTGTTCAATATTACAATTTCCATTACTTTTAATTGCCGTAAAATAGTCAGTACCTTTAAAAATGAGACTTTGGAGACAAACAGCAGTCTGATAGTTCTGTTATCCTCTCCTTTTTCTCCTTTAGTCCATGTTTCCTCTGTAATGTGATACTTGGCTGCTTTCTTTATAAACTTTCTTCAGTGCTTTAAAGCTGTATAACCTAAATGTCAAGGGAAAATGCCCAGTGGGATTTAAATTTGAAATTCTTCAGGTTTCCTCAGAGGTATTATATGATAAATACAGTAAATTGTGATTGAAAGCTTTTTAATGCATATTTACAGAAACAAACAAACACAAAGTCATCAATAGATCTTTCCACAATTTTAAAATACACTGTTCTTAAATTGTGAGTAGTATGGACATGCAATCAGATACTTGTAATGTTTTGTCCTGCTTGTTTGACAGCAGACTCAGAATCCTACCTCATTTACCTTTCTTCAGTGTCAAGCGATACAAGAGACAGCTTGGATTTGTAAAACTGATAACAATGATGACATAATTTTTTTCCTTGGGATATGTATCACATTAAAGTGTTCTCTCTTCAGTTTAATTCTGTATGTGCAAAATTTCTTAGCAGTACCAAACACAAAAAAAGTAGTGTGTGTCACGCTAACTGCAAACCTTAATTTTAGCTTGGAGATGCTCTTGGGGTTTTTCTAGTTCATCAGCCAATGCTCAACCAGTGAAGCATGTGTTTTCTTCTGTTGTGTTCTTGGCATAAACTCATGATGAATGTGAAAAGTTGTCTTCCTATTTTTAAATAAATAGGACAACACTATAAGGTGCAAGTAAACAGATTATAGGATATATACTAGGGTTTTATGTCTGTTTGTGGGAACAACAATATAGAATAATACACAGACCTCAATTTTTGTCTCACTGTTTCACAACCAGATTTTGGTATTATGCAATCCAGGAAAGGAAAATAATGGAATTATCCTCCAAAGTGCACAAGGATAGGAAACAGAAGAAGCCTAGGAGATGAAAAACAAGACACAGGCTATTAAAAGAACTAAACTCCCATTTATGCCTGTCAGGGAAGTGAGTTGTGAGATGAACGCCAACAGCCCCAGCCCATCACAACCCCATTTTATTCAAGAAGACGTATGCAGAATTTTCTTCTGAATTTGAAGTAAAACAAATGATTGTGGATAAGGGAGATATTAATGAAGAAGTACATTTATTAGTCCAGAAAACCAGGAAAGAACTTGAACATTTTATCTCCTTCTTGTCTTTATTTGGTGAACTCTAAAACAAAACAAAAAAAAAAAAAGGAATCTCATGAAAATAATACGTAATATTTATGAAATCAAACATACAGGTAAAAAAAAAGCAAGTGAATTCTTGAAAGATTTGAATTTTTTTCAGCCGCATTATAATCCACATAAATAAATATTCTAAAGGTTCTGGAAAACCGTGAAATGAAAGTGGTGAGAATGATTATAATAAAGAGACAAGGAGCATAGATGTTGAAAGAGGAAGGAAATCTGATGCCAATTAATGTTGGCATTGGCATAATCCTACTTTCTCCCCTTACCTAATATGAAGGATTTAAAATATTTCTCCTTCTTTGGAGCAAAAAACTGGTTAAGAGGTGTAAAAGATATCCTATTCATAACTTGTGCCTGAATTCAAAACAGAGAGTGTCTGTAGGACCAGAAAATATTTTTTTAAGACTATAATGTGAACATACTGGATGAGTATACTGGCAAGACATGAGCTCTATGAAATTTTTCTTGCTTTGTATAGTGATTTAAGAGAATGAGGAAAGTACTGATTTTGTTTATCCATACAATGGTCAGCATGACAGGAGAATATCATTAATATCTCCTAAGATGGCATTCAAATGTAGACCATATGAACTACCAAAAATTATTTTGATTTTTGTTTTGCTGACCAGTGAATTATGAAAAATAGATATGTCAACTCAATTCCTGCATACAATTTCTCAAAAAAATTTTACGAATTTCTCAAAAAAAATTTTACGAATTTCTCAAAAAAAATTTATAAATATTTGGGGCCCATCATCTACTACCCTTAGTAGAGTGTTGAATTACCCCTTTATTGAGTCCAGTGTACAATTTTGACATAGACTGCAAGCTGCTATCCCACTTACCTATTTACAGCTGCTTAGGAAATAAAATGCATCTTTTAAGTGGGATCCTTTTCTGGCTTTCAGAGCCATTGCATTAAAGAAATACTCTAAGCATCAGCTAAATATAAAAACATAAATCAAGTTGACATCAATGAGACATGAAAACATAAATCAAACTGACATGACTTAAATTACAGTACATATACACAAAGCCTTAGACTGATTGTAATTCTGAAATGGTTCTTTTCTAAATAAAAGGAATTAAGGAGACATGATGATATATACAATTTCAGTAGGAAGGAGACTGGAAGGTACATACAGAATATAAACCTATATATATTTTCTCTTCACAGGGACCTTTTATTTTTTTTTTTTTTCTTTTGATTCATGGCAGCTCCAAATCTTTGAAACATAGAATGGTTTGAATTGGAATGGATCTTCAGATGTCTAGTCCAACCCCTTTGCAATGGGAAGGGATATCTTCAATCTGATCAGGTTGCACAGAGCACTGTCCAACTTGAATACTTCCAGGGGGAAATCCACCATGTCTCTGGGCAATCTGTGCCAGTATTTCACCATCCTGATTTTAAAAAACCTATTTCCTTATGTACATCTGCATCTGCTCTCCTTTACTTCCAAACTATTACCCCTTGTCCTGTCACAACAGATCCTAAGAGATTTCTCCCCATGCTTCTTTCAAGACCTTTATAAGTATGAAAGGGCAATAGGGTCTCCCTGGAACCTTCCCATCTCCTGAAGAGAAGGCTCACTAATCCCAACTTTCTCGGAGTTTTCTTTCCACAGATGTGTTTCACTCCTCTGATTATTTCTGTGGTCCTCCTCTGGGCCTGCTGCAACAGGTCTGTGCTGAGGGCTCTGGAGACAAATGCTCCCTTTAGGGTCTCACAGTGAAGAGAAGAGGGCTCCTTTGTCTGAATGATAAATTCATCAATAGGTGCATAGATTTGGTACATTTTTAAAAGAGAACCTGTCACTCACAGTTTATATCACAAGAATCCTTTCTAATTCCCTAGAGTTAGTTTTAGTTGTACTTCACCTCTCACTTAAAAATTGAAAATTCTGTCAATCTCACTAAAATTATATCTACTTATAGCAGTGATACTAGCTCAAGGAAAAAGTACTCTAAAAATCCACTCCAAAATAAAACCCCCACCCAATAAAAGCCCCTTGTGACAATTTGTACTTTTCAGTGGCATAGTTTTTATTTCATGATTCAGCCTAACAAAGCATTGTAAGGAAGCATGGATATATCTGAAATTGCAGAGATACGTAGGGTCTTATCATTATAATTATTACAATATAATTATCATTATAATGCCTTATCATTGAAGTTCTATCACTTTAATGTTGGAAGACCTAGTACTTAAAATGATTTTAGACAGTCCAGTGGGTAAGTTCAAAGGCAAGAGTTCTAAGAATTCTTGGGTTTCAGTGTCATCTCTGTTTCTCTTTAGGGTTAATTAATTTCTGCTCATTTCACAGTGTTGCTGCCCTGCTTAGTTATATTATAAAATCTCTGGTGTGAAGATTGTCTTTTAGTAGGCCTAATTTTCTTTGAAGTTATAAAATTATGTGGCAAAATCAGGTATTTGGCTAGGATATCAATGGTCCAATTCAAATGGATGGTGTATGAGTACTAGTTAAAATGAGATTTTAGGAGAATCATGTGTACAATGGGACTGTGGCCTCATTAATTCTGTATATTTGCATAAAAGACATAATCATGCAGGTGTTCTTTTACTGCAGCCTGTCTCTTGTAAAATTTTCCAAATTTCACTAAGGGCTCATTCACTTAAATGGCCAACGTTTTTGTTCTCAAACATATTTTTGAAAGTGGCACGTAAGAATGCTTTTGTCAAAATTTGCTTTGTGAGCAAGAAACAAATTTCCTTTGTGTATCTTGAATCAAGTTTGTCTACAACAGAGGTGGTTTTACTGGATTTATGACTATGTGTTCTCTTATTCTTTCATTAAAATGAACATCTACTCCCCCTGAAATTCTTTGGCTTTAGGCAGCCTTCTAAGCTCCAATATCTAGGCAGGGCAGATATTTCTGAGAACTGAGGGAAACTGACAAAATACATGTAAAACAGTATCTTGGTTTTTATGACAAGGACCTCTCACACAAAACAATGCCTTCCATTTTAAAACTCAGAGTAGGAAGTATGTGCAGTAAGGAAGTAATATGACCTAGATAAAGGTGCACTGCAAGTGTATTTTGTGTTATTTTTGTGATGTAGAAATTGCAGTGCAGAAAAATAACAAAAACAATCAAAAAGAAAATCTGTCATGACAAAACATGAATTATTTTCTGTAGTAGATAGTCCATGTACATAATAAATGTGAGGCTTATCTTAATGCTGTGCCATCTGGAATCCAGCCATTACTATCAGAATGTTTATTTCCATGTGCTTTTAGTTTTGCTTCACATTGCACTCTCCTTCCTCAAAGAATGAATCAAAATTACACTCTCTAAACCTCAGAATGCTGAAAATCTGTCATGTCTTGCAATATTTGATTGCTGTCCAAATCCAGCCTAACCGAGGTTTAAGTGCCCTGGAGTTTGCTAGAATGTTTACTGGGATATGGGGGTGTGATTGCTGAGAAAAAGTAGGAGGTACAATATTAAGAAATTCAACTTCCTCTGCCTTCAGGTTGGTACTTATGTGAAGTATCAGCCTGCACATGTCGTTAGAGATTTCTATAAGCTTTGAGTTTTCTGGCACTGAAATTCAGTTTAGCTGGTAACAGTCATTATGGTCTGTTCTTATTTCCGTGTAGAAATAAGTACTCACATAAAACCCAAGGCCTTAATGGCATGTTTTTGAAGTGGAAAGGGGGAGAATCTATCTTTAGTGATGAAAGTATCTTTTCACTAAGTTCAACTCTGTCAAATTCAGTTTGCCACATTGCAGTTTTTCTGCACATTAACATGACACTGGATGTACAATAAATATGAATCAAATTTAAATGTATAACCTTGTGTGAGGAGAGGTAGAAATGTCTGAATAATGATTAAAAGGCTCTTCTGGAAGACTTCTGGCCTTCTGAGAGTTAAAGTCACAGAATATTAGTGTTAATTCATGTACTGATATAAATTCTTGTCCGAATTTACAACAAAAGAGAGTCAGGCATTCCTTGGCCTTCCTTCTTAACTTTTTATCTATTCTTTCTAAAACCTGCTCATTCCTTCTTTGAGAAGAATGCTATTCATATGGTAAGAATATAGCTGGATCTCACCTTGTAATAATGTGGAATTACCTGTATTACTTTTATTGGCTAGATATTAGTTAGGCAAAAGTTCTTGTTTTCCAGAAAATTTCAAACCATGATCACTTTTAATATATGATGCCTTGGTATTTTGTATCTAGCTTTTATTCTGTTGTCTGGTAATAAAAATATAGAAGAGGAACAAAGTAATTTTAAAATGTGTTTTCAATTTAAATGAAGGTCATAATATAAGTCATCTAGACTTGTACATCAGTGTACTGCTTTTCTTTTTAGACATGTTACATTCCAGACAAATGAACTAATTTATTTACTCAGAGTTTAATTAATCTGCAAATGAACAAAGATCCAACCTCAGAACTCACCTTATAAGGGGAACAAAAGTATTTCCAATTTTTTTCTTAAATTGCAGAGCATGATATTTTCACTTTATATACTTATTTTTTAGTTTAATCACTCTTATTTCTCTTTAGACAAGATGACAACCAGCGAAATGCCAATTCTTGTTTAACCTTTAATGTATTTTCTTTCATGTTGATAATTAGCATGATTGAACTCTACTGTCTTCCATAGCTTCTTAGTATCTGCTTCCTCATTAGACTGGTAGTTGTGTTCCATCAATTCATAAAACTCAAGTGCTGGGTAAAAAGAGGTCACTTTTCCATTTTTGTATCGTTTCTTAATTCCTCCAAGTTTCTCTACAAGTAACATTATTATCTTCAGTATCTGGTGGCACAGACTGGCTTTAGACAGTCCATTCAACTGTGCATCGCTTCCAGCTGAGGCCAAACCACCTCACGTGTGCTGTTTCTTCAATAATATGCACTTTGAATTGTAATCCTTGCTTTTAAATTCAGTACAAATCTCCATGTAATTTCTCCATAACACTGTTATCTAGTTTGTTTCTGAGTGAAGACGGGGCCTCAGCTGATTCCACAACATGCTCCATCTGCTCTCCTGGAGGAAGTAAATGGCTTCAAACTTGGTGCTCAGCTGTGGTCCAGCTGTCAGCTTCTCCTGCTTCTGGTTTAAATGCACAGGAGGGTCCTGGCAGATCCATCAGTGTTTGCAGTCGTTTCTGTTGCCACCCCATGAATACCAAAATCAGTGTGCACTGTGGCCATATCTAGTAAGCCATTAGATGGTCAAGCACAAAACTAACAACAATTTGATTTCTAGTGTTCCAATGCCTCAGCCATCTGAGTAATTAAGCTTTCTGTTGCCATCACTAATTTAGTACTGCCAAAATTCACCTAGACAGCCTTGGCACTCTGAGGTTTTTCTCACAGGGGTGACCAAATAGATGAGTACAATCCTAGCAGAATAGAACCCATATACCTGGAACTCATAGCTGGAGTATATCCTATCTTTGAAAATTACTGAAGTTCTGCTATGGCTCTGTGATTTCTCCTGTCCCAGACAAATACTTGAAGGAAGACTGCAGCTATTCATGATTTTAGCTGTATTGACTCTTGACTTGCTGCATGTGTCAAGCTCCCTTTTGTCAATGTTAAAATAATTTTAATTTATATTATTATTCTACCACTGTGGTATTAATTACAATTATTTCAGTAGCAAAAGATTCAGCTCTGAACTGCTAAATGAATTATTTTGCTAATTCTTTGCTTATTTTCATTTATTTACATTGCAATCAAGTGATAACGCTTTACACTTTAACAATAATAACTTTCCATTAAATTACATCTTCAAGCTATATTTTTGTTGAAAATGCTAATTATTTACCTTTTAATTTTATTTAAAAAAATTTATTCTTCCAGTATACGGAATGGAAACTGAACAAGCAAATTAAGTGGTGGTAAATGGAAAATTACCTAAGGGAGATGATTCTTTACAGAAAACATCATCAAGCTGTGAAATCCCTATGCTTAACCTCTCTTCTGCTATGGGCAAAGCAGTCAAAAGTCCAGCAGCCTGTATAACTAGCACTTGGCTCTCCTCTGAACACTTCTCCTTCTTCCCTTCTGCTTTTCAGTCCCCTGAGGAACAGGTCCTAAAGGGCAGCACATGATGCTGCAATCTTTACTTGGCTTTTGTGTGGTAGTTTGTTATAAGTGAGTGTACTCAGTTGGTGAGGACATCAACTTTCTTGGCTGAGGTTATGGCAATGATAAAGACACGAATGAGACACCTGGCAGAAAAGCGTACTGCTGTGCTGTACACATATGTCACCTTAGGGACGGGCTCAAAGCCCAATCAACCTCTTCTTAATATCTCTTCCCTAAACTGCTATAGGTGCTTAGCTGCACTCAGTATAACTTTTCATTTCTGTGTGCTTTGGACATCTGTAATCAGTCACTGGTAGAGTAACTTGTCTCAGTTAGAGAAAATAAACTCATGAATTTTCAATCATACAAGCCCATCCCATAGACACATATTTCTGGCCTGTGGAAGAATATGAGGTTCTGTGTCCCTTATATGTAAAAAAATTAATTAATTGCTCTTCTTTTCTATCTGTTGCTTTTGAAAATATGTTAATGAGGGGAAGTTTTCCATATAACTTTCTTTTTTTTTTTTTCTGGAATGGAAACTTGGAGTATTTAAAAATAAATTTTTTAGACTCCAAGCTCTGTACAGATGAATATGATTCATAAAAGTGCCTGGCTTCACTTCAGAGGAATTTGGGCACCCAAGAATGGTCTGAGCTCAGACTACACAATTTACCGTGATAAGTATCTAGCTGGGTCTCCAAAACAGCAGGTCATCACTGACCTTCAGCAGTGGGACTTTGAGAGGGTAAGATCAGTGCAGGACCACTGGGGCTTGTGTTGCTCTTGTCTTGCTGCTTTTGTGTATGCTGTAGGTCTAAAACCCAGAGACCTCTAGTAAATGTATAATGCTGTGCAGATTATTTTGGTGTTACCAAAATTATTGTACTAACTCTCAAACTTTAGGAGGAAATATTTTTTCTATAGTACTGCTGCTTAGCTGCTATTTTTTTAAGGCCCTTATGCATCATTTTCCTCATTCTTAAATGTACACACAGGTTTCTAAACCTTCCCATCCTGAACAAGGTCTTTCATTCCCTTCATGAAAATATTCTACAATAATAAAAATGTTCATAATACAAGCAAAGCAATTTTGCTCCTAACTTTCTCTCGGGAGAGGAAGCTCTCTATATATCAACAATATTAACTGCTGACTCATTTCATATAGAAGTAAACTAAACCATTGATTGGAAATTACTGCTTTGTGGAAGTGGTTTTAACAGTCATCTTAATAAAAAAGCATTGCTCTGAGAGTTGTTAATAAAAACCATAATGTTTTTATGTATAGTTTTGTACAGTTATGCTCATCTTTCTGAATAATGGACTTTTTAAGCTAGACTTCTGCCCCTTAATATTTAATTCTTTTCCAATTTCTGGACTTTTAACACTCAGTTTGGAAGTTCTATGGTGTTTATGGGAAGTAGGCAGTTAAATTTCTTGCCATATGAGAGTCTCATTAATTGCTGATCTGTTTGTTGCACTGTTAAACTGAATCTTGAAAACAAAATTATGCAGTAGAAAGCTAAAAGTTTTTAAGTGGTTTGGATTCAAATTACATTCATGTAAGTATTTATAATGAAATTATAAAGTTTTCAATTCTTGATGAAGAAAGAAAGGGGGTCTACCTTGGATTTCAGGAGTGTGGATGTTGTCCTGTTCAGGATACTGGTTCAGACAGTTCCCTGAGAAACAGTCCTTGATAAAGGGGTCCAGAAAAGCTGGATGTTAAGAATCCTACAGACACAGGAACAGGCTGTCTCCATGTGCCACTGGGGAAGAAGACTGGCTTGGCTGAAGAGAGAGCTTTTGCATGAACTCAGGAAGGAAAAATGAGAGTTTTTGACCTACTCCTGGTTCTGGCCAGGATAGGCAGAACCAGGGAGGTTCTTACGCAGCAGCTGGGAGAGGCGAGACCAGGAGCCCAGGCTATTCTCTACTCCCTCAGCCCTGTGCAGGGGGACCATGGCTTCCTTCTGGGTAGCTGGGTGGCACCACTTTCCACAAGATAAGCACACTCGTGAATTGTTTGCCTGTCTCACAATAATTTGGGTTTCCTTTTGTTGTCACTGTTCTTATTTCATTGCTGTTTTCAGTAAACTGTTATTTCAACCTGTGATCTTTATCCTTTTGTGCCTCCAGTTCTCAGATTCTCCAACCCACTGTAAAAGGAGGGGAAGAGTAAGCCAGTGGCCAGTGGTCTGGGGTGTTTTCAGTGGGAACACTAAATTGGGGAGAGCCATTCCTAAAACATGACAGAACTTTGAAAGATGATCAGGCAACTCAGGAATAGTACAAAGATGTTAGGTCATGGAAAGAGAACTCAATCTGTCCACTGATATGAAAGATATTAAAAGGGATCAGGCTTGGGTTTTTTCCCTGATCATTTGGATTAGTAAGTAATTTGAAATCAAAATTAGAAAAAAATCAAATTTAGAATTATGCAAATACATTAACTATTCAATTTGTTCATTTTGAGATAAAAAAGCTGTGTGGAGGAGCTGAGTGGAGTTCTACATGGCCAAGCTCTTTAGTAGGAAAGTGCATATATATGTATTTAGAGTAAAGATTTGATTGCTTTATGTAGGTTTTCTTTTACCTAATCATATCATGTCCAACATGATCTTAAAACACTTTTGCAAGAAGGATTGAATAAAAGTTTTGAGCAGTTGCCAGGAATTTGAAAACTTCACCAAATATATTATATTGTGCTACTATTTTCATTTGAACGTAACAACTCTGGTGTCTCTAGTGTATTGTTTTGTTGTGAGAGCAAGCAGAAGCAGTTCTCAGAACAAACTCAAATGCTTGCTGTATTCTCTGCCTTCTTCCTCTCTTTTGTATCTCTTTTCTTTCTCCCCCTCTATCCATAAGTAGCCAAAATTCACTAGAAGCAGAGTAGGCTGGAAGAAACCATGAAAAGTGAGGAAATTGCAGCTGTGGTGCAGAGGAAAGGGGTGCTGGACAGCACCTAGCCCTGCAGTTCCCTCACTTCAGCAAGAGGGAATCTCTAAGGATTCTACAGTGGTTTTGGATTTTAATTCCCCTTCTATGCATAGATTTTGTTCCCTGGGCACAAAGACTAATCATTAGGTATTTGAAAACTTTGGACATCCTGGAAAATGAAGACATAGGAACTAAATTATAAACAGTATTCCTACATCAGCAGTAGCAAGCAACTTTCTAACTACTATGCAGTGTAAGACTGCATAGAAAGTGAAAAAAGTAAGAAAATATTTGGAATTACTCTCAGGCACACATCTTTGTAAATCAATTTGAATCAGTTCATATAATTTCCAGCTGATCCTGGGCAAGGCCTTTATGACCCAAATGTGCTAAAGAATGAAGTAATATTTCTTCAAATTGAAAGAAAATTTTATGAAAGCAAATTTTCACTACTTAGAAGATCAACAAATTAAGTCAAAATAGCAATATAATTCATGATTTAATTAGAACATAGGTAAAGTGTGCTAATGAATTAAAATAATGGTTTTTCGTATTGACATATACAGAACAGTTAGTAACTTGTTCCTCTATTTCCTGTAAGAATCACATTAAAAAACATAGATTTTGATATTTAATTTGCTGAGTGCTAAAATGTGCTTTAAAAAGTTAAATTTATAAAATTCATATGCATGTTATATAGATTTTGTATAAGTTAAGAACATTAACTGTGCAATAAGACAACATTGGATGTAGTATGACAAGCAGGAATATTTCCTCGTGTTAAAAACTCATTAGAGTGAAGCAGTGGCTTCTTTAATTAGTCTATTAGGTTATACACATACTGAGAATGAGCATGGTCCAGAAACCTGAGAGGAACATTTAATTTGAATATTATTTGGGATGTGAAAGTCAGAGAGATATGGTTAAGTAATGATGTGTCTTACACTGAAATAACAAATTAAAAATAAATTTTAAAAATATAGTGAGTAGACAATCAAGGTTAACAACAGTAAGGGTTATTTGGCAGGTACCTTGCAAATATGAGCTCAGGTTTTTTTCAGTAAAAGTTATAGTCCAACCAGCTACCTTTTAAAAGTTGTTGTTTGGCCCATCTTTATTAATTTACATTTTGTGTTGTACTGTGGGTAAAATTCACCCGCAGTACAAAATTTAAATCAAAAGGTTGACATGAGTTCTTCCAGGGATGGAAATAAGCAAGATAGAAGAAAAATGTCAGTGGGATGCTGATTTGGACATTTGGATGCTGATATTAAAACATTTTTGTGAAGAAAATGGTAACTTTCTGTTAAGAAATAATTTAAATAATCTTTCTTTTCAGTGTAAGATGGTAATGATTTAAAAATATTTGATTTTGATCAAAAGTATACAATAGCTCTCTGGAGATAACGTACTAATTACGGTCCTGTCATGTATGAAGACATTTAATGAGATAAACAGCTTTCTATAATTTTAATGGTATACTGGGGGTAACATTGTAAGTGTATCTCAATAAAATTATGATTCCATAATTAAGAGAGGAAGAAACTTTCTTCCAAAATTCCAGCTGCTTGTAAGTTGGAAAGACTTATGACTATGATGTTACCCCAAAGTAACCTACACCAAAGGTCGGAGTTCTTCATATAGGGGAGTGGTGAACATGGGAAGGCTCTCAAGCTTCTTCCCTTACAAACTGAAAACCTGTGACTTTCCTCTCTATGAACAGAGAAGACTCATGATGGCTTTTAATAGCTTGTTAAAGTTAAATAATGATCATAAAGTTCTGCAGGTAAATGCAAATTGGATGTTATGATATCATCCTGAAATACCCTCTGGCAACTTGCTCCAGTTCTTGCTTTATTCCAGTGCACACAGCTACATTGGGATGGTGATGTTACATGGACTGGTTTTGTGCCAAAGAAAGTCCTTTAATTTATATATGTGGGGAAGGAAAAAAAATAGTCTTCAGGGAATTTCATAGACAGCTTTGTGATTTGTTTTGCATGTTTTTTGGAGGCCAGGTGAAAAAGTGCAAAATATGTTACGAGAATTTGTGTGTCTCTAACTAAATAACATTTTTTATGGTTCTCACCTAGTCAACATTTGTTTTTGTACATATAAACTCTTTTTATTATTTAGTTTGAAGCTTCTGATAATAAAAAAACCCTAATAGAACTAGCTGTTAGGCTAGATGACTGAAAGTCAGTGCTTTGCAAAAGTCAATATTTGCTCAGCAGATGGGTATACAAAAACTAATATTGTTTCCTTAGGGGTCTCAATTTTCCAAATAAGTGACCTCTTTCAGAAGAGTAAAGTAACTACCAAAAATGAATGCAATTTATCAGAGTAAACATATAATTACTTTAAAAATTGCAAAATTATTGCTTCAACATTTGTAATCTCTTCTGATTTTATTCACAGAATAAATTAGATTTTTTTCCTCAAGGTAAATAATCCATTAAAATATCCTAAATCACGAACTGAGGAAAAATACCTAGTCTTGATCTATTATTTAATACTGTAATAAAGAAGATATTTCTCCAATTATTAATTTAGTCTATGCATTAGATTATCTAAAGGATGGTTTTAGTTATTCATTAAAACCTACTAAATGAATATTAAACATTTTTTGATATCTTTCTTGATATCATCTTTTGATAGTTTTCTTTCTTGAATTTAGACTGTGGGACAAATCTGGTTAATTTTCTATCTATAAAAGCATGTCTCAGTTTTTGCAGACATTACTTGCATATATTCATCAGTAAATGGCAGAGAAAGTGCTTTGATATTACTGAGTTGGAGAGCTTTTCCTCTTTAATTTTGCCTCTACTCTGCGAAACAAATCTATTTATTCACTATTTTTTGCTCTTTGTCCAGTGCTAAAATTAACTGATGTATTATCTTCTCTGTGTTATGACTGATTCTTGCTCTTAATATAATCACTGGTTTTTAAGTTTTGAAGAGGTCTTATGGGCTGTTCATATTTAGTGATAACACAATATGTTGCCCAGTGTGATATACTTTGTCTAAAGTTATTAATTTTCTGTATTTTTGGTATGCAATGGTTTAATCTGTATAGAGACATGTGATTAATTAGGCATACAAATGTTTAAAGATGATTTTCTTTGGAACCATTTGAGTTACAAAATTGCAACAAACCTGTTTTAGAAATCTTCATGACACAGTAATAAGAAATCTAGTTTTTAGTATTTGTAATATTGATAATTCATTATTCAGTCTGGTGGAAAGTGATATTCCTCAGGTGTTGATGGCAACCAATGCTGCTAAACATCTTTGTCAGTGATATGGACAGAGGAACTGAGGGCACTCTCAGAAAGTTTGCAGAAGACATCCAGTTGAATTATGACATGCTGGAGGGAAAGGATGGCATCCAGAGGGACCATGACACCTTGGAAGTGTGGGGCCATATGAAGTTCATGAATTATAGACTGAATGGAGAATGGATTGAGTGGACTTGTGGGAATTTGGTAATTGAGAGGCTGGGCACAGGCCTGCAATATGTGCTCACATCCCAGAAACCCAAACATGCATCCAAAGCAGCATGGGCAGCAGGGGAGAAGATTCTGCACTGCAGCTCTGCTGGGACCTCTCCTGTGGTGCTGTGTACCCAGTGCAGGAAAGACATCATCCTGCTGGAGTGAGTCCAGAGGAAGGTCATGAAGATGAGTAGGGCTGGAGCACCTCTTCAGGTGGGGACCTGGAACAGAGGTTGCGTTAAGTTAGGGTTTTCAGCCTGGAGAAGTCCATGAAGTGACACAGCCATTCAGTACCTAACAGGAGCCTAGAAGAGAGCTGAAGAGGGCTTATATACAAGGGCATGTGCAGATAAGACAAGGAGGAATGACTTTAAACAGAAGGAGAATAGGTTTAAATTAAACATAAAAAATAAACACTTTACTGTGATGGTAGTGAGGCTTTGGAACAGGTTTCCCAGAGAAGTTGTGTATGTTCCATACCTGGAAACGTTTGCGACCAGGCTGGATATGGTTTTGATCAACCTGATTTCAAGATGGTCAAAGCGCCATCCAGGTGTCCTTGCACATGGAAGGTGGGTTGGACATGATGGTGGACAGAGGTCCCTTCCAACTGCCATTCTGTGATTCTATGACATTTGAGATTGTGATACCTATCTGTGCCAAGTCTTAATGATTATTTATTGGAATACGACCAGTTGCTTTCAGAATCCAAATGCCCCAAATAATCTGGATTAGGTCTTTACTTGAGGAATAACAGGTTTGGTTTTAGAGGTTTTAGAAACATATTGTTCCATTTGAAGACAGTGAGCATTGTTTGTCTTATTATCTCAGAATAATTTGTCGACCTGGTCACAGTGCCTCAATCTACTGAAATATGGTCCATGATTTACTTTGATTTTACAGTAATTTCTTCTTGAATTGCAGGAATTTTTTTATTTTCAAAATAATTTGTTAAACTAAAATGTCACAACTTTCAGAGAAATACATGATTAGGAACTCCCTTCATTGTATTCCATATTTCTTTTGCAGTCTCTAAAGGGTGATCTGATGCATGGTCACAGAACCCAGCTTTTTGGCAGAGAAAATTGTCTTTCATTGAATGAGGTGCAGCTGTTGCAGGAATTTTGGTGTATATATATCCTTTCTTAAGATGTGATTACATTTAATACATTATATATGAATAAAAATGTTAATATAATTCTGAGTCCTTAATATAGTAAGGTCTCTGTAACAATTATTTCTTTTTCAGTAAAACAGTTCATTCAGAAAAATCAGCATTTCTTTTGTCTTAAAAAAATTCCCCACTAAACACCACTATTGTTAATTGTGTTATTGTATTGATTTTTTGAGATATGCATAGTGACTCCAGAATGTGTGTGTATTATGTATGTAATCTCTTCCAGGAATAGATTTCAGAAGGGTGAAAGAAGATAATTTTTAACTCCTGGGTGTGTCAAACAGCCAGTTGAATGCATCAGCCATCAAAGATGTCAGACCAAATAAAATCAGAGTGATTGTGGAAGCTGCCGTCCACTTCAGGAATGTGGTTTGAGAAATAGATGGTTATGGCTATTGCTGACTAGGGATAGGATAGTTTATCATTTGAAGTCAGAGAAATAATATGTGATAGAAAATAAAGCCCTTACACTGCTTCAAAATGGAGGAAATTACATGTTCCTGCTGCTGCTCTTCTGTTTAGAAGAAATAATGGTTTGGATAAAATCTTAGGTTCATATGTATAGACATGAGCTCTTTTGATGAAGTGGGAATGAATAACTTGTGAACAGATGGAAAGAATGAAAGGGGAAAGAAAGGAACCTCTGGGAAGGCATGGCAAAAATTAACTGCTGCGTGATGAACTGGAAATTTCTTGATTTTGGTGTAGTCATTAATATATTTTGGTTGATGAAGTTATATCTTAATCAAATCTCATGAAATTCTTAAAAGCTAGCATGAAAAAAGAGAGCATGGTATCTGCTGTTTAAATAAGATTTAAATTATACTAATACAGGGCAAACTTGCTTAGAAACATAAGCTACTCAGATTTCTCAAGTATTTGTAGCCCTTTGATGGGTTGGTGAACTACTTGTTGGTGACTTTGTACAGCTTTGCTGCTGTAGGGCTTTGCTTCTCCTCAGAACTTTTTTTATTACAGAAGTACATACTAGAAGGTGCAGTATGTGCAACACAATAGAAAAGAAAGACTCAGATACTATTTTGTGTTTGGGGTTAAAAAAGGCTGCTTGAAGGTAGAGGTAGAAAGGCATTCAGAAAACTAAAATTACTCCTGTAAGTGCTCTTTTTCCAGTGAGATGAATGAAAATTAAGTGGCTTCAGAGAATATGCTTCCCCTCCAGCTCTCCCTTCTGCTTCTCTCTCAAGTACTCCAAGCTGAGATGCTGGCCAAGCAGCTGTTGAAGCTTAACATATCAATAATAAAGCCATTTCTTCCCTGCACTGTGTAAAAGGGTGCAGGAGAGACACACTAGCCACTTTTTCACTGGATGTGATGAGGAGGAAGAGTTGGGCAGCTGTAGCTGCTCCTTTTCCTATTTGCTTCGCTTTGTGAAGTGAGCGTTGGTTGGTCTGACTCACATTTGCTGTTGCATTGCAATTAAGCTCACAATCCTGACCTTATCCACTCCTTTGGCCAGAAAATGGGTCTTTCTTTGGTTAACTACTAATGCTTATACATGTATCAATATTCTTAGAACATGATATTATCTATACTTCAGTTCCAAAATTGTTCTTAATTTCATTCAAGATATGTGTAACCTAATATAATAATGTCATGTAAGACAAAGTAAAAGATCCACTCTTGCATCCCATTTTTTAATATTTTTTTAGGCCAATTTAACTTTTTATGATGAAGCAGTATCTTAGGTGTTTTGAGATATAATTACAATAACAAAATGAAGCAATATAACTCTTTGAATCAAGTGTTTGCATTATTCCTGTGGCAACTGAACAGCTTACTGCATGTTTAATAGGTGAGATAGTGGGTTATGCTTTAAAACAAGCATGGCTGCAAGTCTACGCTGTCCCCAGACTTTATTTCACAGTTTAAGCTGTCATGCTGTCCTCTGCACTAGGTAGCTGCTGGACTGAAGCTGCTGGGCATAGACATGTGTTCCCCTGTGTCAGTGTGGCTTCAGACAAGCAACAAACTGGTGAGGAGGATACATGAGAACTAGGCATTTTAGTACCAGAATTCACTATTAGCCCACAAGATGCTGTCCTAAATTATTTTGCTGTAATATGAACCTCTTCTAACAGTAAGAAACTTCCCCTAGGTTTCTGTAGGTCTTCCTGGTTCCCACAAAGAGCTGCCATCCCACACTAAGGAATGTCTGAGAACCCCTGCAATGGAGCCGGTGCATATAGGTGTATATAGTATAGAGACTGCTGTGATGTGCAGTGGGGTCTTCTCACAAACTTGCTAAAAGCTGTGATCTTCAGCAAAGGGTTCATTTCACAGAACAGCCACTTCTTTGTACAGCCTTAGATCTAAAAAATAAAGAGCTACCCAGTAAGGTGTTAAGCTGTGCTGCAAATACAATACTAATGGCGCACAGAAATTAAGTTAGACTGCTAGAGTGAATGGCAAATGGCAAGACTAAAAAGATCTTTTTTTATCTGTTCCATCTGAAGCCTTTGTGCGGTTCCCAAGAAAATATTCAGTAAACTCACCAAGAGATGGATCTGACAATCAAGTTAAATTTTTGCTTGGGTTCTGTAGCTAATATACTTTGTGCAACAGAAACCATAACTTTATACAGCTGATCTTTATCAATCCATTCAAAGATGGAATCCATTCAAAGCTTGAATTTCAATGGATAAGAACAAAAGGGTGCTGTCATTCCAAGGTGAAGAAGTAGATACGATAGATTAAAAAAGTGATGAATGAACTCATTGTGCAATTTTGCTATACTTTCAAGTTTATAGACAGTTAGACTTTCATAAACAACTATATCATTAGCAACATCCTGTGTTTTACTTCATTTGTGCCTTTCCACTGAATGGTCTAGACTACATTTGATCCTCTATGTTGATAAATGCATATTTATTCACCCATTTTGAGTTGATAACTTTGCATGTTGCTGGTATATATATGCTCATCCATGCCTTTTAGGAGGAGTTTAAAACACAGCTTGTTAAGCCAATGAACTGAATGAGTTAAACGCTATGTCAAAGGAACACTTGACTAGTAATGACAGAAAAATATATTGGGCATGCATGCCAAAAAGTATTTGGAATGAAAATATGCAGAACTAAAGACTTCATTGAAAAACTCCTGGAAGACAGAGAAACCATTTTGCCTTCAGTGTGTGTCCCTAGATATGCACAGAAGGCATAGATCTGGCAGTCATTGGTTTTCTTGACTAGTTAGGAGACCAAGCTAGGGACTTTTCTGCATAGGTAGATATGGGATAATGCTTGTGGTGGGTTGACCTTGACTGCTACAATATCTCCCTTTTATCAGTCATCTGGGACTTCACCTGGCTGCCATGGCTTTTCAAATATCATGGAGAGTATCTTGGCCACTACCCTCAACCAATTCCCTCAGGACTCTAGGATGCATCTCCTCAGGTCTTACACACTTATGTGCACCTATGATCATCTTTCTAGGCTGAAGGCAGACATTGCTAGGTCATGTCCAATTCTTCAGCCTCTAGTATATCCTTGTAGGGCTCTTCTCAGTATGTTCACCCTGCAGTCTGTAATACAACTGGGGATTGACCTGAATAAGGTGCAGGATCTTGCAATTGTTCTTGTTGAACCTCTTGAGGTCTGCAGGGAGCCACTTATCAAGTCTATTAAGATCCATCTGCGACCATGGGATACCTCTGTGCTCAATATTAATTTTCTACTTTTTTTGCTGATGAAAGAAATTAATTTATTCACTAATATGATAGTGGATTCTTTAGTAATGTAGAATGCAGCTAAGTTAATAACTTCCTGTAAACAACAAATAAAGATGAGATATTAATTTTGCACTGGCTCTAATGCAAAAATACTGAAACAATTGGTAGTGGTGCTTGAACTTAGAGATTAAATGCACTAGTTTGGAAAAACAATGGAAGAGATAATAATTATATGCCTAAGAAATAAATGCTTGTCAATGTTCAAGAAACACTGTGGAACTCATGAAAAAGTCAGTGGTTGACAGATGTGCACAGGCCAAAAAAATCCCTGCCAAAATGCAACTCAGAAAGCACTATTGCCTTTTAGTTGTTGCTCAAGATACGGCCAATGAATGCAAAGAAAAAGCCATGGAAGAGCCCTTTCCAGCATAATTGCTATTATACCAAAACAACAAGCTGTAGCACAAGAAGAGGGCAGGGGTAGTAAAAATGGCCAAGTATTATATGGTCTGGAAATTGTGGTATGGTCTGGTAAGCTCACATTGCACTGAAACTCCTTAAACACATGGTAACACCTAAACCAATGCCATTGGGCAATCTTAATCTTGCCCTGATGATTTAAGGATTTTAAGGATGTCCACAGACTATCTATGAAGGGATACAGCACATGTGACCCTTTTAGCTCATAACCAAGGTCTGCCTACCTCCTCCTCCAGGTCAATTTATGGCACTGGGGAGAAAGATTTTGATTACAAATTGTAACTGTAAATTTATATTACACTGCAACATTAAGCTATTATATTTTGGTGATACTCATTTCATGTCTGTTCAAACACTCTATGTCCAGTGTAACCCCACTCTAATATGACTTTAATTGTCATTCTTTTATCTCATTCTTGACAAATAATATTGTCAGTATAAAAACAGTTTCTACGGTAAGAAACAGTCTTTTGATAATAGAAGAGTAGAAGGTACACAGACACCTGTTACAGTAATTTATTTTTGTTTTCATCTCTTTGTTTTTTCCTATAACTTTTAATTAGTCTTGTTATTACCTCTTTTGACCTGTATACTTTTAAAACTGCTTTGGGGATGGGCAGAAAAGTCATGAGTCAAAGATGGCTTGGCAGTAAAAAGATGGCTTTTATAAACTGGTAATTGGGAATCAATATGCTTTAAGCTGTGGGCACAAAATGTAATAAACAATCTTGTCTAGAGGGACAAAGGATTATTTGTTAATAGTATAAAAAGGTCAGTGCTACAGTAATTAAATTAAACCTGCAAGGCTTTCCAAGCCATACTTCCACACTGTAATACACCAGAAAAAAAGAAAGAAGGTTCTTGACAATTATTTTCTGTTGAATCTACCATGGGTCATGTCCTATATAAATAACATGCTTAAACATCTTTCAGCTTTAACACTTGATTTCAAATCTGCAATAATTGATATTATATTATACTGTGATGTAAAGGCCCAAGAGCTCAGAAGTGAAGAGTATGTGGCTCTGCACACACTCAGGTTGAGGGCAGCCCATATTTCTCTAGCACACGTATTTCTGCATCTAAGAAACTTTGCAGCAACTCTGCCTGTGAAGTATTGCACCAGAAGCCTGGGTTTTGCACACAAAAAAGTGAGGATCATTTTGGTTGAACCGGTGAGTATCAACAGTTGCACCCAGCACATTTTCAGGATTGTTTCTGCTGGAATTAAATTCTATGTGTTGTGTTGTGTTATTAAAACCAGAAAATGTAATATGAAATACTACTTAAGCACTTGAAACTTCTCTGTTCCTTGGATTTTGTGTTAACTACTGATCTATATGTAACCTAATGAACTGCAGCTTGGATAGTCTTGAGTGCATGATAGTTTGCTTTCTTTGTCCATTTAATATAAAGTTTCAGATTTCTGTGGCCTATCTGAAGCAGTATTTAACTGTAAATCTGGTTTATCAAATCTTAAAAGAGCACCTCAGGAAACAGATATAATTAACTTCAGGATAAGGACTGTGTGAGAACACTAATTTACTTTTAATTAGTAATATTTTCTTAGTTAACTTTTTACTGCTGATAATTACTTTGTAGTAATGAAGGCTTTAATCAGAAAAATAAAACAGGGATGCATTATTTGGCCAGCTGGCCCCAAAAGGTGGAAGATTACTGAAGCATGCATACAAATATCTTACGTTATATGTGTTGGAATTTTTTTCTGATGACAGTAGGACAACTCAGTTCTTGGTTGAACTATATATGAACTATATATGAACTATATATCATGGCTAGAGGTGTTCTCTAGATTATTCCAGGTTTCTGAGAACTTCCTGGATGCAACACCTACAAAATAACACCAGTTGCTGTTTTTTTTTTTTTTTCCTAGCACACCTGGATTTGTTGGTATGGGAAATAGTCTTGAGACTAAGTCATATTTAGGCTTTGTGAGTTTTTTGAGACTTGGTGGTGAAAGGTCCTCCCAAGTTCCACACTAAAGAGCTATCATCTCAAATGATTTGGTTTGTTTTTCTTTATGAACAATATGGGTAAAAAATATTGTTGTCTCATTTCTTAGTAAGGATCAATGGATAGAGGACAGTGTGAAGAAAAAGTGCTACTTGAAAAGCAGGTAGTTCACCCATCAAACCTGAGCTCTAATTTGTTTCATTTGTTCAAGTTCCATCAAGCAAATGAGATCTCATTTGGCTTTATACCATCTGTGAATTTTGCAGTATGTTTTTGCACACAATTCAGAAGTTTCCAGGGCCTGGATTTTAAAGGGGGAATCTATCATCAAAGTGAGTGGCCATTATAGCGAGTAAAGTGTTGGGAGCTTTGGAATAAATAGCCAGTCTGCTCAGCATGAACTGTCTTTAACTACTGAGTAAGGAAATCCTGAGGAGGCTGTACATGAGATGTTTATAAGAATACAAGTCAGGGACAGATTCTTAATTGTGGAGAAATCTCTTAGAAAGAAATAATGGACTTTGATTTTTTGAAAGCAGGCAGGTCTTCTGACTGCTCGGTAAGGGTTTTTTTTTGTTTTTGTTTTTTATTTTCTCTGTGTTTATTTGATATGCCTCTTGTGATAAAACTTCATTGTATTTCTCTGATAAAAGAGCTGTCTATATTCAAATTCATAGACTTCTGAGGGATAGGACTGAAGTGTAAGGAGGAGAATAACTGAAAATATATTAAAATCTTTTCACCTATAAGTTAAGTAGGGTTTAAGTCCATGAGCACAAAAAGAGATGTGTAAGTTCAGAATATCAGAAATATTCCACTTTGGAGCTCTTTCTTTTTTCTTGGTTCATAATAATACATTAGTTCTTGAATGTCAAAACACCATGCAAATATTGTAATCAAATGGCTTCAGTGTTTAGTTCAACTTCTGTTAATTTCTGTTTTTCTTTGTATAAGGGAAATGTTTGTAGATAGAGGCTTTCACTGGTCTTCTACCAAACCTTGTTGGTGGAAACCGTGAAAATTATGGGATTACATTTTTTACTTTGTTCATAAAACTATGTGAGAACAGTAGGCATGACAGAATTTTGTGATGCCAGAATAATATTTCTGACTCAGTACATAGCATAGTTTAAAGCAACACAAGACCAAGAGACAATTAGTCTTCCACACGGAGCAGTTAGAGCTGTTGAAACTGAGGGTGCAAAGGACTCTGTCCAGTTTAAAGCATGAGGTACCTGACCTATAAATTACAATTGATTAGTTTGCTTTGACAGTGTCTTGAGAGATTGTGGGAAAGAGGTTTCGGAACAGTGTCACATTTACTATACACGTTTGTAATGTCATAAGTACATTGAAGTGGGAGATATTAACAGCACCAACCAAAAGTGTGTGACCTTGGGTGTGCAGTATCACGTGCTTTTGTGAGAACATGTTGTGTATGAGCTGGCAATGTGCACTTGCAGCCTGGAAATCCATTTGTAGCCTGGTCTGAAAAAATAATGAAATTAAATTAAACATGGCCAGCAGGTTGAGGGAGGTGATTCTACCCCTCCTTGCTCATGTGAGATCCCAACTGGAGTGTTGCATCCAGACTTGGTGCCTCTAGAACAAGAAAAACAGGGACCTGTTGAAGTATGGCCAAGGAGGGATGTGAAAATCATTAGAGGGATAGAACCATTTATTAAGGCAGTCTCAGGGAGTTGGGGTTTTTAATGCCTGGAGAGTAGAAGGCTCCAGGGAGACTTTTTTACAGACTTGTGGATTTATAAGAGAGAGAAACTTTTTATCAATGCCTGAGGAGAAAGACTAAAGGCAATGACTTTTAACTGAAAGGGAATAAGTTTAGGTTGGACATATAGAACATATTTTTTACAGTGTAAGATTGCCCAGGTGACATCCCCAGGGATAAGGATATCAAATGTACAAAAATATTTGATGATCTGGATTCTGCTTTGCCTGAGAAGCAACGACAAGCACAGGCAACAGCACCATGGTTAGGAAGAGTTCACTGCAGACACTTCATTGTTATACCAATCTCTGACATGTAATTATTAGAAGAAATCAGCATGTTAAACTCATAAGAAATTAATTCAAGAGTGATTTTTTTCTTTGATTATTGTACTAAGACACTGAATAATGTGATGCATCTATTGAAACTTGATTCTACATAGTAAGAAATGGGAAGATTATTGCAAATGTTGCTAGAAGTCATGAAAACTATTGAACATAAGCAATTGATTTCTAGCTTTATTAAATTTCGTTTCTATTTTAGATCTTGTTTTTTAGATGTGTTTTATACAACTTACCAGTTTATTGCTAGTAAAGAGACATGAGCATTGTCTTGCAAAATCAGCTTTTAAACCATTGCTGGATTTATCCTTTCTGTATGAATATATGTCCTAAGGACCATGCTAAGTGAAAATGTTTTTTAAGCCTTTTTCAGGACTTTCTTTGAGAGCTTTGATTGTGGATTAATGACTGTTTCTAAAATGTTTTGCTAGGGAGCTGAAGGTACTAATTCCCTTTTTTTTTTTTTTTGCCTCCATTTTCTTGTATCACAACTCTATAGAGGTAGATAACGTGCTGTAAATGAAAAACTCTTGTTTTGTGGCTGTGATGAAGTTGAAAGAGAGTATTATACTGTATCTAAAGTTAGCCTGACTCCACACTGATCATTTCTATGGGAACACTGTGCCAGAAGCCATGTGTGTGTACGTGATGTTTAATATTCAAATTTACTTAATCAAATGTATTCTAAAAAGAAAAAAAAGCTTTTTCTTCTTATCCCTGATTTAAAGTGGCAACACATAGCGTATGGTAAATTAAAAACAATGTTCTGTCTCCATGGAAGGTGAGGAAGAACTTACAGTGTCTGAGTAGCAGCAATCCTTAAATGGGAACAGAATGTTGGAGCAAACTCCACTTTTTCTTGTTATTATTTGTGCTTTTTGTAGAGCTCGTTTTGCATATTTTCGGAATGCCCTTCTGGCGATTGTTAATGATTGTTGTGACTTTCTTGTGCTCTTTAAGGCACTCAGTAGGAAGTCTGCTACCACCCCAGATTCCTACTTCCATGAGGCTCTACTTCACTAAACAGGGTCTTGAAATATGTAGATGACCCCTAAAATTTCCCAAGCAGGTTTGTCTTTGTTGACAATACCTCATGTGCTATTATATATTGCCCCAAATTTCTGTTCCTCTTTAATTATATGAACTATTCTAGACACTGACATGTTTAAAATAGGCCTAGGGTTTGCATTACAAAGTAGCACTTCTCTTTTAAATAAGAAGAGGGTTTTTCTTTTTTTTTTTTTTTTTTTTACTCACAAAAATGTAACAAATCTGCATGGCTGGCATAGATTTTTATGGCTGAAGAACCAGGAAACAGCATCCAAAATAATAAATATACTGTTACTCATTATTCTCTGGAGACCTGGGGAGAACTTCTATTCCTTGCCTTCAATTTCATTTTTGAATCTCCTGGTGTTGGATACAGTGCAGACCAAGAGAATTGCAAACAACAATGAACTAGGAAAAAACCCAAGAAAACCAGAAAGAAACTTCCACAAGAATATAACTTGTGAGAGTTAAGATACCATCTGTAGAGAACTGGTAAGATGCCTGAAGCAAGGAAACTGTTAATATGTTCACTTTGGCTTATCCATATATTTGTAGAGAGTCTGAAAATTTTAATTCAGAGGAAAATTCAAGCTTTTGAGCTCAAATAATATCTATTTTTTTTTCTGTTTTTCAACTGCTATTAATCTTCAACCTGAAAAATGAAAATTAAGGGAATGAGAATACAACAGGCCTCCTCAGAGGAATTGAAGTCAGATAAAACTCTGATTTAAGTGTGGATTTTGTCTATTTAGTATTGAAAATTGTATATTATGGAAACAAATATCTAGAACAGCATTTTTCAGAATACTGAGGTTAACAAAGAGCAACACAGATTGCTTCAAGATCTTTGAATTATAGATGAATTAAGAGTGTCTCTTGATTTTGTGAAGCTTCACATTGTTAAATGATACCATTACTGATTGGCTGGTATTCTGCCTTTTATTTGTACAAGATGTTCTCAGATAAAAAAGAATTCAAGGTTGTCTGTAATCACAAGGCAAAGAGATCATATGAGTGTAGAATATTAATTTGACCAAGAGTTTTCCAATTTTCTTGATGGTGAGGCTTCTTGGACACATACTTGTAATGATATGTGATACCAGATTTGTGTTTTGTAGTATATCACTCAATTGACTTGCATCACATCAAAAGCTACAAAATGTAGTAGCAAAGCCTCACCTTAAGAAAACAGGGAATATCAAACATACCAGACTAGAGAGATGACTTTAGAATACTTATCTGACTGAGGAGTTAAAACAAATCCATGTTCAGAGATGTCTCTGGTACTGAGCTTAATTTTTTAGTTCTTGACTAAATTTACAGTCCATTCTTACCCAGTTCCACTGTTATCACTTGAGTTTGCTGCTTGATAGTTAAAGGAATTTACAAGATATGCCACCCTTCCCCTTTTATGTTTCTGGATGCTGCAAATGAAACATCTGAATGTTGAGGGCAGTAACATAAAGTTAGCTTAAATTTTGAAGTTAAGGCAGTCATTCTTATTTTAATTTTTTTTTCATTTTTCAAATTACTGATGCAATTATTCTCAAACTGATCTGAATTTTGAAATTCCTCTCTACAGTTTGACAAGATGCTATGACAGCTGGTTTAGTGAAGGCATAGTTATTTTATAGAGTTGTAATATGAGTTACATGTTCAATCTTTTCTGAGAAGACAACATGACAGATAGATATAATAGAAGAACCACTAATATGAAGTTATTTAAGTAGTGGCAAATGCATAACAACTTTGAAGCAATTTTTCTAGGCCGTTCAGAGAGTGTGAAATTTAGTCTTTAATGCATCAATTTACTGTAGTTAAGTTATCGATGTGTCTACCATTTATCTAAGAAAATTCCACAAAGATCACCCATGGTGATTGTTTCTAGACTTAAAGTCTCACTTTTATTTAACATTACCATGAAGCTTTTTGCTATTTTATTACTATATTGTAAGATGTTAGAACTATTTGTTCTAACATTCTAAGACTTAAAAACTGACTATACACTTGATTTAGACATGACAGATTAAATTTCATCAGGTCAGAGCTAAGCTTTGACAAGACTGTCTATTTGCATCCTAGATGAAAACATGAAAAGTTTAAAATTAAATAGAATATTTCTAAAAATTATTTGATGTCCTGGCCTTGTGCCATTTTGAAATTTACATTAAATTTACATTAAATTTTATATTAAATTACAACAAATTTGCAAGCAGAAAGTTGTCGCTGTGGACGATGAACAACGACACGAAACCTCGTTTATGAACACATCATCTGACTCCCCTTTATTCAAAGACTGACCCCCTTTTATTGTTACTAGAGCAGGCCATCTCACTGGGCAGAAGAGTGCCAGAACTCCTCATCCCATTGGCCCAAAACTGAAAGACAGAGAGAAGTCCATCCCACAGAAAGGAATATGAAACATCACTCTTGTTGCAATAACATTAGCAATGTTTCTGCCAAGCCTGTGAGAACACAAGGTCTTCCTGAACCCAAATATCCCAAAGAAGCTGAGTCCAGAGACTCAGAAAACATCAGGCCCAGAAGCCTCAGACTACAGAAAGTTGCATTTGATGATAAACATTATTAAAAATGCAGGCTTCAAAACATTTGGTCTTATGTGTGAGGCCAGAGTCTATTGTGCCATAGCATTTGGTACAGTTCCAGCACATAAAATCCAAAAGAAAAGCTTCAACTAAAAAAATTTAAGGTTTTTATTGAGTATTTAAGGTAGACAGCTTGCTGTACAGTGTTCACCTAAGATAACTCCTCTTGAAATTGGCTAACAACCCCTTTAATTTACAGCATCTGAGACTAAGTAATTTCTCTCCCATTCCATTTGCTTGCATGGAGCACTGATTCTTGGCAAGTAAACTCATTCACCAGCAGACACTTAGACAGAAGTGCATTGACTGAGTTTTTCAGCTACTGCCCTTTTTGTGCATGCAGCAGCACTCCAGCGGGAATCACCTCAAATTTATGCTGCATCATGACATTGCAATATCCTCCACAAGCAGATGTGGTGAACAATAGCAGAGCATGAACAGTGAAGTAGTGGAAGTGCTGGAAAAATATATGGACTGTGTGTGAAAGGCATTTAATTCATGATACACAGGGGAAAAGGGAATTTTGTAAAATTCCATTGTCTGAAGAGTTCATGGGGTAAGCTTATCTAAGTGAGCCCTTCACTGCTGGAAATAAAGCCTATTCTTGGCCAAAGTGTGTATGGCTTATAAAGATCTCAAAAGTACTGTGGATGGCAAGGTAGTAAAGGAAAAGTAGCTCTTTCCTTAGAGGAATTACACAAAACAGCTGGAATGAAAACGCTTCAGAATTTTGTGAGCTCTCAATTTCTTTACATCTCTTTTTCATTAATCTGTCTTCCTAGAACATTCCACATTTAATAGTGACATTGACAGGAACAGACAAGACAGATTGAATCCTGGGGCAGATATAATTTTCATGCAGACAATTTCATTCAAAACTAGAAATTATTAGATGAAATTCTTTCACCCTTCACTGTTGCAAGTGTTACCCAGTGGTCAGTCCTCTCTTTTTTCCAACATAAAACTAGCAGAGGAGCTAGCTTCTCAGTGAGGATTAAATTATAGGCTACTGCTACTCTATCAGTACTGACAGAAATTTTCAAATAAATACCGAATGTAAGTGATCATATGTTAAAATATAAGTTTACCTTTGGACAAATTGCTCCCTTTCAAGTTATACTACAGGTCCTCAAACTTAAAGAAAGTTATATATGCATCTTGAACATCAATTAAAAAATCTTATAGCCATATTAGCTTTGATTGTACCTGAAAATCTAAGTTTATAAATATTGGAATATGCTCTGAAAACCATTAAATTTAGTCTTTGGTGGGGCAAGGGAAATGTAATTAAAAGGGCAAGCAACAGATTCCATTATTTATGGTTTGGGATTTTTTTAAAGCACCCTCTCAGAACCCTCTTTGCATTTAATAAGGACATTAATTGATAAAATGCCACAAAGGAATAGTTAGCAATTTTGCAGGTTGGAGCTAACATCCTCAAGCTAACTGGGTCAGTACAGACTGCACAACTCTGAGAAATAATGGGCTTTCTCTCTGAAATGTTGCTTAATAACTGAGCAGCTGCCAGCAACGTCTGTAGCACTTTTGGTTTCATTAATTTATGAAATGAGACTTCAGACCATGGGCATTCAAAGAAAGGAGCAGAGTTCAGTGCTGGGGTGTCAAAAGAATAAAAGATCAAGTCACAAAGGTCTTTGATGCAGCATAAGCTTTAAAAAATATATTGTTGCCTCTAGAATGAATACCCAACAATGTCATTCAGGGCAATTTTGCACAAAATGTGGCAAATGAATGCCCCACAAGTATATATTAACATAGTCCATTCTAGGATCTATTCTTGTTCGCTGATTCTTCCTCCAGAAAGTTACATTTATGTGAGCTGAGAATCAACCAGCTCTTCTCTGTCAGACCACACCTGTTAAGAATGCAGATTTCTTCACACTGTTTTGTCAGTAAACATAGCTTAAGCTGCTTAATTTTAGGTGTGTAAGATTTCCATGCATTTGACACCACATCCATAATTCCTGTTTAGATACTGTGCAGATATCTATGTTACTGTGAACTCTGTTTTTATTCTGAAGCATTTACTTCATGTAACGTCTTTCTGCTCAAAAGCTGAAAGCTTTTGCCTGCCTGTAAAATAGCACAAGTATGTCCCCAGGATGTGACTCTTTACGTAAAACAGTAAATTTTCATCCTCTGAACTCATGGAAGTGTTTAGATAAACATGCCACTCTAGGTTAATGCAAAGTTTAATATATAGTTTTCTGTACTCTTCTCTTGAACCACTCTGATTAGTACAGAGTCTAGGTGATATGTTTTGAATTCCATCTTATTTACCAAATCAAGGAAAAATAAAAAGAAAGAGAAAAAAATAAAAGTGTTTCAATTGGTAATAAAGTTTATTGTATAAACTATGTATTTTAAAATAAATAATTATTTATTATTATATCCACAACTTGCATCAGTTCTATTGTGCCAGCAAAAATACACAACATGAATTAGATCTCTTGGTTATCACTGGCTTGACACATTCCCTTCTGCTAGTTTTTGCCACATGCTGTAACTGGACAAAGAGTTATCACAGTTCAAGCATAGATGGTTCAAGCAGTAAGCATAGGTGCACTGATGTAGTCTCCTAGAGGAGACTCCTCTAGTATAAAAATGGTTCTTTACACCAAGCAGAATTTCTTGTCTGTTACCATAAGTTAAGATGAAAAGGCTATCTTTATCTTGGAATAAATGTTTACAAAAGATTTGACATAAAGACATTACTACACAGAAGGTCAGTTACTACAAGCTGAAGTGTAGATATTTTAGATATTTTTAGATCATTGCTATCGCTTAACATGTACACAATCATCATTGAGACCAATATTTTTGGAGAGTTATTGTGATATGCTCTGCAAAATGCTTGTGACATTGCTGTTGCCAATACATAGATACCAACTGTACTTTTAATGAAGAGTAGCTAATAAAAAAATACTGCTGTTACCTTGCTTGTTATTTTGTGAATACAGAAAATTTCTTAATATATTATGTAGTGTGGACAACTTGTCCATATTATGTAAGAGAATGATTTTTGATGTGCCCTTATTCTCACCTCTATCTTAAAGGTTTCCTGTATTTTCATTAACATTTTAATGAAATCTCTCTAGTATTTTGCCACCATGCACATGACATCACATTTCCCCTTACTTTCAAGTCTAATGTGGTGATGAATTCTTACTCGATTTTCTTGAGATGAAATAAGATTTGAAGATCTTTTTTTAATGCAAACGTAGTGCGCTGTATTGTGCTTGCGTCCAAAAATGATTTTGGTATTGCAGGTTGGACTTAAAGAGAGAACACTATTTCTTGTGGTTTTTGCAGTACTCTGATGTTTTAATTAAGTTCTACCTTGTCCCATGCAGTTCATTTTGCTTTTCTTAAAAAGCATGGAACATTCTGGGTTCTTTACTTTAAGACTTGCTTATGCCAGCAATACCCTATAATGCTAAGCACTTAAACTCTAAGCTGTACAGAGAAAATATGAGCAGCACATTAGTTATTTGTAACATCATCAAACAGTAAAACTAGGGTTACTTTTCTCTTTCAGCCTTCTTTCTGACACACGCTGTCGAATGAAATCTACTGAAAAAACATATTTTTGCATTCTATCACAGAAATTTAGAGTGAAAATCTCTTGAAAGAAGATGTCTAGGTAAGATTAGTCAAAGTATGGAATATGAAATCAGAACCTAATGAAGAAACTTGTGAGAAGTTGAACCAGAAGAACAAGTTTCTCAGTTATTCTCCAGAGTTTCTTCTGGCTTATTTTTTAATGCTTAAAGCTGTTATATCTAGAAAGAAAACCTTGAAAATCAGTGTAATTATGTAATTTACTGTCTGTTTGAATGTTTATGGAGTTTGAATACTAGTTCCAAAATTGTGCAGTCAAAATTATTCTTTTATGATGAGCTTGGACAATATGGGTAGAGGTTTGCAATAGTCTTATGTCTTAACATTTAAAGTGAATTTTTAGTTAAGGAACTTCATTTAAAGAAACCTCGAAAAATATCTTAAATTTTGGAAAACTGTGTGTCATTAGTGTCATGGTGCATCATTTTCACATGGGACAATCAAGCTTTTGCAAATGCACTGCTTCATGAATCATCCAGAATGCAATTCTCATTGGGTGAGATGACTGCATGTTCTTGCTGACTGTCTCAAAACCAAATGTTTTCTCATGCTGGAATTTTTTGTAGCAAGTAGTGACACTTTTAGGCAAGTATTCACAGAACATCTTTTATTGAAAAATATTTTTCAAGAAACTGTTTATAAATATTAAGAATCCTTTTTATTTCCAATGTATATTAAGTTATATGTCACCAAAATATGCAAGAAGAGGCCATGACATTAAAATTTGTCCTATAACAAAATAAATACACAATTTTTCTTTATGTTTAACAACATTTGGGAGACTTTAAAAGAATATTAATAGTTTCCATTTAATAATATATAATAGGAATAATAAGAAGAAATAGGAATAATAGGAAGAAATTAAATATCACAATGTATGTTGAATTCCACCTTGTATGTAGCATGATGAATAAACAATTCAGAGAATCTAGAAATGCTAGAATAAGTTATTTTTGAAAATATTCTCTTCCCCAGATGAAGTTATTTTAATAGATTTCAGCTTCTGAAAGTTTTTCTAATAAATTAATAAATAATTTTTCTAATAATAATTTGTCATTGACTTGGTTACAGCAATTTGACTTATCTGAGGCAGCTTTCAATACTTAGCTATTACCTGCAACATACCAGTTAATTCAAATTAGCAAAATATTCAGAGAAAATATTTAGGGAAGGAAATAAAATGTTCTAAGATTAGTGATATGCCTGCAGTAGTAAAGATATCCAACTAAGTTTACATCTGTTGAATGATTTGGGAGTGTCACACAAATGTTGTGACAATGGTGAAACAAAGAGAATTCTTGCTGCCGAATTGCAAAGGTTTGGTAGAGGGTGTGTTGGATGAAGAATTTTCTGGATGGACGTGTTAAAAGAGCTACAGTAAATTGCTCAGTGTCCAAAGGGAGAGAGATGAGTGATGTTCTCCAGGTCCTTATGGGGACACATACTGCTTAGTATCTTAATCAATACCATCGACAGTAAGGTAGAGTCCACCCTCTATCTAGGGACGGGATGACATCCAGAGGAACCTGACTGGCTCGAGGAGTGGGCTTGAAAGAACCTCATGATCACCAACAAGGCCAAGCGCAAAGTGCTGCACCTGGGTAGGAGCAATCCCCAGTATCAGGACAGGCTAGGAGATGAATGGACTGAGAGCAGCCCCACAGAAAAGGAATGGACTGAGAGCGGCCCCACAGAAAGGGATTTGGAGATTTCATCCAGTCTGTGGATAAACAATTGGACATAAGCCAGCAGTGTCTGTATAGAGCTCAGAAAGGCAACCCTATCTTGACAGAATCAAAAAGAAACATGACCATGTTGAGGGAGGTGATGGGTCCAGTTCTGGGCTTGGTAATTCAAGAAAGACATGGTATGACTGAGAAGATCCAGCCAAGGGCACAAAGATGATGGGACTGGAGCATTTCTCATGTGAGGAAAGTCTGAGGAATCTGGGCCTGTTACCCTGGAGAAGAGGCAGCTGAGAGAGGATCTCATGAAAGCATAAAAGATTCTTAATGCAGATGTCATGAGGATAAGCTCAGACTCTTCTCAGTGAAATCCAGTGACAGTAGAAAGGGCAAAAATTGAAGCACAGGAAGATCCACTTGAATATGAGGAAAATGTTCTTTACTGGAGGAATGACAGAGCACTGAAACAGGCTGTTCAGAGAGGTTGTGGAGCCCTTGTGGAGACACTCGAAACATACCCGAGCTTGATCCTGTGCAACCTGTTGTATGTTAATGTGCTCTATCAGGGGGGTTGGACTCAATGATCTCCAGAGCCCTCTTCCATCCACAACCAGTCTGTGACTCGATATGTTTTTGTGTGATTCTTCCTCTGCATTCCATGCTTGTGAAACTCCAGGTTGAGCAGAGAAGTTGTGGTTGACCCATCATTGGAAGTGTCCAAGGCCAGGTGGATAGAGCTGGGAACAACCTCATCTGCTGGAAGGTGTCCATGTCCACAGCAAGAGGGTTGGAAGTGGACGATCTTTGGAGGTCCATTCCAATATAAATGTTTCTGTGATTCTATTATTACATGAAAATATTAGTTCTTGCAATCATTTCCCATGCATAATATTGATACATCCTCTCTAATTTTGGAATTTAGTGCTATGATCACCAGCTTGCTTTATTTTAGCATGATCCTACACTGCATCATGTAAAATTATATGTGCATTTTAAATAACACTTTGACAAGAAAGTCCCCCATGTGTAGGCAATTATTTGCTTTACTAAGGATAATTTACCTTTATAGTGAGAAAGGAAAATAGCTTGCCTTATTTAAAAAAAAAATAAAAATTACAAATACGTACCCTTGCACTTGAAACTGAAAACTGCATGCCAAATCAAATGAAATACTAAAATGCAAAACTTCAAGTCAACATATACAAAAAGAACACAAGGCTGTTATATGTCATGAGCTGCAAAAAATTGTGTTACTTTAAGAAAACCACACAGACTAATAAAGACACCAATAGAAGTTTTGAATCTTTTTTTTATTTATTTCGATTTATTTCTTTCTACCCAATTTCTTTCACTACCAGAGCCATACCTCAGTTATAATAAATTATCTATTAACTTCATAGTCTTAACTTTTGATCAGATTGAAAATTAGCAAGTGCGATACCTGCTGCAACACTGTGGTGTGATGTGGACTTTCTATTGTTACAGTTTTGAGCTGCAGAACATTTAATGTCCTTGCAGCTGCAGAGAAGCCAATTCTCCTCTCCCTAGGTCATAAGTTGAAAAATGCACCAATACAAATCCTGGGAATGCTGGGAATTAGTTTGGTAGCAACAGTGGCAGCTAGTAACAAAATGAAACTGTTTAAGGTGTGTAGGACTGTAAAGTAATATGTAACAGCAGCAGAGAGTCTGCTTTACATACTATCTGGGTAAGCAGGTTAAACATAACAAGCTAGGGTCCAGCTCAGCTTGTTATGTTTAACTTTGACTGATAATTTTCTTTTTGGAAGTCAAATGAGCTCAGTAAACAACTGAACCAGTGGGACAGAAGGAGCAGCCCCTATGCAGATAGAAAAAGAGCAAGAAAACCACTTTTCAGGGTTTTGTATCTACTTTCCCATTCTCTGTAATACCTGTTGACTTGAACAGCCTGTCCTGGTAGAAGTTCTGTCTTTCTCCATTGCATATACATCAAGTAATATCCACGAGCAAGTGCATTTTGTGAAGCACAAATACCCCTTTCCCCATTATGTCTGTCTGGATGTGCTGAATGATCTAATGTTTCTCTCCTAATCATTTCCTCTGTTTATTCCATTAGAAAGATATTGTACTGTAGTCTGAGGCTCCTGGGACTGAAGTTTCTGAGTTTCTAGACTCAGTTTCTTTGTGGTGTTTTGGTTCGGGAAGACCTTGTGTTCTCACAGGCTTGGCATAAACATCACAAGTGTTATTGAACCAAGAATGATGTTTTGGATTCCTGTCTGTGGGATGGACTTCTCTCTGTCTTTCAGTTTTGGGCCAGTGGGATGAAGAGTTCTGGCACTCTTCTGCCTGGTGAGATGTCCTGCTCGAGAAGCTGTATAAAGGGGGTCAGTCTTTGAATAAAGAGGAGTCAGATGAAGTTTTTTATAAACGAGGTTTCGTGTCGTTTGTTCATTGCCCACAGTGACATTGTACCTTTCATCTTAATTGAAAATGAATATTATATCACTTCTCTATACGTTTAAAAAAACACTTTGCTTTATGAGACAATTTTTGTAAGTAAAATTTCTTTTTAATGGGAAAATGCTACAGCTAGAAAAAAATGTGCAAATTTTTGGGCACATAGGCCCTTTTCTAACATCTAAGTTTATTTTTATACATTTGACTTGGTTTTGATATCTTTTAATGTTAACCACCATAAAACTGTCTACATTCCACACCCCTTATGTTGTTTATTTGATGTCTAAAAAAAATCCACAGTGCTGTGCTTTTATTCTTCATTCATCTGTGGGTTCTCATAGAAGTTTGTACATCTACTTACTGACAATTTATTGAGATAATTGCTAGGCATAAACCTGAATGACGCTATTATTTTAAGGTGACAACTTTTCTAAATCGTGTTACAGGAATTAGGGGAATGTCTGTGCTTAATCTACTGAGCCAAAAATATTTTGCTCTGTTTCCTACATGTCTGTCACTGGGTATATCTGCTATCTATTAGCATATGATTTTGTACAGGAATTGGCAAGATTTAGTTTATTTTTCATCCTGTAATGAATACTTATCTGCCAAAATATGGAAATAAAACTAATTTTCACATTTTCTGGTGGTGAGTTATGTTTACTTGTACAATTTCCTCTTTGAACTTGTATAATATTCTCTTTGATGCAATTAAATGAGTGATTTTACTGATCCTGTTCCATATTCTACAAAGTGGTGGGTCACCTTGCTTTTGTTTCTGTCTGGATTTTCTGGGCTGATAGTGCACCTAATGGTAGCTTTCAGAATTTTTATGCTTTGTAGGAGGGATGAAGTTGAATATATAGCCTATATCTGAAAAGTAATGTGATTCTGGTGTGGAATTTAAAATAGCATTCTCTTCATGAGCTCTCAGTACTGTTGTCCTCTGGCGGTTGTGTACCAATGTCCTGCCTGCTGGCACTGAAAATGCTAAGGAAATACCAAAGGGAAGGTGACACTGTTTAATTTTTCTGTGCTTCATCTAATAGATATTCTGTCTGCAAGAACAAGACAGAATTCTCCTTAGTCCCATAGGAAACAGAAATTTAAACTGTTCAATATAGATATAAATTTTGCTGGATCTAAATCCCTGAAATGGACGTGTGTCATCCCTTTGAGGAGTTGGATCAATTCTCCACCGCTCATGGTTTTATTGCCAGACTAACCACCGGTCAGTCATTCTGAAATTGATATAATTAATCTGAGATTTGCAAGTTTATTTCATAAATTGTGTTTGTGAACAAAATCTGTGGTGCTTTTCTCAGTTCACCACATAAAGATAAGCTTATTTTCTAACTGGAGTAATTGTGTTTCCAGGAGCCAAAAAGAACAAGATGGATTATTTTATTTATAGGTGAAATAAAAGAATTTTTATTGTTTATATTAAACGGTCACAATACAGGTTAAAACTATCTGTTCATACTGTTTATACAATATATATTCTTATGTTGGGGATATATATAGAAAGAAGTATAGAATTTAGAGACATTCTACATAGAGTATATTCTATGAAGTGCTCCAAGGACAAATTAATTTGAGTAGGTGCAGTTATACAGACTCACGGAGCAATGTAATATTTCTAAAGATATTTTTCAGTACAATAAATGCAAACTTTATTAATTAGTTAGTTTATTTAAAAAATAATGTTTAAGCATTCATATTCTTACCTTGTTTCATAAACACCTGAGGATATAAGTCTCTAATGCTCATCAATAATGACTAAAAAAAATCTTTTGGTTTTGTATTAGTATTTTTCCCACAGATAAATAAAATAAATGTCATTCTGTAGATGTGAGGAGAAAGTGAAGTGTGAGATGGATTGAATATCTGCCAAACTTACTGACAGATTGCTGACAAAACTGAATTGTAAGCATTCTCAATATGACCAGTTATATGAAAACAAAGCTGTTTAAACAAATGAAACATTATGACTGATTTGATAAATATATTGAGTTTTCTAATTCATGAAAGAAAATACATTACTGAGAATGCAGTGAAGATGGATGAATTAAACTCTTTAAGCATGTCCCAGTTATATGACAAGATTCTCTGAAGGGAACTGATAATGCCATAATCTATCAAAATGCCTAGTCTCTATTTTTATACAATACATTATATCAGGTGTAAAATACAGTCTCAAAATATCCTGAATAGGAAAACAATTAATAGCTTCCACATGGCTCAAACTGTCTAGAAATATGAAGAACAAAATAAGAATGCCTAAATTCTACCTCTCTGTATGAGACAGTATTTAATACAAATATGAGAGACAGTAAGAATGTAGAGTGGTCTTAAAACATTTTTGTGATAGAAAACCCAGACAGAATGTTTTAACTCTGCAAAATGTTATGTATTTCTTACTGTGAACTGGTTCTGTAAAAAAAACAGTAGACAAAACATAGATTGCATTATATGTGCTAAATACAAATAACATGAATACTGATGGAGAGTTGTGGGGGACATGTATCTGCTCTGTTATGCAGAGTGCATGCAGTTGAGGGTATGGGGAAGCACCTCACATCTTCTGATAGTCTGGAATTAAAACTGGACAGAGAAATTAGAGTTTTCTGGGTTGGGTTGTTATATTAAAACAAACCAATCTCTGGTTTGGAAAATCTGGTATGCGTAATGAATGGTGTCTGATACTGCAGGTAATTTCAGAGAAACAGAGCAGAAACAGAAACTAAGCTGGAAAAAAGTACTATGGATAAAGTTGTTTGAAAACTAACTGCCATGTTATGGAAACCGGGTAAATGTAGAAGTGTGTATTATTTAAATTGACTAAATCAAAATAAAAACGTGTAGCAGCCTAGACCTGTAGCTCTAACCATGGAGGTGTTACCCTGTCCAAGAAAGCTGTTTGCAATGAACAGCTGTAGATTGCAGCAGAGCAATTTTGAGCAAGTTTTAGTGCTCTTGCAATTTGCCTGTGGAGAAAAGAAGAACCAAATTCTTGGACCATATGGGGGTGGGGGATGAAAGAGAGAGAGAGGGAGTGAAGAGAGAGAGAGAGAGGGAAGGTTCTTTGGATATTAAGATTCTGGAAGTTTGTGATGTCCTCACAGCCCCAGCACTTGGGGTTTCTGCCTGGAGCTTCTGTTGCTTTTCTTTACCCTGTTTAGTGGGGTCAACTTCCTCACTCACAAGGATGTATTTCTATCACACACAGCAGTGACAGTCAGCAGTTTGTCCTCTGGCCTCTGTTTCCAATCTCATTTGTATTTTCAATGCCTTTGCTACTATGGGCTGAACTCCACACCGTAGGAGGATGTATCTGGTACCAAGGTACATGTTGCCCAAATTCTAATGTTAAGTTGATAACAAGCAAGGACTGGGGAGGACAAATTTAGTGGATGGCAAATTTAGCTTAAGGCCTGTCATGTGTTTCTACCAATGGAAACGTTGTTAATAGGAAAATTCACTTGCTACTTTTTTTAGGTTAATCAAATAGAGGATTAGGCTTCTATCAATTTCCTCAGTATCAGCAATAGGGATAAAACCAAAGTACTTATGTATTCCAGGTCTCTAGTTCTGTAGACTAGACTATAAAATTCTTCCATTCTACTTCCATAAATATTTCATGGGCTATTTCATATTTATATCTTTTTTTTCTTCAAGGAATTAGTTGTCAAGAGTTTTTTGAGGTGATGTGTTGATACTTTTTTGCAAAAGCCTATACTTAGTTTATGGCTTGGAGATTTCGTACTTCCATTTTGGAGTGACCATGGTTGAATAAAACTTCACGGAATATGTCAACATTTATTTTATCATTCAGTTTTCTTTGAGACTTTTCAGGCTGCTGTGCTACTAAAGGCTGAGACAGCTTGTTCTCACATATACATTAAACTGCTTTTTAATCTATTTACAACAACTGTGAATATGCATACAATATACTCATATTGATAGATGAAATAACTCTCTCCAAAGACCAAAAGATTCTGCATTTTAAAGTGGCAAATACCTTTCTCTGAAACTTAAACTTCTTTCAGTTCTAACCAAGTAACAACCATGTGTGCGTGTGTTATTATAGCATGTGTTCTGTTACAGGGACAGTAAAAAATAATAAATCAGTAATTAAAAAAAAATAGTTTTTTATTAGTTTTATTTATTTGGCTTCATTTTATTTCACTCTGCTTTTCTTATTTTATATATTCTTCCATTTTGTTTCAATTGTTTTTGTTGGATCTTGTTGCTGAGTTATACTCAAAGTATGTCTTGTTGTGCAACATGGGGATGTAGGAACCACTATGTGGGTGTAGAAACTAGATTAATCAGTGTTATGATACTAAATAAGCACAGCTGTTTCTTTTTGTGAGAAAATATGAAGCCTACTTGTACAACTTTTTAGTTCTATCTACATTTCTGAATAGATAACTGCAGTCTTAGTGAATAAAATCTCAAGTAAACGGTCCATTAGTGATAGATGACAGCACATTCCACTACAAAAGAAACAGTATTTTCTGTTCATCTCCTTATATGGGAAATGATTACTATCTTTAAAGAAGAAACTGTTCCTATGGAAAATTTTGCAAATGTCAAAATCATACAAGGGGGATATTCATTTAACAGTGCTTTTATTCACTGATGATGAAAAGAAAGTGCTTCCTATGTCAGATGATACCTGTAACAATATTTTGCAAGGGGATAAAGCTGAATTATTCACTGCTTTGATTATGTCGGGTCCTAACAGTTTTTTTTTCCTCCAGTGTTTCTGCTGAAGATTAATAATATAAACAAGTTGGTTCTTGCCATCTTCAATTAAAAATGTCCATCAGTCACAAAGCAAAATCAAATTATGATTAGTGTTACTGGTGTGTCCATTGAAGATTTATTAAAATTTATTTCTTTTAAAACATGTTCACAAACTCATTTGTCTGATGTTGTGGAAATATAAAGGTCACTGTTTGTTATGAAAAGTGGAATATGTGTGTCACCCCTAAATACCACAATTCAGAGGATGGGAATTTCATCCCTGATGCTAAGTGCCATCAAGGAAATTTTTTAAATATAATTTTACTTTTGGTGAACTGGAACAAGTCCAAGGGGCTTGAGGAAGAGAAGTGCTCCTTTCTTTCCTTCAAACAAGATATTTTGCAACTGTTTTATTTTATATGTGCTGGTAGCTCTAAATGATTTGAAATCAGATCTGTTCTTACTGATGTCTTTACATGACAGCTGCCTTGTTAGCTAGCTCCAAGTAGTAAAGTTAATGGTCATGATCTTTTAACTCTAAAGCATTTGCTGAAGACAGAAGTACTTGAGGGATCTGACACAGAAAGGGTGGAGGGGTCAAGCTTCACAGTGATCTGAGAATTGGTTGTGATTTAACACTGTGATAGTGTTTGACCTGAGCAGAATAAACACGCAGGGCAACTTGACTGGGGCTGTTTTCTGCATATAAATAGAGCTGAATATTTACTAACTGCACTATTTAAATGTGCAGCATTTTTTGTTGTGTATCCTGACTACATGACTGTCAACACTCTCCAGTTTCCCCACTTCTGTTACACCATCTTCTTTCTTTGTTCCTCCCACTATGCCATTCTGCTTATGTTCTATACTTTTAAACATTTTCTAATTTCGTTGTCACCCCCACCCTCCTCCCTTTTGTTTCAAGGAATCAGGAATAAATTTTGTTAATACTGTGGCAATTTTGAACAGAGATATGGAAACATCAGACATGAAATTTCATTTAATAGCTTCAGACTTTTGAAAATTTGCAACTCAGTTGGTTTGGAGCACAGTAATCATAAGCCAATTGGTTGAATTCGCCATTATTTCCTTCTTACTGATGTTGCATACACTTTGAATGAAAGGTCATTTTGAACTTACATAAGTTTTTGATGACTTGGTTTCACCACACAGTGAAAATTACACAGGGATAGGGCAACATTACTTTTACAAGAAACCCAGAAGTAGCATGCAGCTTACTTCTGAGGACAGCAATCTATTTAACTTTCTTTAAAAAAAAAAATAATATTAGATTCTCACAATCATTTGATAATAGAATTAGACATTTAAATAAATCACAAGGCAGTGCAAGTTCAGTTAATCTTTTGTCACTTCCTATATTTCCTGAAGGAACTTTCATCTGCAAGAGCTTTTATCTGAAAATTTAAACCCATAATTTCCTTTCCAAGCAATGTGTTCAACCTTAACTCATTAATGAATTGGTGAATTCATTAATGAGGCAGTCTTTCAAGGATTGCAAATCTAAAGTAAATTTTTTGCAGAATTATCAAAAAAAATCTATGATAAATATGATTATTGCTTCTGTATAATTGTACAAAACCACTTAAAAAGGATGACAATCCTGCCACTTCAAATCTATTCAAATCAAGGCAGCTTATCCATGAAATTCCATTTTTTTATCTTTGTGGTGGCATGATGATACAGACTTTTATACACTTATGAACAGTTAAACAATTTTCATTTAAACTTCACCTGAAATTCACCTGAGAGAATTTCTGTGAAAAACTGTACCATGGAGACTGGAGTACTTAGACTAGTAATATGCAACTGAAAAAGTTTCTTCAAAAAAGAAATACCTCATAAATTTATTGAAAAATCGTGTTGAAAATCTTTATTGATGATAACTTTTCACTCTGCTGGCTTCAAAAACAGGTCCTGGAAAAAGGATCCTGCAGTGGGAGTCAGATCCCACCTGAGCATTGCAAGTAGTTCTACAACCATGGAGATTAGATCTGTTCCTTAAAGGACAAAACAAAGCTGTACACAGTCAAGAGATCAAAATAAAGTAAGATTAAATTGTATTAAAATGGTCAGACTCTACTGAAAGATATATAGATTTAGAATTTGTAGACTTCATAGTTAGATCAACCTTCACAAAGAACAAGTACCCCCTTAAGAAATCCTGCAGTAAAGCACTATTTCCACACTTCTACTGTGTATAGCTGTGCAAAGATGCATGAACAACACATTCCAAAACTTATTTTCTCCTGATCTTTCTTCCTTAAAAAGGATGTGTACTCAAAAGACTGATTTTATGTATATAACACATTTTCACATTCAAAAAAATAAGTATGAGATTTTTACTTAATATTCTGAGTATATTTTCAGCAGAATTCATAGGAGACCTCTTGCCACTAATGGCTTGAGAAACTGTTTTTACTTCAGGCTGGATGATTCTAAACAATGGAAACATACNCACTAACTTGAAGCACAGATTCCCAAAGATATTTAGAAACTTAATGATTATTGATACCAACTCAAAGTAGGTATTTTAATGCCATTATCAATCTCTGATTCAAAAACGCTTTGCTTTAATAAAACAATAACCATTGTAGCAGAAGTGTGTATTTAAACATATAGAGATTGCATTATACATATTACCTTCAGATTTGCTGAATTCAGTTTTTTTTTAATGTCTGTAGTTAAACAATCTTTTTCATACCTTTCCTTTTCTTCCCCCCCAAATATGTTAGAATCAATACTTAATCTCTTTGTTCAAGGTTATTAATCTTGTGAATGTAGGTGATATTTCTCACAACAAATATTAAAAATGAAAGATGGAAGAGAAATCTAAAACCATTTGACACAAACCTAGTTTAATTTGTTATTTTAACCAGAATTTCTAGATAATTAAGGCAAAATGGATGCTTTTTGTAAATATAATAGCAATTAAAAATTATGATATGTATTAAGTAGGACAACTCAGCACATACATGTAAGTTGTATTGAAGCTGTACTGAAGAAGGATACTGAGACGAGTTTTTGATCAACTAATTTCTATCCAACGCAGTGAAATTTAACAGGATGTTGACCTTCATCTTCCACTTTTTGAAAATTTTAATATAAATACTGGCTGGTTGAGCTGGTGTCTTTATGGACAATTACACAAGTCTTTTAATCATGAAATCTGGTAAGCAAGGATTATATTTATGTAACAGAAGTAAGTTTATTTCATTATTAATGAGTTCATTAAATGGTGTTTTAATGTTCATTGGCTAATAGACACCAGGTCTTGCTCTTTATCAGGGTATATCAGATCTGAATATTGGTACTGAGAGTTCTTTTTAAAAAAAAAACCTCTTTTGGACATGGATATGGAGACAGAACTGTCAGAGCTCTCAGATCTGAATTACAGAAGACTGGGTGCATCTTGGATCAATGGCTAATGAACACAACAATTAGGGAGAAGGAAAAACCTGAAAGTGGTATCTCTCAAGAGAATCTTTCTTACCTGAACTTCTAGCTTCCAGCAATATACTTGTATTTGTTCCTCATTCCTCCCCCAGACCCATGTGCAGAACCAATCACCTGGCTTTGTTGAACTTCATGGGCTCATTCCACAGGACTGTACAGGATGCTCCAGGGGGCCATCCACTTCCTACAGTGTGTCAGCTGCACCAGTCAGCTTGACATCATCTTCAGGCTTACTGACGGTGCACTTGATCATGGAATTGTAGAATGGTTTGGGTGGAAGCAGCCTTAAGATCATGTTTTCAACCATGATGCCATAGGCAGGTACAATTTTCACAAGACCCAATTGGTCAGATCCAATTTGGCTTGAACACTTCCTGGGAAGGGGCATTCACAATGTTTCTGGACAACCTGTCCCACTGCCTTACTACTAACACAACAAAAATCTTCATCCTAATATCTAATATAAACCTACTGTTTTTTAGTTTTAATCCATTCTCCCTTGGCCTGTCATTACATGCTCTCAAAAACAGGCCCTCTCTGTCTTTCCTGGAGGTCCCCTTAAGGTATTGAAAGACACAATGAGGTCACTCCAAAGTTTTCTTTATTCCAGGCTGAGCGAAACCAATTCTCTCAGCCTTTCATTGTATGAGAGATGCTTCATCTCTCTAAATCCTACTAAGTCTAAATTTAGATCCCATTAACTATGCCGCTGATGAAGAAATAAAATAATAATTGTTCCCCTCTTGAGAGATAGCAATTGTTATGGGTTTCAATTTGGACTTTGAGCCAATGACTTTATCTCTCAGATGGTCATCCAGCCAGTTCCTTATTCATCTAACAGTCCATCTGTCAAGGCCATTTCTCTCCAAGATATGTCCATGGTGTTGTGGGGAGCCATAACTGAGAGCCATGTGTAAGATGAAGTAAAGGACATAGGCTCCTCTTCTCAACTGATGCAGTCACTCCACTGCAGAAGACCACAGGTTCAGGTGCACACAATTTGCAGTTGTTGAAGTCCTGTTGGCAGTCCCTAATTTCCTCCCTGTCTTCCATAACATTCTTCAACATGACTCTCAGGAAGATCTGCTTTGTAACAGACACACAGCTAAGGCTCACTGGTCAGTAGTGTTTAGGGTCCTCTTTTTCAACTTTTAAAAATGGAATGAGTGACTCTTTTCCCAGTCATTGGGGACTTCTCCTGAGTGCCAAAACTTTTGAAGTATGACTGAGACTGGCTTTACAAGCACACCAGCCTATTAACGGGATTTCTGTCTATGCACCCATAAATTTTGCAGCAGCCTTGTAGTGAAACAATTATACATATAGCTTTCTTACAGTGTTTAATTTGGTTAGATTTACCAGGAGACTCAAAGGTGAAGTACATTTATACAGGCACACAGAAAGACACTAAGTGCATAAGCCTGTTTTTCATAATCCAGGTTAAAAATGTATGTAAGAAGTTCATGGGGAAAATATACATAGATTCTTCCTGAGCGAAACAAAATAGAATTACTGGTCTATTCCCCGCACCCACCCACCACCCTCACACTCCTTTTTGATTTGAAGAAGAAACATACATTTTTTTTTACTTTTTTAACTTCCATGCAAGTATGGACAGCTCTTATAGACCAGTATAATTTATCCAAATTCCATGTTAAATATAAGTGTAAAACTGCCAATAAAAGCTTTCCAATATTGACAGATATAGTTATTCCTGTTCCCCATTCAATGTTCTGGTATAAAATGAGTTTTGAAAGAGCCAAATAATGATCTGAATTATTTTCTCAATTAGGTTGGATTGACTAACAGGGAGAGAGTATTAGATCATAGATTTTGTTTCAAAAATGTGTACTCAAATTGATCCAAAATATAAAGTATACTGAAATGTGGATGATTAATATTTTTATAGTGTATTTAACAAGGTTTACTTATAGTGAAATTGCAAATGTGTCCTTTCTCTGTGTAATTCATGTTTCATTTCATATGTGTCTTCTACAAAGCAGGTATCTACACAGAAGATAGTTAATGATTAGATGCTAACAGAAATTAAATATTACCATGGTAAGGTGAAAAAAATTGCTGATGAGAAAGTCTCCTAAAATATTCTGCCAATCTACCATATTGTAGAATTTTGATGGAATTTAAAATGTCATTTTTTTCATTAACTTTTCAAACATTTACCTAGTAGGCTTAAAACATACCTAGTTTGGTATGTTTCACATCACTTGTCTCTGCAGATGTGGCAGTACTTACACTCTGATGAGTGTATCTGCCCAGCCTAGGCACGTTTGGGATGATGCTGTTCTCTTACACAATTGCTTCACAATGAGGAAATAAAGTCACCCAGCACAAATAACCTTTCTTAAAACTTGGCTGGTGCAAGATCTTTTAAGTGCAAAGTTTTGCCTGTGATATCTGCTTGCCAAAATGTCCACAGATGAGAGGCATGCTTACATTTTGTCAGTTTTGGCCTCAGTTGAATGTAGATGCAAGTATAGCAGAGTCACTCCTCACTGGGTTTTGTTTAGTGCACCTTTTTGGAAATAGGACACAACTCATTATTAAAAGTTCCCACATGAAATATGCCTGCACCAAAATTGATCCATCTGAAGACTTGAAAAGGTCTTTATGGTAGGACCTTAGAGGTAGCTCCATTTCACAGTAACATAAAATTCACTGTGCTTCTGGTTTTGTGTGACTTTTGAGAAGTGATTTTTAATGATTTTTTAAATTGTTTTTGCTATTTGACTTCAGTGCCAATCTACTTCAGTTGCTCCTCCTTGCCTGTGTCTGTGTGTCTTATTCTCTTATTCTTAAACACCTGGAAAACAATGGTTTTAATTTGTTGACACAGGCCACTAATCCATCCCATTACTATGAGCTATGTTATATTAATTACCAGGATGCCATTACATCAATCCTGTAATCATAGTTATACCTACTGTAGTTGGACATTAGTAGCTTCTATGACAGCAAATATTTCTTGTTCATTGATGCCATACTGGACTTATCTTTTACCTCAGTCCTTGTTGACATGTTTGGCAGTATGCAGTTAACAGTAAGTTCCTTATTTTTGAGCTGTAATAAGCTGTATATGAGGAGTGATTTTCCGTTTTGAACCATGCTTCTCAGTTTACTCCACTGGAGTACAAAAACTGTGAAGGGTGACTAATAATATCATGATTGGTAATTTATGTGGCTGAATTGTAGTCCTTGTTTTTTTATAGCCAGGCTCTTCAATAATCAAACTGTGGTCTCAGTTTGAATACCCTATTTAACTTCTTTTCTCCTCTGCAATTTATTTCCTGTCTTCATTTTCATCTTAGAATTTCTAGTGTGCATTTCTACTTTGACTACATGGTTGTAAACTTGTCCTGTGACAAACCCAGCAGTTCTGAACACACCATCAGTTACCTTCAATGAAACTCTTTGCGTGCTGTCACTCTTTGTCTAGGGGCTTGCAAATTCTCATGAGACTTTATGTAGAAATTTAAAGGCCATGCCAGAGATTGTCTGCCAGTGTTTTCTAAACTCTCCCTGCATACAATATGATCTGAGCACTTCAAATGCAGCAAACTAATGCCCATGAGAAAGAATTAATATTTTAAGGGTACATTCTCATAGGTAAAGGAGTCAGCACCATTAGAGTATGAAACATTTACTTTTTGTGTTTTGATTAGTTTTTCTTGGAAGGAAAGGTTACTGCAGACTAAATTTGTGATTGGAACTTGCATTCAGTTAACTTTGCTTAATGCACCTGTATAAATATTGATCCCTTCTTCCTACTAATTGTGCAAGCAGTGGATGACATAAATAATGGTTCTTGAAATAAGGATATCTGATAACTATGCCTCACGGCTGTAGAAGTAGAGTTTTAAGTTAAATACAAGCAAGCGTTTGCAAATTAAACAACAAATTTTCATGGCAATAGAAATCTGGTGTGGTAAAAAATTAACCCTTTATATATATAAAATCACAATGTATTTTTAAATAAATGTATACTAATTAATTATGGTGTGAAAAGATAGGTGATTAAAATAGTTCACGAAGTTCTGCATTTCAACAGTGAATGCTGCATATCAGTAGAAAGTTAACTCAGCCACAGAATGAAAAATCAATGAATGTAGACCTAGTCACAAATTGAGGACTGGATTTTAGAGACATTACACAAAAGCTAGCAGTGGCAAAATGGAAACTTGTAACAGGGTAAATTTGTCCAATCAAGCAGCATACTAAGAAAAAAAGGGCATGATTCCATCATCAATGTGTTTGTAGTAAAGTAAGAAAAGCTTTTCATTAAAAAAAAAAAAAATGGTATTTTGAAATAGGAATCTGATGCATGCCAGCATATGTCACCTCATTTTTCATGGCATATTTCCACAGCAGAGTGGGTTAAGAAATGCTGATGGTGTCCTTCCTGGGTTTTGCTTTCCTTCATCTGATTATGGGTAATTGATTTTGACTGTCACAGGAGCTGAAGAAAATAATTATTCAATGTTTTTCCTTCAGTGGACTTAATGGGCTTTTCAACCAGTTACATTCTTTGGTTTTGATTGTAATACATAGTTCAAACAACACCAAATCATGACATACCAGCTGACAAAAAAGTTTTGCTTGATGGTTGAATTTTGCAGTGTTTTAATACTTCTACAATAACTTATACAATGAAACAAAGGAGATAGCTGCTGTTATCTAACAGCCTCCTCTTCCTAAATACATGCTTTGGTTATTAAGGTTGTTCTGCTTGGCACCTGACAACTGTTTTAATAATTTGGACATTAAAAATCACCAAGTAATCTAGAAAGTCAGGGAGAGGATCTCTAATTAAAGACAAATAGGGATTTGCTTTGTATTGTATTGTATATGTACAAATATTCTTATTTGTAAATAAGATGAGTAATTGTACAAGTTTTGTTGCACTCCAAGGCCGATGAGCAGGAAGTTGACTAAGGCAAACAATTCTTACATGTCTGTACTGCATAGGCAAAGAAAGCACACGTTACATCCAGGAAAGAGTAGGCTGGCAGTACCAGGGAATTCCCTCTTGCTACAGCTCACCCCTGAGGGTGGGGGTAACTCAGGCTCTTCTTTCTATAGAAATAAATAAATAAATGAATAAACACACACACACACACACACACACACACACACACACACACACACACACACACATATACACCACACGTGTTTGTGTGTGTTTGTGTGTGTGTGTGGTGTGTATGTGTGGTGTGTGTTTAGGGTCCATTTTAGAACAATTTGGTTGTGATGGAAAGGATGTACGTAGTGGCTTTGTTTATTATCTGTAGATATACAGCAATATAAAAGCATAAAAAACATTTAGGAAGATGTATAAAGGAAAGAAAGAAAGAACAAGGCTTGATTGTTACAATTTTGATGTCCTCCAGTTGAAGTGATGGTTGCAGTCCTGATCCCCTGGGGGCAAGGGAAGGCCATGCAACGCAGAGTTCAGTGGATTAATATGTACTAAGTTCTATGTGAGGATTCCCAGGTATCTCCTCTGAGAGAGGAGTTTGACATTTTCTGTTGCAACGCTGAGGTCTGTCGCAATCCTGTGGATCAAGTGCAGGTGGAAGGCGCTCAGAAATGAGTCTGTGAGCACTTCAGGAGCCAATGCTGGTTTATGACCCCTCTCACATCAGCTTAGTGGAGCAGTTTTACTCTGTCAGAAGGGATGAAAACCCTCAGGTTGAATATCCTTGAGAGGAGTTTTCACTCATGAGCCAGTTGTGTAAAGGAGGACATTGGCATGATAAAAAGCACTATCCTGCCTCATGGGATCTACTTCTTATCGACCTCTTCCCTTATCTGTCTCAAACCCAGCTGGTAGCCTCTGGGGATCACCACTTCTGCACCAGGGGGTTGTGGTGTACATCCTCAGCAAAGCACCTGTTGCTTTTGCAAAAGGCTGATTATTTTGAGCCATTAATCATTAACATTTCTGTTCCTCAAACCACTATAACAACGGAAATAATACAAACTTTCCCAACCCTTAGACAATCAGTATCACCAGTATCACTTAAGGAGAATAGGAATGGTGCCTGTCCAAGCAGGAAATTATTAAATAAAAATAGGTGGAGTGAGAGGTTAAAAAAAATGTGCAGTTTGTGAAGTTTGGTCTTTAACTACTTGGTAGAGAGTTGTTCTAATTTCAAGGCACTTCCAGGTAATTTCAGAAAAAATAAGATACCTCTAATCTTCAGGAACATCCAATTAGGCATTATGTGCATCCTGAGGATCTCCTCTAGTGGGTATTGCTGCCAAGTTTGCTTTGCCAACAAAGTAGAAGATACACAAAATTTTTAATTCTGTCACCCAAGTGCCAAATGCTTTTCTGTGCTAGTGGTCAGACATGCCAAGTGAATGAGTCATAAACACAAAGATCATGTAGACAGTTTTTTATAGTTTGTCAGGATCTCTTGGGTACCTAAAATTAGAATTTAAATTCTGTTTTAGACACATAAGCGCATGGGTTTATTTTCAATCCTGCTGTGTTCTCATATGTTCATTTACATTCTCTCTGTGTTAAACTGGCTTAAAAATAGTCGGCAACATGTACCTAGAAAAGCAATACAGACTAATTTATGGGATATTTAAATAAATATATCACATGAATTCTCTTATTTTGCAACTAATCTTCAGAATTGTTTTTGAATAGTGTTTTGCAGCTATTATTTCCTCTCTATTTGCTATGTTCTGATTTTGGCTGGGATAGAGTTGAGGAAGGGCTGGCTTTTTGGAATGAAGGCATTTACCTTCTGAGTCAGCCTTCAGTGTGCTGAAGGCTGACTTTCCTGGAGATGGCTGAAGACCTGCCTGCCAAAGGGAAGCAGTGAATTGATTCCTTGTTTTGCTCTGTTTGTGTGCATGGATTTTGCTTTCCNTGTTAGTATAGTTCTGTGTTTTGGGTCTGTGATGGAAACACTGTTAATAATTCAGGGGTGTTTTTGTTATTTTTGAGCAGTGCTTACACAGAGCCAAGGCATTTTCTGCTTCTCAATCCACCCCACGGGTGAGCAGGACGGGGGTGCAAAAGGTCCTGGGAGGGTGCACAGCCAGGACACTGACCCCAGCTGACCCCAAGGATGGCTAAGGCCAGATGGTGTCACATTCAGCACATAAAGAGGGGGAAAGAAGCAGGAAGGAAGGAAGGAAGGAAGGAAGGAAGGAGGGAAGGAGGGAAGGGAGGGAGGGAGGAAGGGCTGGCTTTTTGGAATGAAGGCATTTACCTTCTGAGTCAGCCTTCAGTGTGCTGAAGGCTGACTTTCCTGGAGATGGCTGAAGACCTGCCTGCCAAAGGGAAGCAGTGAATTGATTCCTTGTTTTGCTCTGTTTGTGTGCATGGATTTTGCTTTCCCTATTAAACTGTCTTATCCCAGCCCACAAATTTTCTTGCTTCTATGATTCTCTACTTTTTCCCCTGGAGAGTAGTGTCTGAGTGGCTGCACAGGGTTCAGTTAACAATTGGGGATAAATTTCGACAGCCTGGGTTGGGAAGGGTGTTATGACAGATGAACATTTCTTCCTCCATAATGTGGCAGTTTGCTGACCTTGTGGTAGAGGACGGCATCTTTCTTCTGATCAAGGAAGTGTCAAAGTTTGCAAACACTCAAACCAAGGACAGAAATCTGCCTCTTGCAGCTATTTGTCCCTTCTGTGATTTCAGGAGTAACAGCAGAAAACCATAGGCTTACTGCCAATATCTTTATGAACTCTTTCAACACTCCCCCCCATCCCGCTGGGACATGGGTGAGTGGCTGCATGGGGCTCACTTGCTGGCCGGACTTAACCCCAATATGGTTGTATAGCAGTATTGCACACATCATGAAGATGTCATTATATCAAAATAAGATGTCATGGCAGCCTCAGCAAACATCCACTCATTTCAACTCACGACTGCTTGTTCGTGAATTTTTCAGAATGCTGAATTTTTCAGAATGCTGAAATACCAGAAAAAGCTACCATCAAGTAAAAAGTAGCATTTGCCAATGCAATACAAGATAAGCATGCCTAGAACTTGACTGATTGGCTTTTGCTGAGTTCACTCATTGTGAAAGGCTAAGTACTTCGCTTAGAGTGGGTAATAAAGCTATCATAACAGAAATATGACAGCATATTTTTTTTAATTGATCAAAATTGTGTCACCACTTAGTGTTGTAAACAAATGGAATGACAAATCCACCACACACATGCATTTCCTTTGTGTGCTTTTTTTTGCATATTTTTTAATCTTGCATGACAGAACTTATTATTAATTTGTGCATGAAAGGTGGTCCAGCTTATAAAACTTGAGAGGGAAGCCTTACTTATAGAGATGCAAGCAAAAAATAATTAATTTTATTATCATTAAGGATGATTAATGCATTAATAAAGGGAGAAAACTGATTGGTGAGGATGAAAAATGAATAAGCTGAGGAAGTACATAATTTTAAAATCAGTGAAAACTGAAAATCAGTGAAAAGGCGTAATTTTCTATTGTGGAGAATCAGCACTCTCTAGTAATGCAAAAGAATGAAACACACTTGACTAGCAGAAGAGCTCTGCCTATCAGAAGGTGAAAATAATGACATTTATTATCTGAGGGATTTTTATCCCATTTAGTAATGATCCTTAATTTTGTACAATGACTGTGTAAGTCAATTAATATATTGTGAGATTTATGCAGGTATACTTGCAAATGATCTTTACAGAACATTACAAAAAGCCTTATTATTTCCACAGTAGAAAATAAAATCTTTCAGCATACATAGATGGATTTAATATATGTATGAGATAATAAAAATACTATAATAGATGTTTCACTGTTTATTTTTACTTTTATATTCTAGGAATTAAAACGTTAAATTTTTATCTTCCATTTTTTGTGTTCCATTTGATGTCAGTTATATCAGGCTCATACACGTGCGTTTGGAGCTGATGAGGTGTTTGAGAGCCTTTGGGTAACTTTCTATTTTATTTTCTGCATCAAGCAGTTGTTTTTCACTACATTTTGAAGTTGTCTCCACTTCCAGCTCAATATGTCCTGTATCTATTGAAAGATAGTGGGGTACTTTGCATTTAAGCACAAGTTTGGCTCCTTCAATGTTTAAGGTTTATTTAGCCCCGTTTCAGTTTATGGCATCTTACCATTCCATCAGTCTTGTTTATATGAGATGCTCGTAAATTTTAGAGCTTTCCATTTATGAATTTAAATGCTTTCTCTTATTCTGAATATTGGAAAGTTCTGCAGGTATTGACACGTAATAAAACCTGGTGATGTTGTAGTCTTCACCAATAATAGCACACTAGTCATCACAGCTTTCTCTAACTGATCCCATGTTAAATATATGTATCTCAAAGTCTGATAAAAATGTATTGAGCAAGAACAGATAAGGAATTCAATCTCCACACTTGAAGTCCCAGATTTCTGAGTATTCAAGCCTAGAAATCAACAAATGACTGTCCAGAATGTCAAGGCAGAAAGTTGACATGAATATCAATATGTTTAGAGGTATCTAGAGAGATTCGAAAGCGGTTTTCTTGACTGACTCTGCTGTAGACAATATAAAATCATAGGTTTTTTTACATAATAATATTAAGCCTAAAGTTGCAAAACAACAACAAATGCTGGGATTATTATGAGCATATATAAAAATGGAGCTTTATGGCTTACACTGAAAACTGGTTTTATTAGTATTTCTGTATATAAGAAAAAAGCTTTCAAGAAAGTGAAGATTGGAAACAGATTTTTGGGATAGCTATTAGCCAAACTGCCTAAACAGATATTTAAAGGCTAGATTTCCTATAGTAATTTAGCAAGTGATATGCTAGTGCATGCCAGCATGAAATAAAAAAATAAAATAACAAAAAATAAAAAAAAAAGAGAAACAGAAGAATTATATAATTTTTATATCAGGATGTTAAAACAAAATCTCTGGAAACAAGATGCAGTATATGTATCTTATAATTTTTATAATCTTTTTTTTTAGAAAGGGTAAAATCTGTGGAAGTGTTTGAGGTAGATTCTTCAGAAACAGAAGGCCAATGAACAGAACTTCTCTAGCCCCTACCTTGAAATTTGGAGTCTTGGTTTTCTTTTGAAAATTTTCCTGAGCATCCCATTCTTCTTTCTGGTTTTTCAACTTTCGCTGTGTTATTCCCTGCTGAGAACTGTAGGACATAATTAATTAATAAATAGATGGTGGGATTTTTTTAACTCCCAAAACACCAGTAGTGCCACTGATACCAGAAACAAAGAATGGCTACACTGTTTTCCAGTTATTTTCCCTCAAGTTCTGAGATCCTAAGGCAGGTCAAACCATTTATTAGTTTCCTAAAATGACGCAGTGTTAAAGCTTAATATTGTGCGGTTTTTTCTTTGAAGATTCATGGAAGAAATATTCAAAATTAACTCCACAGAAAATAATCTAAATAAAAAGTTTACTGAAATATTATATTTACTTTTTTGCTAGAATGTATGTTCTGTTTTTATATTGTGTGAGACAGTAAGTGTACTAAAATACAGAAAGATTAAAGGGCTTTTTCTTTAGAAGGATGAAAGTGCCAAGAGGTTTCTGCTTACTGAAATTGTGTCAGAGGTCTCAGAAAATCTATTCAAGGAAGATATTTAATAAATACAGGTCTAAGAAATATCATGCACAGTTAAATTTACTGTGTACCTTTGAAACCTCTGTCATGAAGGCAGTGGAGAGGTGAGGAGGTCTGTCATTGGGAGGTTCAGAAGAGGAGGTGGGCCAAAATTTAAACTTTATGAACTTTGAAAATAGCACAGTAGGACCCTGAGATTAGCTCAGTTGGTCAGAGCATGGTGTCAACACCACCAAAATTGTGGGTTCAATGCCCGTATGGGTCACTTAAGAATCAGACTCGATGATGCTTGTGTGTCTCTCCCAACTCAGAATATTCTCTGTGTTTATGTCTTTGTTCCTAAACAAGCAGCTAGTGCAGAGGTAAAACAGACCAACAGTTTCTGTATATGTTTAATACATTCTGTTAATATGCTGTATGCCTGTAGTCTGCAGGGACAACCTTAGAAGAAATGCCATTTCCCTTGTGGACCTTCAGGGCAAACTGCAACAGAGACCTGTCAGGATTTCTTTCCTGTGAAGCATGTGGTTATTGGACTACATAATTTGTGAAAAAATTTGTTTCTGAAAACATCTTAAGTTCTGTCTGCTGTGCCATGGTATCATCACTCATGCAAACTTGGGCTGTTTTTACATTATGATAATTAACTACATTGTCAAGACATCAAAATTGTTTCAGATTTTAAATAATTTTTTGTTGATAATTTCTAAAAATGATCTGATCATTACGAACATGAACACTCTCAGGAAGTTGTATGAGAGATCTATTGTTAGGTACCTCTTGAAAAAACTGGTATGATATGGTAGGGTACCACTTTAATCTAACAGTTCTTCTCCCATTCTGTTTGGGTGATAAAACTAAAAACATTGGGTGATTAAACTAAGTTTAAGTTCAAATAAATGTTCTTGCATTTTATTTCACTAAATCTTTTAAAAAACTGGCTGTAATGATTTCAGTCTAAAAGTTATATCAGACGAAATATGAAATCTGGTTTCATGAATTATTCATACACAAAATCAAGTGAAATCAGAGCTCATGAATTACTTATAAAGGCTATCTGGAAATCAATAAATTGCCTGTAATGCATACATAAGCATTTTCTCCAAGTCTATGAGATGCTGATGTCATGATTTCTTTTTTTCTTTGTAGAGCTATGCCAGTTTGAAATTACAAAATCACTTGTCCTTGGGTTTTATTTTAAAATGTCATTTAACTATTTTCATGTGTTTGAAATAAAAAATTACATTGATAAATGCAGACAGGTAACCATACCAAGTAATTAGGAAAACATTGTAGAATGTGGCTAATAGCTCCAAGTATCCTTGGAGATTCCAATTATTATTTTTTCATTAATAATTGTTCCATGGAGCTCAATGCAAGCACCAATAGAACTTAGTTAGATTTTGAATCGAAGCCTAGGATTGGTAAGAATTAATGTAGACTGTGCTCCAGCAGAATCAATCAAAAAGCTGGGTAGTAGGTAGAGAAGGATCTTTCTGTCTTAGAGAATATGCAGAAAGGAAGCTGAGAAAATGAATTCCAGATAATTACACAAATGAAATTAGTTTTCTTATTCTAATAGATATTCAGGGTATTTGTCTCCACAAAACCAAAGGGAAAAAAACTGGATCCAGAACACTGTGTTTTAACAGTAATATTCTAGTTAATATTTCTGTGCATTCTCAGGAATGTGTTTTTAATTCCATTTACAGCAACACTTCAGTCACCAGCATGCAAATTTCTCCAGCGTAGGGAGGACTGTAAATGAGTTGTGTTTATTTCCATTGGAACATTGGAATCTAGAGCAAGACTTTTCACAGTGAAAACAGCAATTCCCAGAACTGCTAAAAGCTCGTTCATCAAACAGAATGAGCAATAAATCTACAAAATAATCAACTGTGTAGGCTCTATTATCTTATATCTTGCAGCTGTCAAAGTCATCAGGAAACAATTAGCAATTGGATGCAGCAATATTTTGCAGCATTATTATTTACTTCCTGCTTCAGAATACTGCATTCAGCTGCTCACACAGCTGGTTTGCGGGAGATGTGCAAATTTTTAAATTTAAGGTAAATGAGTTAATAAAAAGTTTGATTAGATTTAAAAAAAACCAACCAAAACCAAAAGAAAAAAACCTTCCCAAAAGTCAAAAAGGTCAAATGACAAAATAAATAACAACAAAAACCCCAACCAATCAACAAATCAACCAAAAAGACCTCACCCAAAGTCAACAAGAAAACAACCTAAAAAAAAAAATGCAGTCAAAAAGCTGTAAATGAACGTCCCTAGCCAACACAAACTGAGTTTTCATAAGAAGAGAAATTATGTCATGTTGGTTTTAAACTCTTCTAACCATTATTCACACAAGTCACTGAGTTTGACTAATATATCTTACTCAAAAATATTTTAACTATTTTAAAATATTAAAATGTTAAAAATTTTATTCTTTGTGTAGTATGGAAGTCCATTCTTTTGGGTTTTAAAACACCCAGGTTAAGTGATTTCAATTTCTAGGAAATCAGGCATACAAAATGCAGGTTGACTAAATGAATTAGTGCTAAATTGTCAGTATGACGAGCACAAGCTTGAAGTGAATCTTAATTGTGGACAAGTAAGGACAGTACACAACAGATCTGGTGTAGGGGAGTATAGCTGACAGGACCAAAGGGATTATATGAGGACCTTAAATGAGGAAGGTAAACTTTATAAATCTTAATATGTAAAAGTTATACAAATGTGAATGTGAGAAGAGGTATTTCAAAAATGAACACATTCTTGAGAACTTAATATTAATAAATATTCACATTAGTTAGAAAAATTCTAGCTTTCGAACTTCTAGAAAAATCTATGCATCCTGAAAAAAAGAACATTACATAACATTCAGAATTTTGCTACCCAGGTAAATGAATCTGGATTTCTTTCTGATGTGTTCTTTTAACAAGAAATAAGAACATCCCCGCAGAGTACTCACAAAGCTTTTCATTTATTCCCAAGCTTTTTTTACATCACATAGCATTTGGGAGGAATAAGTATGGATGATGTTTAGCTGGGGGTCTTTTTCAGGATTGACATGAAAAAGATGTATATTTAACATTTTGGTCAAGCAGATGTAAGAATATGTATGAATGAGGATTGCTAGTCACATTAAATGTCAAGAATTATAAGCCTTGTTAATGGTGAAACAGCAGTGAATCACCTCTTCCTAATGGTGATGGTGACACAAGAGCTTGGGCTGCTAGAACTCCAAAGTCTTGTCATTTCTTGTACTTGATTTAGGATTTCCTAGAAAGAAGCCCAAGAATACTTGTCATTAAGATGTTACTCCTCTATTATGGAATGAAGTGCAAAAGATGTGAATACTGAGATTCGTAAAAACATCTGTTTTTAAATGTTTCTTTTCTCTCTTCTCACTTCTCCTTAATGTTCAAATTAACAAGACAGAAGTATTTAAGACACTTTTATTTTGCTTCTTTTGCTGTCTACTTACATAACTAAATAACAACCACAAGAATGCCCAAAAATTGCAGGCAACCTGGAGATAGAAATGGAGAAATAAGTTTTTGTTTTTCCCTATATCATACCTACCATTTTTGTTACCATCTAGTGCGGTTTCTGAGTAGGCAACCCAGTTACAAGTTGCAGATGTGTTATATAAGGAAAGTCACAGAGAAATTATTTAAAAATAGTGTATGTAAGGATTTAAATAAGAACAGTAGATGACTAGGTTTATATAAGTAATTCAAAAATGTTTCTAAGTGCTAACAAATGTAAGCTTATTTTTTGAGATGTAGAAGGATTTTTTCTTCCCAGAAAGAAATTAGAGAGTTTTACCTTTGATCAGACAGGTAGTTGCCTTCTACTAATATTCCTGTGCATATTTTAGTTATTTTGGCAATTTATGATGAACTCAAATTATAGATCACAGCAGTTGTAAATCACTTTTGAAAATCTCTTGAATGTTGCCTGTACCTCTCATACATAACAGAAATCTATGTCTAAAAATGAAAGAAGTCCAGTTTGAACCAAAAGATGGTGCTTTAACCGCATCAAACAACATTTCATTAGAGATTGCAAAAGACCTCAAAGAGTGCTTATTATTCTTGTGTATCTCAGTATAATTTCTTACCCAAGTATTCGCCACATGAAAACAAATATCTCCTGTTGGTTTGAAATGTACCTATATGATTAATCCTTAACATTAATTCTTCTAATTTAAATATGCATATATCTTTAAACATTTTTTCTAATGAATGTTTAAAAAGTCAGATTTATATTAATACATGAAATTTAATTTAATTGATAAAATCCCTTCTAGGTAGTGTCTTACCATATGTAAATTAAAATGAAACTAGGGTTATGTCAAGCACACTCGTTTCCAGCAATCTAGCTTTGGTGAGGATTAGGACCATTTTGTGTCAAGTAGGGGACACTTAAAATGGAAATAATTTTGGATATGGTCATAAGAGATATCCTGAGCTAGAAATATAAACTGATAAAATGTACAAAGTTCTTTGTATTCTCTGACTTCCTAGTTGCTTCCTTCCCAGATTCTTCAGAGCAGAATCAGGATTTTTTTCTCATCTACACCTGACTTGGGGGGGATTGTGAATGATTGGCACAGAAAGAAGAAGCAAAAGCAGAAATGCCTTTGAAATAATATTTGATGGCAGCATTGCAAGACCTGAAATCTGTTTTATGTCCTGATTCAACATGCATGTGCATCACAGACTCAGTCCTGGGCAGCATCTAATATGTGGATGTCTTAAACCTGATCATCACACACACATGCTAAGGACAAGTCCTGCCTGAACAGCCTAGTGGCATTCCAGAGTGGAGTGATGAGGGGACAGTGGCAGGGCTAGGGACGTTTTTTGTCTGGACTTCTGCAAAGCTTTAGACATTGTTCCCCAAAACATCCTTTACTCTAGATCAGAGGGAGATGGGTTTGATGAGTGACTTGTGGGGGAAAAAAGAGTTGGTTGGATGGTCTCATCCAGAGGGTAGTGATTAATGGCTCAGAGCCCCAAAGGACACTAGTAGCAAGTGGTGCCCTCAAGGGTCTGTACTGGGACCACTGGTATTTAATATATTCATGGCATACATGAAGAAATCGTGTGTATCCTCAGCAAATCTGCACATGATACCAAGCCGAGTGGTGGTACAGTGACACTCCTGAAGGATGGGATGTCATCCAGAAGGATCTGGCCAAGTGTGAGGAATGGGTCTGTGGGAGCCTCACGTGGTTCACCAAGGCCAAGTGCAAGGTGCTGCACCCAGGCTGGGACAACCCCTATTGTCAATCCAGGCTGGGGGTGGAAATGATTGAGAGCAGCCCTGCTGGAAGGACATGGGGGTGCTGGGGGCTGAGAGGCTGGACATGACCCAGCCATGAGCACTCACAGCCCAGAAAGCCAAACGTGTCCTGGGCTGCATCCAGAGCAGCGTGGGCAGCAGGGGAGGGAGGGGATTCTGCCCCTCTGCTCTGCTCTGCTCTGCTCTGCTCTGCTCTGCTCTGCTGAGACCCCACCTGGAATGTTTCCTCCAGCTTTGGGGTCTCTAACACAGGAAGGCACCTCTTGTAAAGAGTCCAGAGGAGGTCATCAAGTTGATCAGAGGGATGGAGCACCTCTCCTATGAAGAAATTGGGCTGAGAGAATTAGGATTGTTTAGCTAAAGCAGAGAAGGCTTTGGGGTCACTGCATTGCAGCTTTCCAGTACCTGAAGGGAATCTACAAGAAAGATTGGGAGAGATTTTTACAACTGCAAGTAGTGACAGGACAAGGGGGAATGACTTTAAACTGAAAGACAGTAGATTTAGACCACATTTTAGGAAAAAATTCTTTGCTGTGAGGGTGGTGAGCACTGCAACAGATTGTCCAGGGAAGCTGTGTGTGACCTGTCCCTGGAAGTGTTCAAGGCAGGTTGTCTGGAGGTCTGAGCAGCCTGCTCTGGAAGGTGTCCCTATCCATGGCACAGGAGTTGGAACCAGATGATCTTTAAGATCCTTTCCAACCCAAACCATTCTATGATTCTATGATAAAAGATCATTTGCAATCCTGCCATATAATTGCCACAAATTGTTGGAAGTTTCTGTATGGAGATCATGTTCTTAATAAATATTGTTTAATATTCACCCCAAAACTTTTAAAGTCCAAGGCAACACAAGAAGGAGGACTACTGGAAGATGAATTGAAACGTCTCTGCTCTTGTTTTACACATGCAACCCTGCCTTTCTCTTGAACTGCAACACATTGGAAACATGGCACTCTTTAGCCCTATTGTACAGTACCACATTGAAGAGCTAAAGATACCTTATGGATGGGATTTGCATTAGTATAAACAGACATAAATTTCCATAGATGGATGTGAAGTGGCAAATCTCTTCTAACTAATTTGCACAAGGAAACTTGTAAGAAGCTGTCAACTAAAATGAAAGATATAATACATCATCTCTCTAAACTAAATGTGTGGACAGTAAGAAACACTAGAAGTGGTGCAATAAGTGCCTGTTGTGGGGTGTTTTCTAACCAGTGTGATTATTCTTCCCTTACCTAAAAAATATTGTGGGACTTTCTTCTCAGAGGCTCTTACGCCCTTCAGCTTCACAGCAAGCTGTTCCATATGGCAATTTTTCTATGCATAAAACCCATCTTGAACTTCCTGGAGAGAGATACCCAGACCTCCTGGATCTACTGGCTCTAGGCTGAGCCTTACTGACCTTCTGCAGAAAGAATCTGGATTTTTAATCAACATATATAT